>OZ007569.1:49747995-50347995 GCA_963931925.1 Onchidella celtica
TCTCTCTCTCTCTCTCTCTCTCTCTTCTCTCTCTCTACTCTCTCTCTCTCTCTCTCTCTCTTCTTCTCTCTCTCTCTCTCTCCTTCCCTCCCCCCTCCCCTCTCTCTCTCTCTCTCTCCCTCTCTCTCTGTGTGTCACTGTCTTTCTCTCTGTGTCTCTCCGAAATCAGATATTCAATGGAGAGATTGGCAAGAAAAATATTCAATAAGCCACGAACGCTGTTTGTATGTTTGTCAAGGCTAATTGTTTTTTTTCAGTTGTTTTTTTTTTTTTGACAGGTTTTCATTGGTGCGAAATGTAGACAAGTGTGATGTTTCTCTTTATTATTATTACTAGCAAGTATACCCGTTCTACGAACGGACACAGTGACAAAAACTTGTTAGTTGAGTACCTAAAAAGCTATAACGAAATACCACATATAATGAAAAAAAAAGAAAAAAGACGCAAATATATGGACTGAAAAAAAAATGTTAGTGTATAATAAGCCGCACAAATATCTCCTGAAAAAGAGTAAGTTAAGAACAAAATGTAGTGGGGTTTTTTGGTTGTTGTTTTTTTTGTTTTTGAGGAGATGAAAAAAAAGGTATAGTGGAGTGAAGAAATGATCTGATGTAAATAGCCCATGTTGGAATCATATTATAAAGGAGCTAGCGCCATATAATAAAAGGTACAAACATCACTTACCACATCAGTTGCGGAGAATCTCACTGTAAACAATGTTGTCTGTATATACTCCGGGATGATCAGGAAATTGTTGTGCATGCACTCTCAGATTTTCTTTTGTTCCAACTCTACTCAGAGCGACGTATAATTGCCCATGGCTAAAAAAAGGGTGTGTTCAAGGCCACACCAATTCTTTGTAATGTTTGCCCTTGTGCTTTGTTAGCAGTTATAGAAAATGCAACACGAACTGGAAACTGTTTTCTCTTCATTTGAAATGGAAATGTATTTTCCGATGGTATCAGAGGAATGCGTGGAGTAAATATTCTTTTCCCAGCATGTGGCCCAGATGCAATTGTGGCATCAATGACGTGAGCATGGAGTTGATCTACAACATATCGAGTTCCATTGCAATGACCGTTGTGAGGGTCCAGGTTACGAAGCAGCATCACAATACAGTGGCGTTTGAGAGATAGACGATGAGGAGGAAGCCCCGATGGACAAAGTTTGTTGATGAATTCTAATGGATACTGATGTTCATTCTCTTCCACCGAATCTACACTGTCATAAATTCTCTCTTGTTGACATTATGATACGTCATCGAAACTGGTGGTGGTGGTGGAGGAAATTCAATCACAACTTTTCCATTTCCGCAGCAGAAAGAAGAGCGCTGTGACGACCATCGTAACGCACGACGATGTTCACAGATGACAGCCATTTGCCCATCGTTGTGTTGTTCTATTTACACGATGAATGTTCTCATCAAAATTTTCCCTGTCTGCTTGTCGTCCACACCCAACATAATCTTTTTTTCTTCGTCGTGCTCTAGCAGGTTCTCTTTGAATTTGATTTGTATCATCATCGTCTCCATCCAGAATGGCTTGATTAATGATAGGTTGTAACGGTGTTTCATCATGAGCTTGAGTTGCCACTCCTATTCTATCCGCATCTTCTAGATTTACTTCTACAGTTGTTTCATTCTCAATGTCATTATTTCCTACATCTCTGACAATTCTAGTTTGCTCTCTCTTTCGTAACTGTCGAGTAGTTCTGCTAGTTAACGATGAACGTTTTTTTGAGCGGGGCATGATGAGGCAAATTTTATTTCAGGACATTCCAAGACGATTAATTTTCACAATGTCAATGTACTTTATTTGCTAGATCTAAGCCAATAAAAAGAAAGGTAAACTCGTGGAAGAAAATTTGCAGAGCTTTAAATCTACTCTCTACTCTAGATCTGAGCTTCTTACTGAGGTTAAACTACACACACGTGGAAGAAAATTTGCAGAGCTTTAAATCTACTCTCTAGATCTGAGCTTCTTACTGAGGTTAAACTACACACACGTGGAAGAAAATTTGCAGAGCTTTAAATCTACTCTCTAGATCTGAGCTTCTTACTGAGGTTAAACTACACACACGAAACTATCTAGATCTAGATATTTATTAAATCTATAACGTCTGCATTTTGCTTTTCCAACTGAAAAACTTCACTTTTGCTCATTTTTGCAACTGTAATCGCCGCGCTTCCATTGTTGTCTTTGTTCCAGCTGATAGTGATGTGTCAATAACTGTATTTGTCCGAATTTAAAACTGATACAAAAAAAAATATCTGAGTATTTATAGTTCACAGGTTATAGGTCTTTTAGCTTCAGTTTTATGGTTTCCCAGTGACTCCGACAATTGTTCAGATATGAGAGAGTTCAATTTTTTTTTATTAATGACACAAATGATAATACATTTTTTTTAATGAACAGACAGAAAGGCAACGAAAAATATGAATACTCGAGTACTGGTACTGTTGCTTTCAGGTTGTTAGTGATTACAGGAAACGTATCAAACAGGAAACAGTTCGTACTGGAATGGCCTATCCAAAATCCATTTTTTGCTTTTATTATTTTGTGTTTTAAGTCAATTTGCAATCAAACCAAAGATTATTTTGAAAAACAAAAAGTGTCACTCACACCCTTTTTTTTGTCCAAATCAACATGGCAAATTTGATTTGTGTCCGTTTCTTAGTTTTTGAGCCTTAGGTGCCACAATGTTTTGGCGCTAGCTCCATTATAATATGATTTTTAATCTTGTTTATGTCATCAAAGGGGTGATTTTCATTGGTTTATTGCTGTTAATTACGCCAAGAGAGTCATAAACGGCCATTATTAAATACTCCTTGCTGTGACAATGGGGACAGGTTTCGCAATGTAATATGAGTTATCATTATTATTTGAAGGTCCAATATCTGTCTTTTAGTATTCAGTGTGATTATACAATAATGATGCTCCCAGAGGAAAACTGTTTGGGATAACAATAATTGCGACTTAAGAAAGTATAATTAATATCTAGCCTGATCTGAGCGGCCAGTGAAAATGTTGAATGTACACCTCGTGGGGGAGTCTCTCAATTGATCTTGTTATGAGTAATGTGAAAGTCTCTCTGTTGGTCTTATTGTGAATAATGTGAAAGTATCTCAATTGGTCTTATTGTGAATAATGTGAAAGTCTCTCAATTGATCTTGTTATGAGTAATGTGAAAATCTCTCAATTGGTCTTATTGTGAATAATGTGAAAATCTCTCAATTGATCTTGTTATGAGTAATGTGAAAATCTCTCAATTGGTCTTATTGTGAATAATGTGAAAATCTCTCAATTGATCTTGTTATGAGTAATGTGAAAATCTCTCAATTGGTCTTATTGTGAATAATGTGAAAATCTCTCAATTGATCTTGTTATGAGTAATGTGAAAATCTCTCAATTGGTCTTATTGTGAATAATGTGAAAGTCTCTCAATTGGTCTTATTGTGAATAATGTGAAAGTCTCTCAGTTTTTCTTATTGTGAATAATGTGAAAGTCTCTCAATTGGTCTTATTGTGAATAATGTGAAAGTCTCTCAATTGGTCTTATTGTGAATAATGTGAAAGTCTCTCAATTGGTCTTATTGTGAATAATGTGAAAGTCTCTCAATTGGTCTTATTGTGAATAATGTGAAAGTCTCTCAATTGGTCTTATTGTGAATAATGTGAAAGTCTCTCAGTTGGTCTTATTGTGAATAATGTGAAAGTCTCTCAATTGGTCTTATTGTGAATAATGTGAAAGTCTCTCAGTTGGTCTTATTGTGAATAATGTGAAAGTCTCTCAATTGGTCTTATTGTGAATAATGTGAAAGTCTCTCAGTTTTTCTTATTGTGAATAATGTGAAAGTCTCTCAATTGGTCTTATTGTGAATAATGTGAAAGTCTCTCAGTTGGTCTTATTGTGAATAATGTGAAAGTTGATCCTTGTCGTGACAGGCGCTGTGAGATCGATTTTGAAAAATTAGATGTCATTGATTATTTGTTTTGTCATCGGGGCTAGGAGTGAAACATTTTTTTTTCTCCTGGGGAAGTAAAAAGACCGTAGCCTACTACCTATAATTTTATAATTCCTGGCGCATACCATTATTGATTTTTTGTTTTTATTATTGTTTACGTAGTGATGATGAATCTCAGAGGGTTTATCCCTTGTTATTTTGTAACTGTTGTCTTCGCTATTTCTTACCCGTCCTTTTCGTTCGTCCAGACCAGTCTGTACATTATAAATAGAACCAAGCCTTTGCAGTGACCGTGTTTGCACAAACGAGGGCGTGCCAAATTTAGGCCCTAGGTGTTAATGTCTATCAAAAATATTATTTATGGGCCTGCACTGTGCACGTCTTTGTTTTGTTTACAGGCTGTTGAGATGATTTACTATCGGGTTCTATTTGGGGAAATGAAATAGTCTGTTTTTACCTGACCAAGTTGAAGTTATTACCTTTGTAGAGAGACGTTTTAGGAGTACGCTGGAAAACAGTCTCATCATATCTTTGCCTTTATGCGTTAAATTTTTTTTTTGTACTTGTATTTTTGTATCTGAGAAAGAGACTGTAACTGAGAAAGACGCCAGTTTTTGTTTACCAAATGATTATTCTGAAAGGGTTTTGGAAATTTCTGGGCAATCGGATTGCTGCACGTGGTCCACCAGTTGTCATTTCATTGTCAAGGTATGGCCATTCCGACACCGGTGCTTTGTTTTCAAATATTTATTTTAAAATTAAGTCAGGCTTGGTTTAGAGTTATCTGATATAGTTAGGCGTTGGTAACACGGTGTCTATTTAATTTCGTTATATAAGAACTGGTGTAGTCTGCGAGTGTATGCTTGGCCAAAAAAACAACCATCACTTTTCTTTCTGTTTTGAAAAAGTCGTTCTTCCCGTCATTTGTAATTTAGTCTCTAATAGCTTGTGAGAAGCAGCCTAATACGCGTTCACATCAGTCAATTCAGCTGACCCTTCCTTATGAACAGAGATTTGAGCTTGACTTTGGGTGCCAGTTTCTGCCAAGTATTCTTAAGATCGTTTAGATTTGAATTAATTGTTATTAGAGAAAATAACAAGTGGTTGGAGCGTTTTATTTTCCAGTCCATGTCTTGACAGTTGGACGTTTTGATAGTCGTGGCTTGAATGTCCGGCTTCATTTTCGCCGTTTTGAATTTTGATACGTTTTCTGTAGTTGGCAATAACGAATATGCCAAAATCTGTGTTTGTTCCATGTCTCAAGCAAGACTTGTACTAAAGAATCACGAATCTCATCTTTTTTTTGCACACCGTCTATTATGATCTACAAAGCCATGGCTGGGAGGGTGAAAGTTCATTACAACTGAGAGGAAAAGAGAATAAATGTTATTGCTTGAGGGATGAAATGATTCCCACGACGTGCGTAGGAATTTGAAGGGGGAAGCAATTGTAGTTTATTTCTGTATGTAATTGTTGTAGTATAATACGCATTCAAGCTCGCATTTCAAGATTTGTATTTGTATAGAAATCAACAAGCAAACCAACAAACAAAAAACACTGCTGTACATATTTTATTATGTTAACTTTCATGATTTGTCGGAGATACGGGACACATGGGTAAAGCGAGCTTCACGCCGTTTGTATTTACCCATGAGATTTGGCCATGCATGGGAAATAGGGCACAACATTTGAGGTTCAAATCCAAGTCAGTATAAACATGAACTGTGAATTTGTGTAGATCATAACATGATTGTGATGCGTGGTGAAAGTCAGCACAGAACTTCATTCTAAGATGCTGGCTGGTCTCAAAGTAGGTTATGTTTCATTGTCCTCGGTTTTTCATCCTTTTTCATGTGTGCCAAGCCATTTTAAATGTGCTTGGTAATGCTGAGTCACAGGGAGATTAGAAAACGATTATTGAATTTGCCTTAGAGTCCTACCTGAAATTGAAGGAGGCCGAACTCTTACAAATTGATTTAACAGATTTTTATAACATTTACAAGATTCATATTATAGATATACTTTACAGTGTGCGCCTTTTCCCCGTTAGATTCTTAACTTCCCTTTTTATTTGGTCTTACTAATAGGGATCTGAGAGCTGAAGGCTAGCCCAAAGTGAGACAACGAAATTTCCATGAAAGACGCAAGGTGGTGGTCATCGTGCCGAGGCAAACCCAAGCCTCAGAAACCTAACTGAAATCCAACGATATGCATTAGATGTAGCCCCTTCTGCAGTATGCAGACTATCTGTGACTAGGTCTCCGTTGAAGTCCCAGAGTCCTCTGTGCCCATAGAAAAAGCCCTTGATGAAACCAGAGAGTATGTATCTATAGAGAGGTTTCACTATTGGTCCATTTGCACTGCGAGACACGGGAGGCTCCGCGAAACTATTGTTAGCATGGAGCGGAAAGTAGGTCGCTGCGGTAAACAATACCCGTTTGTGCATTTCCACGGGGTGTATGAACTTTCAAACGGTTGTAAATAGTTTCAGTCAGCCCAAAAATATGAATAAACCACAGTAAACAGATATGCACACTATCTTTGGTGAAGGCAGTCTATTTCAGTTCTTCAATTTCTTGTTTACCTCAGCGATCTGGTTTCGCGATTAGGCGGAAGTGAGATCTCTCTATACATCTATACTCTCTAATGAAACTGACGCCAACTTACTGAGATTGAATAGTACCAATTTTCATCTTGTATTTTTGACTTGCAGATGAAATACTTAACACGGCGTCTTGACTTTCCCTTAATTTGCTTGTACGACGTTCTTCCGAAGTTGATTTTTGCCGCACAGTTGTGACTTCACCTTTATAAACAGACTCAGCATATTATCTGAAAAGAGTAATCCAGTGCGCGCTTGACATTTTCAGAATCCGGGATGGAGAATGTCGCCGCGTTCTCTGCTTTTGCTCACGATGGGAAAGGAAGACTCTTGGTAAGCTGTAAATAAGCTGTACAATCGAACTGGATATCGACCGAGCCTGTGTTATGGAGGGAGAAAGAATATTTTTGTTCAAGTCGTGAAAAAATAGGTTTCTTTGCGTATCTTTGATTTCTATGCCGTCAGCGGGGGTTTGGAGATGACGACATTTATTGGAAGAGTTTAAGGGGCTCGGTGGAAGTTGCTTGGGATTTTTGCTGTATGCTCGGTCACTGCCATGGTCCTTTTCATTAGATCTGAGCACAGAATGTTTCTAGGCTGTATTAGTCTGTCAGTCAGCACAATAGTGTTGCCATTGCCATTTATATCTGAATGGTGCAAGTCTTTATTTGAATTGGATTTCTTCATTGTTTTGATATAATGCTGAATTTTTTTCTCTGCATATACCGACTGTGTTTTGGACTTTAAATTAATCTCTCTCTCTCTCTCTCTCTCTCTCTCTCTTTCTCTCTCTCTCTCTCTATATATATATATATATATATATATATAGTCAGAAAGTCAGAGAGAGAAAAAGAGAGATATATATATATATATATTTATCTCTTTTTCTCTCTCTGACTTTCTCTCTCTCTATCTGTCTCTCGCGCAATCCCTATCTCTCTATCTGTCGCTCACTCAATCCTCTCTCTCTCTCTCTCTCTCTCTCTCTCTCTCTCTCTCTCTCTCTCTCTCTCTCTCTCTCTCTCTCTCTCTCTCTCTCTCTCTCTCTCTCTCTCTCTCTCTCTCTCTCTCTCTCTCCCTCTCCATTGCTCAATCCCTCTCTACTTCTTTGTTTCTCTTTCTGGGCCACTCTCTTACTGTCTGATACTCTTTCTCTCTCTCTCTCTCTCTCTCTCTCTCTCTCTCTCTCTGTCTCTGTCTCTCGCTCAATCCCTATCTCTCTCTGCCTCTCCTCCTCTCTCTCTCTCTGTCTTTCTGTCCCTCTCTCAGTCTGTCTCTTTCCGGGCCACCCTTTTACTGTCTGTGATACTCTCTCTCTCTCTCTCTCTCTGTCTGTCTCTGTCTGTGATACTGTCTGTCCTATACTCATTCAGTTATACTTACTACTCGATCAAAGTCATTCATCACCATGTCGCCCCACCCTCCTTTTGTATCTTGGCTCACAGATCTGTCCATTTGTTTTCCATCTTCATACATCTTTCTTCTCTCCCCCCTCCCATTTGCCTCTCACTCGTGCTCCCCAACGTCTATTTCTCCGGCGAAAACCTCCATTTTCCCAGTCACATTTCACCCTTCAGCAGTTCAAGCGAACACCAATGTGATCGAACAGTGCGCTGACCTGAGGCTAAAAAGTAACAAGCCATCGCGGTCTGACGTTGATAGCGCCCAGGTCGGCTTGCAAGGCACAGAACAGAGGGCTTTCAGTGTTGGATTGGGAACATTTTAAGGTCATTTATTTGCTTCCAACCAAATTTATATGATGGCGCTGCCTATTTTAAAATAATGATGTTTCACTGTCTTGATTTCTGGCTTTCGTCAAGTGACTTGGCTCTTGGTAAGCGAAATCAACCCAGAACTGCCTCAAAATATTGGTGCTGTAGGGAAACACGGTACCGTTATCAATGGGGTCTATCACGAAAAACTCTATTGCTTGCTGCCGACACAGGCCCCGAAAATGCACTAAAACATTTGTTGGAGCCACTGTGGGAGATCTTCAGGGGAATAGAACCCCTGTCAAACAAGTAGTTTGACCTGACTTATGACAAGACCGTGAACCAGACAAAACATGTTTCGAAAACAATGCATTTACATCCGTCTCAAATGCCTGACTTCATTATTAGATCACCTCGTGAAAACACCCATTCACATCACACAGTAAGCTATTAGATAACCAAATGTCTATCAGACAAAAGGTATTTGGAGTATCAGAATAATGTTATATACAATATGAAGGAGAAATAAAATAAACATCGTGATGGACACCCTGGATATTATGGAGTTCATTTGTGGACTTGTAATTTAAGACATAAAGTGGTATTACAAATAGGCTTACAAAATGAACACAGACAGGCGATAAGTTTGCAATAGGGCGGGATGAAAGATGGCTGATTATTGGAGGGCTAAAAAAAATGGATTGTGAACGGATACGGGAAAAGTAGATGTTATAGGAAGATGATTATAGTTGTGTTTGGTTTACCTCGGCATTTCCAGTACATTATCATCATGGTCAACGTGTGGTCAATGCGAGAGAAACATTTGGATTCACTAATTAATACCAAAATTAATACCAAACGTCATCGGTGTTGGTTGCCCAGTATTTAAATTGCCTTGTCTTCATAAACAATTTGTTTGACTGTCAGGCTCTACAGTTCAGTCATACCAAGTAAGCTTGGCAATCCTAGCCGTACTGGTCTGTCGTGAGCTGTGTGGTTTAAGAGTGTTAAAACTCTGGAAAATAAGGCTATGCTAGTCAGGTAGTGGATTTTGTGGTTTAGGGGCGTTATGTTGGAAAGTTATATCGGTCTGTAGTGAATTCTGTGTTTGGGGGAAGTAATGCTAATCTGTAGTAAGTTCTGTGGTTTAGGAGCGTTACTTGGGGAAGTAATGCAAGTTTATGTTGTAGTGGATTTTGTGATTTAGGAGCGTTTCATTAGGAAGTAATGCTGGTCTAGTGAATTCTGTGGCGTAGGGGCCTTACGGCAGAAAGTAATAGTGTAGGAAGCACGCTGATCTTTATTCTGGAAAGGTTAAGGACACCAGCGCTTAAGGATTCTGTGATTCCGGAGCGTTACTTGACAAAGTGACGATAGTCTGTGGTGTAGGAGCGTTACTTCGGAAAAGTAATGGTCATAGAAAACTGCAAATTTTAGTCATCCATGAAAAGTACAGGCGTCAATCGTTTGGAACTTTGTTTTCATAGTTACTGCTATTTGTCGTAACATTTTCTGATAAGATATTAAACTTCATTCATGCAATTTACCTCTTGTCTAGGATAGATTGGTCATAGTAAATAATATTGAGAGACTGACATCCCTATCATCATCCTTTGCGACACACCATCAACAAATATAATTAAAGAGCTGAAGTACTTTTTGGGAAATTTGATTATTTTTTTCAGATTCGTAGAAATAGAGTGAGTGGGTTTTATTATGAGACATGACCAGGTCTAGATCATTGGCTAAACACGACATTAACAATTGTAATTTGGTTGAGCAGTGTAAATTTATTTCAAAATTAGAATTCAGTGCCGAAGACATGCAAGAGTATTTCTGTTACGCATTGTTGACAGAATGGAGACTTTTTTCTCCTTTGGGAGTCTTATACACCTGTCCAGGTGCTTTTTTCGTGGTTATTATTATATCCATAAGTGGATTGCATTTTCATCCCAGGACTAAATCAAAGCTTTTTTTTTTTCATTTGCAAAAAAGTTACCAATAATTTGTCATTTCACTAACATAAAGGTCGTGGCATCGATTTCATGTATTTTCGAAACCGATTTCGTGTGAAATTGTCCTGCACAGAGAAACGCGTTGTTTTTTTTTTTTTTGTTGTTGTTGTTGCAGTACAGGACGTGTGGTATCAATGGCGAGGTGTGATGTGGCTGTAATCTTATCGTGCTGTTTTTGTTACCTTGTTATGTTAGTATTCCATTGAGACTTTCCTTGAATGGCTAGTGATGTGCTTTAGAGCTATTCAATAGCGTGGACATTAATTCTGACCTTGTTGGGGTCTTCTCTAATGCACGGGTTAAACATAGATATTGTCCGTGATGTTTCAGGAAAAAATAACAGATTGTGAACTTTCTTTTAAATCGTTGGGCGCAGGAGTACAACACTGGGTGATATAATTGTACTGCGGTAAATATTGAAAATAAAGCATAGATAGTGAAAATAAAGGCAGTATCGACAGGATCATAGCATTCCACATCTTGCCTTAGTAATAATACATGTATTGACTTTGCATTCCCAAACGCTGTTCTTGACTCAGCAATGGTAAAATAACAAAAGTTATTGCAAAGAACCATTATTTTTGGACTTTCTGTTTGATGGCACGCTACCAGAGACAACTATTGATTGTCTGCTCCAGCGAGTTTTTGATCATGGACAGAAGGTCTGCGGATCTAAAAGTTTGGTCATTACATTTCGAAGATTTCTTTTGTAGATGGCTCTGGGCCTGTGAGACTCGTGAACAGCTTTTGCATTATTTCCCTCGTCACCAAGGTCCCCTCGCCATACAGTTTTTCAGGTTCCGGGATCAGTTTAAAAATTCAGGAATGTTGCGGGTTGCCATGTTGGGACGTGTCCCGTGTGGAATCAAGAAAATAAATCTCGAGAGAATTTCTGTATTTTGTTTTTATCACAGTTTGGTCCTCACGGTATTTGTATGTATGTCCATGTAGGCAGATCAAAGTCTTATAAACTTTTTTAGAATTGTGGGAGAGGAGGGGGGGGGGGGGGAGAATGAATAATAAATATTATATGAAGTTCTATTGTTTATTAAGGGGAAAATAGTTTATGCATAAGGATTAGGTTTTCAGGCTAGTGGCAGACGTTCACTGAATGCTTTAGGACAGTGGTTCTCAACCTTTTTCAGGCAATCGTCCCCTTGGGCCCCAAAATTTTCTGTCATCGTCTCCCCCCCCCCCCCCCAGCTACCTTACCCCCACCCTAACATGCAACCAAAGGTGCGCGCGTTAGATATAAATTATATTGAGGTTTTCATCATCATCATTGCCTTTCTCACCCTGGATCAGGGTATAGGCCACCAACAAACACTTTCCATCCCTCTCTATCATGGGCCAGCCTCTTTACATTATTCCAAGTCTTTCCGCTTCGTTGCACATCATTTTCTCTGGCTCTTCTCCACGTTCCGCGCGGCCTTCCTCTTGATCTCTTGCCCTGGGGATTCCAATCCAATACCTTCTTCGTGATGCTGTTTCCTGGCCTCCTGAGAGTGTGGCCGATCCATCTCCATCGCCTCCTACCAATTTCCTCTCTGACTGATTGAGGTTTTGGAAGCCTTTTAACCGACTTTTGATTTACTGATTATTGAGATATACAAAAAATAGAAAATATCCTTCATCAATTGGCTGTTCCAGTTCGTACATGTACCTTTAACATATCGGTGACTTTCCCGCGATTGGTGTGCTGTGGTCAGCTATGTAGTGTCGGCGCTTGTGAGAAACAAACGCAAATCCCCCCTCACACATCTGAAGCCTGTTTCTCTGTGTTTGAGACGTATTTATGCTGGACTCAATCCTTTTTCTACAAAATAGAAAAACATGGGGGGGGGGGGGGGGGGAAAGGCCTGTGGAGGGAGAAGGTACGTCTTTCCAGAGGGGAGAATAGATGTTCTGGTGTTATCCAGAAAGCGTTGTAGCCTTCTTGTTTGAAAATGACCAGACCCTCGATGCAGTGCTGGAAATCTGGCAGTTCTTCTTGCAAACGCCTGAGCGTCGCATGTGCATGACTTTGCAAAGTTGAGGGAAGTGAACGATTCGCCCCTGTTTTCCACAAATCCAGCTCGACGGGGAAAAAACGACAGGATCTACTTTGTCTTTACTACATTATCTTTTTACAGTTCACTAAGCTTGGCAAAAATTTTTAATATGTAGGCAGCTTGTGTATTCTCTCTCCAGGCTGGCATGCTGAGTCTTACGGCTTAAAAAAAAAAAAAAAAACGCACTGATTCAAACAGCTCCAGAAAGCGTCAAAGACAGTTACTTAATGACAAGCAGCGGACCTCAGAAGAAGTCACTCAAATCTTTCAGCCCTCTTAATATGAACGGCGATAGGGTCAGAAACCTCTGTTTTTATGAAGCCTATGAAGCTCTGATGGGTGTTTCATCTGTTGCAACTGAAATTATATTGGTCATCGTATGGCTTTCTCTCTAAATTATAAAGTAATCCTTCACCTACTGTCATTTAGATGATATTCAAGCAATTTGTTGAATGGTCAAGGAAGTTGAGCAGGATGTACTTGACAGGATTTTTTTCTAACAGTGGGTATAAATAATATTATGATACGGTTGTAAACTAAAAGAAGTCAAGATGTGCAAAACTGCAATTCCTAGTTAGGATGTGCTTTCGGAAATTTGGCAGAACGCACCTGTTGCGCTGTAAAGCACACTGGCATGAAACTCAATCAATTAGTGAACGTGTTTATGATGTAAGGAAGACGGCAAACAATTCTCAGTATCTGTCGACAGAAGTATTACTTTTTGCTTCCACGCGGGAAGATGGCAACATAGTTTCATACATTTCATTTAATCGTTCGATTGATTGATGTGCATAAGTAAAGTGTTGAAGTGTTAAAAGGTGCGGTTCACAGTGGAGTCTGAAAACGAATAGTGACCAGAATATGAATATCGTCCGATGCTCTTGGATTACCGAGTGGTTTTGTGAAATTTGAGTGCGATGCATTTGGAGAGAGAAAAGTAAGCAGTTTTAGCTGTAAATAATTTGTTCTTATGGCTAGTTCTTTGCTCACACGGTGAAGGTTCACCTGAGTTGTCTTCACGTGACGAAGGTTACTCATGCAGTGCAGCTCTTCCTCTTGTCAGTGCTGTTGTTTCTCTGGATTGTTATCTCCCCTTTAGTTCAATAAAAATGGTTGTTGTTCTTTAAGTTTTAGGTTAGTTGTTTTAGCTGGTGGTCGGATGGGTGCGAAGAAAAAGTTGTGATTTTTGTTTTTTGGTGTAGTGCTTAAACAGCCTTTAATATTGGACAAAGACAATGATATTATAGCCTATTGGAGATTGACTGCACCTGTTGACAGGAGTTGCTGAATTCGGTGCAGGATATCGTCCCAGCACCTGCTGTGTTTACAACTCCCAGTTCATCATTGACGCATAGGTCAGCGCAATATCTGACCAATGCATAGCATTGGCTGCCACGTTATATCAAGATCTACTGAGATATAACGGCCATTCCAGAGCACTGTTGCTACCAGTAATGCTTCGACGGCGTGCAACACTGATTCAAGGTGATTGTGTTTTTGTTGTTGTTGTTGTTTTCTGATCACGACAAAAATTCGTCATTGTCTTTCTTTCTCTGGAGGAATTTGGATTTATTTTTCCTTCATTGAAAATTGCCCGATATAAAGAAAAAGCGTGATATTAATTATGAAAGAGTTTACAGATGGCATGTTTCTATATATATTTTGGTAACTCGAAACTTTGGTCACCTAAGGCGCGGGAACCGCATCACACTCAGGCTTCAAACTTTGCACAACAGCATAATATTATCAATGCGAAATTAACATGGGCTATATTAGAAATTATGAAATGTTCAGGCTTCTACGTTTCATTTTTCATTGTTTCGGCATCATTTAGATTTATTTCGAGTCATGGTTCGCCATTTTAAGGTGATCTATTTTTAGTACCGTGACGCAATTCCCCTCATCGTTCATTCGCTGAAGGAAGCAAATTGTGGATTAACGAAAACATGGATGGCCCGTAAACTTTACCGAAAAATGGTAAACAAATTCCAGTCCAAAGTAGGCGCGGAATCCGAGTCGATACTGATTCTGTCATTGTATTGTTTTGTCTGTGGAAGGAACTTTACTTTGTGTACTAGATCTAGATCATTATAAGTAATAAAGATATTTCTCCCGGACAGGGCCGGGTAACTCAGCTAGTTTATATATATATGAAGATGTAGAAATGAAGACGACGCACTAATGACCAGAAATTCGTTTGTTAAAGGTCTTGGGAACTTTACCTTGGATACCAATAATTTTGTTCTCAGCGACTTGCTTTCGAATCATGTGAAGGGGGAAATTTATGCAGCCAAAACTTACGCCTGTGTTGCAGAAAATAAGTCGGCAAAAGAAGGAAGTTACAGTTAGGGTGAATTTGACCAAGATAGTAACTAAACATTGATTGTCTGTTGCCAAGACTAGCCAATACCAAATATCTTACATCATACTTCACGAGCAAGGCTTTTACCATGTCTGGCCGCACTGAAGCACAGATCTGATCATAATTATTCAAATTTCTGAATTTGTATTATCGGGGAAAGAAACCGTCGTCCAAGACAAATGGCTTTGGTCTGTTGTGCGGCGAAATATCGCTCTTCGAGGAGGCCAGGAGTTCCGGAAACAAGGCGTTTATGTGTTGATTGTAACTGGTCATCGTAGGGTCTGCCTTTAAACAGATCCTGAAGGTGTCGACAACAGTCAATAATGGAGGTACCAATGGGGTTTTATCCAATAAGGAAAGTGTGTGAAATGATGCCGGAACGAACATTATTTTGTCGTTTACGTCAAATCTATGACCTATATGTCTGTCATCTTGTCCTTTCCACGGAGCCCATTTGATGAACATTGTGGAAGTGAGCCGTCTTAATAACCAAACCTGGAACCTCCATACTTATGCCTTATGTGCAATAGGTTCTTTCTGCTCTGTTGTATTATGCTATATTTTGCGTGTTTGGTTATGATATTGTATTGTATAATTTTATGCTGTGTTGCGTTATGTTATGTTTTGTTATGTTGTTATGTTAAATTGTATATCTGCTGTTTATTAAAGTAAAAGTACAATATTATTGAACTGTTTGTAATTGTGTATGTCCTATTGTTATCCGTGCACTATTTAAGAGTCGTTCACCAGAGTTTCTTACGTAACAAAAATTTAACAGCCTCCTGGCCTGCCAGCACGATTGTCATGTGAAATGTTTTGTTTGCTTTTGTTTTAAACCCCACTAGTTTTATTGATAAGGCTGACCCACTATTCTCTCAACACTGGCGATGGTCCCTGATCTTCCACGCCAACTTAAGGCCATCTGGTACCTCGTGAGACCATGGAATGTGTTTTAAATCAGGACTTGATCGTGATAACGAACATGATGGGAATAGAAAAGGAAGAAGAAAAAAATACACACGCACGCAAACGGTCTCTGCACTGCTGCACGTTTAGTCCCAAAAAGTCGGGAATTTGAATCAGTTCGTCAATGTTGCATAATAATATGCTTCTTCTGTCAGAGATGTGAGCATCTAGACGTACTCAGAGAAGAGCTGGACTTACTGTGTTACGGTGATGGTGTTGCATTTTTCAAACAGCATGGCGTACTGTTGTGTTTTGAGACATTTTGAATGCAGCGTTTCTTTTCCGAGACACCTTTGCTGGATAGGAATGATAAGTACTTGATGCGCCTTGTTGTCATTTTTTTTTTTTTAGATAACAGCGGTGGCGTGGGCTGGTGTAGAAATGTGTTTTAGATTTTTTTATGATCTGTGCTGGTTTCCTCCATTATCTTTCCATGTGTGGAATAGCCGCGGCCATGCTGGCGCTCCGTAAAACCTGAAAGTAAACGACCAATGTTAGATTCGTAACAACAGAACCAGATTTCTCATAGATGATCTCAGCGAGACCAGTTAATTGTGTTCCATATTGTGTGCAAATATTAGTAGTCATAGACATGGAGGAACTGAGCGGAATTTTCCGTGTAAGGCATGATCAAAATACATCTTCTGCAAGTAGACGCGGGAGGAATTCCACACGAGGTGCGATGCCCATGGAAGTAGATCATAGCAATGGTAGGTTACACTCCTTCACTGGTTGTGGTGGCGGCAAAGTTTCTATGCACTTGGCTCAGTCTTCGTATTCATGTTTGAACTGACGTTTTGTGTACTTGTTCCTTTTTAAGTAAACGTAATATTTGCTTGTGCCACTAACGGGAAATTGCTGGATTTCTTGCAATTACTCTATTAGTTGATAATTCAAAAGAAAACAAAGAAGATAATACTCGAAAGAAACACTTTTATGCTACATTGCCAGTAAAAAAACAAAGGAATGGGACAGTTTTGAAAGAATTAAAAACCAGTTTTGAGATGTGGTAGATACCTGACCGTATTAAATATTTAACATAATTATGTCACATTTCATATATCAAAATGATAACACGGTGGATGTCGAAACATTTTCAAAGTATTGTCATTTGTGAAACTATGGTGTGACGCATTTAATACAGACGTGGAACATGTACAGAATGAACATTTATCGGTTGTGCTGGTGCTGTGAACGGGAAGGTGATACCACATTGTTATGGTTCCTGATCATTTCCATCCATCCTTCTGTTGTCTTCTCTCTCTCTTTTCCAGCGCGCATTAAATTTACCTCCTTTCCCCATTGTCCTCTCTTATTAAATCTTGTTCTCATCATTTGTATTTCCCCCTCATGTTTGACTGGTTTCAGCCGTTATACTCGGTGCAGCTTTTGTTGGCTTCCCCAGCATCTGGGTATTCCCAGTTCCTCCGCCAATTGTTTTGTTTTTCTGACCTGATAAAGCTGTGTTCTCATGTATACGGAAACGGAAACGTCAAAAATCCATCAAGTGGTGAATTAGAAAGAATATTTCAGTACGCTGTTTCCGTACACATGGAAACACTCTTTCTTTTTACTATATGATGAATTTTTTGCCGTTTCCTTTTCCTTACACATGAGAACTCAGCTTCACTTGACTCATAGGAGCCATGTCACACTGGATATGTTGTCGTACGACTATAGTGCACGGGCACTGAACGCAATGGCTCCAGCATTGATAGAAGGTCCGTCGTGGTGGGTCTGGGGCCATAGGGCTCGATGGTCGAGTTCAGTCGGGCGATTTGAGGTCACACGACAAACCCATCCAGTGGGACATGGCTCCAACAGTACACAAAAGTCGGGGAAGGACGCAAACGGCTTACAATAACAACGATAAAGTTTGAAAAGCGTGGTTTATTGAAACAATCGCTCAATCCATATCAGTGTATTTCTTCACATGAATTTAAATCTCGGGCAAATCCCAGAAATGATGTTAATTAGTGCATGATAGAAATGGTTGTATGGTTTTGTTTTAACTACTTTTTTGGCTTCTCTTTAAAAAAAAATTCCCAGACTTCAAAAAGCCAGACAAGACACTACACTGCAGCTGTGCACTCTGCCATAACATAAAATTTCATCATGAACTAACGCATCGTGGCTTGCTTAATTGGACTTCCTTTGCGCAGATAATTTTTTTTCTTGTCTGTATGTGTTTGTTTGTTGTTGTTGTTGTTTTCATTAATTGGTCTGATCGACAGAAAAAAAAAATCAAAATGATAATACTGCAGCTAATAATAAAAAGTATGGTTAAATGGAGGAGAGACAACCGGAGCCTCTCTAGTGAAAACTAGAAGTTTGCAGAATGAGAAATACGGTCCCGATCTTCCTAAGGAATTTTGCGAATGTTTTTATTCATAATTATAGTTTATTCAACTGTTTATTTCTTGTTTTGTCCACGTTTTACTAATGTAAAAGTTATTTGCTTTGTTTGTGTGTGTGTGTGTGTGTGTGTGGTGTATTTCTTTCACTTCGCTATTGTTTTTCTTTTAAATTTCAAATACACTTGCCGGCTAGTTCGAATTAAATACACTCGAAGAGTTCTGTAAAATTTCCTGTGTTCAGAGATGTTATGAAAATTGTCTTTAACCCTTTTTGGTCGAACTTAAAATGGTGCAAAAGATAAACTCATAACTTTTTCTTTTTTTTTTAATTAGAGGGAGGAGGAGGTGAGGGGTGCCTCAGTCGAGATGAAGTGCCACTGATCTAGAATAATATGCGAACAACGGGAGTTAAATTGTTCAATGGTGTGGAAATATGGTTTATCGACAAAGCAGAATGCAAAGACCTGCAGACATGAGGCAAAGTTATTGACTATGACCAAAGAACTATGCAGTGTGTACTGGCCCCATTGAAGATCATTCCAACATTAACTTAGCTACATGGCAAGATTCAAACAGCCACTGTGAGTGAAATCTCTCTCGCAGCAATTCCAACATTAACAGCCACATGGTAGTGTGACCGAATAGAAGATACTACAATGATTCACATAATCATTCTGTCCTGCTCTGTCCTCGCTTCACCCAGGGTTTGAACCATCCTTCCGGTCGGAAGCAAATGGTGTACATCGAACTGGATGTCAGTATAGAGTTTGGAACCGGTGATCAGAACTCTTCCTTGAATTCAGTTATATGCATATTTTGCGGGTTATTCCTCGATCTCGCAGAATAGTATGCTCTGACATAGCCATGAAGATATACAACTATATTTCACTTCTTAATGTCAAATTTGAGAAAAATCCGTTCAAGCGTTATCGAGTCTATTCGTTACAAAGGGGTTTTCTTGTATTTTTTGTTTTCCTCGAGTTTCCACAATGGGCATTGAAAAAAAAATGGGCATGCTGGCACTGGAGAAAGACGGTGTGTCCATAGTGAATTCGTGAAAGCAAACGATACGTTTTTTTAAAGAATAAAATTTTGAGGGTGATCCTAATGTGTGTGGATCACAATCACATTCACATTCACAGGTTGGTGACCACTTTAGATCGTACCATTTTCATCAGGTGAGATGTGTACAAAATTGAAGAGATTAGCTTAAGAACAAGGAAGAATCATATTTTGCCCAAACTAGAACTGCGCATCAGTGGAAACTAAGTGAAAAAGGCTATCTGTCTACAGTAATATCATCGTTTCATCATTAACCAACGCTGAGAAAGTTTGATATGAAAGCGGGCCATAGCAATGCTAGAACAAGTCCAAAGTTTTTTGGCTTTTCCTCGAAATGACTTGAATGTGACTTAACCCTGGTCTTGAATTAACCTCTTGAGTTAATACAGTCAGCAAGCTCACTGTTGTTGTCGCGATGTGGGTTACATGGGGATATTTCGACTGACACTCTTTCGAGGTCCGCTCCCACAATCGACGAACACACAAAAATAAATACTTGCACTCTAAAAACTAAATAAATCAATTGCTTTCAATTTTAGCAGAACTGTAGGGCAGTTTAATTACAGGAATTAATGTAACAAATATAATTATAAATATAAATATCAATTCAAAGGCAACTGAATCTAACTAATGGAACTACAGCTTTTATAAAGACTAACGTATTCAATCTAACTACTTGCAGGTCATATGAGTTATATGGCAAAAAGAATCCGCGCACGTGGCGACGGATCTAACAGTTTAAATTCTATTAATTCAATGAGACATGTTAGGATATGGACATTTCCTCTAGACACGCCATGGAGAATGCTTGTACAACCATGCGTTGTCTGGCGGTAGCTCTGAAACTGTCTTCAAAAGTAAGTAGAACGGTTCACTTTCATCATTACAAATTAGTATGGACTCTCACCATGCGGCCCTCACTGGGAGTGAGAGCGCTGGATGTAAACGCTGTGGGTTTATATCAAACCAAGTAGCTTAGGCTCTGGAGCTTTAAATCAGGCTCCTCACAATGGACTGCTCAACTGCGTCTCTATGTCTCTCATCTGGCTGAGGACTATCGCCGTCCACCTCGTAAATGGATTTTCTACATGTGGCCCAGAACTAAGTTCTGTATGGCCTTAAATACTGGACTGCATCTGCAGCTTACCGTCTAATTCCTGGATTGTGATTGGTGCAACCACTTCTAGCTCAGCTGCCGAACTGAGTTATTTTAAGTAACAGCCCTACGCAACGACCTTGGGTCGACATCAAAGGTCGAATCACTCAATACAATATAATGTAATTTTATAGCAATAAATTCTTAACATGTTCAAAACCCCGAGCTTTTACTCTGGATCACGGTATTTTCTGTACGTCAACAGACGTCTCAATAACATTTAATTCCTACTCACCCCTTCCCTCTCTACTAAACCTAGTTCAAAACACGAGATATAAAAAGTGCTCAGTCATGCACACCTACGCTGTCCGTCTATCCTTCCCCACACCTTCTGTCTATCTTTTAGGAAAAAAAACTGTTCAAAACAAATTGTTTACGAGACCAAGTTATGCTGGCTCGCACAATAATTACGTTTGTAAAAATTACTCACTGCTCTCTCACAAAAATTTAGTCAGTGGAAACATTTATGAATTAAATCTGTTCTTGACAGTTGTAAATACTTTATCCATCACAGCTAACAGTGTCGCCGATAATAGTTTTATCGGATTGTCTAATCGAACTGCCAGCATTTGAGATGCACATGTTGTTCCGGATTCTTTCTTCAAGCATAGATTTATTTCGATTTTCTTTTTCTTTAAATGTATGACATGTTTTCAATCAAAGGCGGCAGATCGATGGTTCATAACGGAATGACTCACCAAGCATATTACCGAGAAGAGGCCATCAGGAGAAGCCCTTCAGAATGATATTTGAAAGCTCTTTGGATGGAGATAGAATAAAAAAGTTAAGGAGATCTGAATGGGCGTTTAGAAACTGTTTTATTGCAATATGGCTGGGCTGTGTTGATCACTGGATTGCATGTGTGTACATTGTGTGGAAGATTATTACTATGGATTATTATCCCATGCTCATAATCGTCATTTTCTTTCTCATTTTACCATGTCAGAACCTTATATTCCGAATTTTTAGAAAATCGCAATGTTTATCATTAGGTGCGCCGCCGCCGCCGCCGCCCCTTACCACCACCACTGAATTAGCTGGCATTGCGTCTGTTTCAAACTTTAATCTGCAATTAATAAGGACAACAACAACAAAAAAAGATAATCTGATTAAGATAACTGGGGGCTTTTTGAGGCTTAATCCTCCTCTTGTGTTTGATTCGTCTGTGTCTTTCGTGGGAATTTGTGCCTGCCTGCAGCCAGCTAATTGTGTTGTTCTTTGAACAATAATAAATCTAAACTGTTATCAAATTGTATGGCTGGTTGGTTAACTGCTTGATTTATTGGTTGCTTGCTTGCTTGTTCGGCTGATTGGTTGATTGGTTTGTTGGTTTGGTGGTTGGTTGGTTGGTTGAGTGGCCGGCTGGCTGGCTGGCTAGCTGTGCTACAGTATGCATTTCAAATCTCATCATGCGGTGATATGTAACCTGGTTAAGTAGAATTAAGTGAATGTGTTTTTATTTTTAATGTTACTGGTAGATTGGTTCAGTGTCGATAATATTGCTTTCCAGCCAGTTTTTACGAGCAATGTTTGTTTTCCAAAACACTGACTTGGATGTTGATCTCTCTTAATTTTCAGAGCAAGCCACGATGGAGGAACTCCAGATCCGGCCACATTTGCTATTTGTTCACTCGTACAAATCTCCACACTTCTGTGACTTCTGCGGTGAAATGTTGTTTGGCTTGGTCAAGCAAGGTCTCAAGTGTGACGGTAAATATACATCATTATTTCATCCAGGGCTTGTATTTGTCTGTAGATGTGAGGAAGAGATTTAAGTGAGGACTGGTATTACGTCAACTTAGAATGACAAGATTATAACTCTCTTCCATCAACTTTTGAGAAATTGATGATGGAAATTTCATGTGCTCATAGCTTCTAGAGATACATTTTTTTCTTTTTAGTAGTGCTTACAAATTACACGTCGAATCCGCCTGATACTTTGATACACAATGGAGAAAGCCTGTAAAAGTAGTGCGGAGTGTTTAACTTAGTTCAGCCAAAAAGTGGAGATTGAACCTTGTCATTCTAAGGGGACTATTAGAATATGAATGATCAGATAGTCATTATTTTCTTCTTTCACGTGACATCATAAGTTTGTTTTTTTAGTTGTTGTTGTTGTTTATTGGTTTTTTTCTTGTGTTGTTGTCTTTTGCTTTACGTTAGAAATTCCATTGTGATTAACTAATGCGATCTACTGTGAAGATGTTGAAACTTACTACAAAATATTTCTATCGCATCCAGGTGCCAGATATTTCTGTTTATCTTTGTCCATGATATGACATTGAGTATCATGTTTTTGTAAATAACTTATCCCTGGTTATGCGAGAAAGACATTTTGAAGGTTTCAGACCGTGCCCCCTTTCATTTAATCTCACAGAATCGCCGATTTCTTAAATTACTGTACTCAAAATGGCGGTAGAACATTGCATGATGGTCCCCATTTCCAATCGGTATTCCTTTTTCTGGAGGCTCCCGATGGAGACCACGCTTGGAGAGGTGAGGGGGTTGAAGAGGCAGTAAAAGAGCATCGAGGATTGGGAACATGCAAGAAATGACATGAACAACAAACGATGATGATAAATTTACTTGTACTGGAAACGTTGTGCATTTGATTATAATCGTTCGTACGAGAAAGAAAGATGAAGCAGAGAATGGAAGGAGGTGGACGTCAGAAGATGATGGACGGAATCAAGAATGATTAGAGAAAATGGCCAGGCATTAAGAAAGAGCACACGGGGAAGAAAACAAAGAAGGGTTGTACCACATGCGGCCACAGAATTCATTTGTGAACGCTTCATTAGCACATAAAGGGGCGCTGAAATGGAAGGCATACAAGGGGGGGGGGGGGAGGGCAGAGGTAATACAGACATCCAGGAACTGCGGATCAGGGCAGGGGGGGGGGGGTTCGCTGTTCTCCCTCCCACCACTGCCCCATCCAAACAGAACCACCACCACTACCCCTTCAGAACCAGGACTGGTCCATCGAGTTCGGTTGTTGTATTTTTTCTTCCTAACAACCCCCCCCCCCCTCCCCCAGTCTCCGAGAACATCTTTAAGCTAAGACCAGACTGACATTTGCTCCGGGGACCTCGTGATTGGGTTTCAGGCTGAAAAAAGGGGAAAGAGGTGGGGTGGGAGGGGATGACAGATGAAGAAGAGAAGGCTAGATCATAATAGCAGTGCACAAAATGGACACTGTGTCATCGCTAAAGTATCTCATGATGGAGGGCTATAATGAAAGAGAAAATGGGTGACAAACCCAGGAGAGGCCTATTAAAAGATAGGAAGAGAGGGAGAAAAGAGTACGCAAAAGGTAACAATTAAATTAGGTTAATAATGGAAGAAGAAAAAGTAGCGCCACTGAATGTTGTGCTGCGAATGCGGGAGGAACAGAGAGGAAGAGGAGGAGGAACGTTGAAAGTGTGGGAGGATTATTTTGGGGGAGAAACATGCATCCAATTCAGTGGGAAATTGCGCATTTTTATTGAAAATTAAAAACAAGAGAAGCTTTGAAGCACACGTTTCGTCAACCACACGGGTTGCTTTTGTTGGTCTTTGTCAGAAGAACGTGAGTGGCAATTGGGATCTGGCCGGGGGGGGGGGGGGTGGCCGGGGGGGGGATGGGAGAGAGGAGATTGTGGTAGTTTGTGTGGAAAATAGAGATTCACAGCCCCATCCCTTTTCCACATTGGTTTTATTCTTTTTACATCCAGTCTTGAACAGCTCAGGGGGAGAGTCGTGACACTGGAAACAGTCATTCTATCTCATAGAAGCTATTGTAGATGTCACTGATAATAATATAATGATCTATCAGTGTTGGACTTTGAGTTTTGGCATTGTGCCATAATTGCGGGATTAGGTAGTGTTCAAGCCGGCGATCCAGGATACAAGGAATTTGGAAAGGAAAAGAGCTCCGGTACAGCAAATTATGAAACTTGATACTGAAAGTGCGGTTGTGTTGTTCATTACAGTGCAAGATGTGTCCTAATATTTGTGGAACGTTAAGAAACCCGGGCACCAGTATTCCCATTACTCTGTTAAATTCTAAGAGAAAGTGGAGGCCTTGTGAGGCCTTGTGTCATCCTGGAAATTTGTAGATACTTTTTTTTATTCGGTTTTTTGTTGTTTTTTTACTTCGTGTTTCTGTCATAAGAGAAGGAGTCTCGATTATCCATCGAAACTTGAATATTGGAAATTACTTAAATGCACTTAAGTGCATCTGAATTGTTACATCTCTTGAGTGTTAAGGATGAGATGAATCTGTTCAAGTATATTTGACCCAGAAATAATCATTTATAAATGAAGGTAAGGTAGATTTGGATCACGTAGCCAAGAAACTCTTAATAGGATTTTGTTACCAAGTTGAGACCAGTTTCCGAAATGTTATTTTGGCCTTGTCGCCATTGAAATAGTTGTCGCGGCCTGTTTGCCATACCTACTCCTGGCGCTAAAGATGTGTTTTCATGTGTACGGAAACGGCAGCGGAGACGTCAAAAATCCTTCAAGAAGTGAAAAGAAAGAGTGTTTCCATGTGTACTCACGGTGCAGGCGAAACCCGGTTTGGCCTTTTGGCCTTAATAATCACCCCAAGGAAAAAAACAAACGTCAGGAGTCTGGAAAATGATAAATATGGTGATTAGAAAAGGCGTCCGACTCAGATTTACTTGGTCTAGGGAGATGGGTACAGGTTTTTTTATTCTTTTATTGTAGAATTGATTATCTGGTTTACATCACTGACAGGCTGTGGTCAGAACTTTCACAAGCGCTGCGCCTACAAGATTCCCAACAACTGCGCACATGACAGATATCGGCGTCACTCTTCATCCAGCGTGACCTTCACCTTGCCCTTGAATCGTGACAAACCTGAGACGACCAGCCTTGCTCTTAGCGACAATCCAGTGCAGGTAACTCTTGTTTGTTTTCTTGCGTGTGTCAGTCATTATTGGTGATGTACCAGGTTGAAGAGCTTTCATTTCGGGGCGGGGGGGGGGGGGGTCGCAGCTTTGGCATTTCCATCTCCCGCTGATATACCGGTCCTTTCTGATACAGGGACACGGTAGTCCAGAGGCAAGATGGTCACCTCTCATGACGAAGGTACTGGGTTTGAAGTGTGGTCGGTGTAGACATGTTGGAAATATTTGGGGGGGGGGGGGGGAGGGGGTGGAAATTATGTCCCTGATCCTGTGTTAGGTAGGATCGAGCACCTAGTCTTCTCGGATGAGGACGAAATCTTGGAGGGCCCGTGTGCACGTTAGAGCACATTAGAGATACTTGGCAGTTTGGAAGTCGAGAAGAGCAGGCCGAACCAGTCCGCTTCCCGGGCAAAATTCTAAAAAAACGAATCCCTGGCACAAGAAGAAAAATAGAAAGAAGAAAAGTGAGGTGTAAATGTCAAGGGCAGCGAAACCTTCTACAGTAAAGACGTTCACATCCGTCCTTTCTCAAACATGTATTTTCTAAGACGAGTTGAATGCCAATATACTGTACACAAAGACCAGTGGTGATTAATGAATGTAACAAGCAGTGTTATGGGCAATAGGGCATTGTTTGTGCTGGAAAATGGATCATGGGTTAGGTATAAAGAATTGCACAGCTGAAGGCGTGTTTATTACCTGTAGATTTTGCTCAGGGGTCGTAAAAAATGATCACTTCAAGAAATTAAATCAGTACATTCGAAAATGATAATAATAAATCCACATGTTTGCGCTGATTGGTTGTTGGCCGTTGTCGTATCTGCCCCGCGGTTATTGCAACTTGTCAAATTGCAAGAAAAAGAAACCATTCGGGGTGCTAGAATGACGTCTTCAGCCTGTGTAACAACATGCCATTTTATAACAGTTAACAGTGTATTGTTTTTTTCCTTTCTTTCTTTATTCACCGACGTAGAACCATGGCAAAGAACTTAAATCGAGAATGCCTTTTGTTTTTCCGTGGTCTGGCACAAATATGTTATAAGTACAAATATTGTGCATCATCATAAGTGTATTGTTTTGCTTGTTCTTTTCCGTTGGTACCATCATAATGTGGTGGCATGTATTGCAGACTACGTGTATGAGATATAATACAATGGCATTTCATGGTTGAGTTTATCTGTCAAATGCATTTAAAAAAAAAGAAGAAAAAAACCCGGCCTTCTCCGTTCATAAGAGGGTTGAAGGCTGTTCAACAAGTCAGTGGCTGGCCCCGTATCCGCCCCCAAATCGCCGTCCATTCATGTTCTGTTTTCGCCCCCTTATCGCCTTCTTTTATCGTTACCTCCCCCTGTCGCCCCTTTCTTCATTTTTGCCCCCCTTGAAAATCACCCCCCCCCCCCCACGGGGGGAGGGGGTGGGGGCGATCTGGTCCACGTTGAGAACAACTGGTCTAGACAGCCAAGATGCCAAACTCATCTCTGAATACATTTTGTTTTTATCAGCAATCTTTTTGAGGTCAATGTCCACATATTACAAACTCTGGTGTTTTATGCTTTGAATTCAACATTAGCCTTATTTGTGTGTCTCTGACTGTCTCCATCTTCAAAGGCCAGACGCCTCAGATATAGGTATTGATCGAAGTAGCTTTTCCTCTGTGCCCCTGGGTCGTCTTTGAAAACGTTTTGGCTGGTACGATACCAGAGCGGAGAAAGTACATGAACCCGATCACGTCAGATTTTTCCGTCAGCTTTAGTTTTCCTCATGTCCCCCATTTGTCCTGTCATTCTCCGATTTCTTTTGTTTGCTGCGGATCCATGAAAGAATTATTTTCTGATGTAAACCCGCAGCGCATATTGTCATTTCTGAAAGAGGTCGAACTCTGCAAGTGGATTTAGCAGACTTTTATCATATTTACAAAATTTACATAGACATTCTTTACAGAACGGGCCTTTTCCCGTTACATTTTTTAATACGGGCTCTTTCCCCCTTTAATCTTTAACTTCACTTTTTATCTGATTTTTACCTCTAGGCAACTGAGGGCTGAAAGTTAGCCCAAAGAGAGATAGAAAAAACCGTGAGAGGCGCAAAGTGGCCGTTATCGTCCCGATGCGCCGTTAAACTCAAACTCTTGCTAACCATTTGTTTGCCTCATTCATGATCCTCGTGACCAGAGGTTCTTACATTTTTAAGACCTATTTCCCCCGACATTCATCTCACGTGATTTTATTTCCCCTCTAGTCCCGAGTTCCATTCCGTATATCGTCACAGCTCTACGCTAATGTCATAAGTCAATTTGACACTTTGAGATATTAAGAAAAACCTGTTTCTTTTCCTGACTTATGGCACTGGGGTTCTATTGGATTATTACATTCTCGTACTGACGCATTTTTTTTTTCTATAACGTTATCTGATAGCCCTCATGCTCAGGAACACAATGAACAGCTACTGTCAGCTGCCCTTTGGCATAAGTCTGACATTATGCCATTATCGTAGAGCTCTGACGATGTAATTATTCTAACATCGGTAGGGCAACCCGGGTCAGTGGAACGAGGCCTGAGCAAGGGAGTTTGGGTTGAATGTTAGTAAAACATTATCACGCACAGTTTGGAACAAGAAACTGTAGACGCAGCTCCACGGGTGTCTCTCACAGCACAGACATGTCGTGTGTTTTCTATTACGGCCATAGTATTCTTGATATGACAGAACGCTGCTCATCATTAATTATTGGAACGCCCATCGTCAAACATAACTCTATTATCCATCACTTTTTCATTTTTGTTCTCACGTAATTATTGCATGGTGTCCTCCAACCTGCTTTCCTTGACCGTTATCATCCTCATATTGTAATGGGACTTTTGGGGGGGGGGGGGGGTACTGTCTCAATTTTTGATGATACATTACGTGGACACATCCATTTTGGACAAAAATTCAGTCTTAAATATTATTTCTTTCCAATTGACCCATATTCATGGAGTTGAAAATATGATCGGAAATTTTGTTATTCGCTTCTCCCCTCACGGGGATAATCATAATTATTCCTCTCTTTATGCCCCTCCGCCGGGTCGGCTAGTTACGGACTATACCCAGTGTCAGACGGAACGCTGCTTAACACCGCTTTACTTTCTTCATACATTCTTCTTTGTAACTTAAAACATGGTCACCTACCACATGCTCCTTTGAACACGACAAACTACAGAACAAATCTTTGTCTGCGTTCGGCACGCAGTTTTCAGATATAATTATCCATACCCGGGACGCAGAATACCGAGACGGACCATTCCTTTTTTCAATGTTATGTCCACAACTTGTGCGCGTACAAAAACGGTGAATACTAATCACAGAGTTCACGAAATATCATAAAAACCACAGAAAAACTGTGGGGTCGCAGCAGGGCTATAAGCAAAGTCAAAATTGGGCAAAAAGAAAAGGTTGTATGTTGCGAAGCCCCGCGTGAGAAATAAAACCCAAACAGTACAAAGCAAACTAAAGAGAAGACAGAAAATGCATAAATTTTCGGCTTTCGCCTTTGTCAAGTGAAAAAAAAACTCTGTGATACTAGTCTTTTTTGTTCAGTTATGAAAGGGTGTGATGCGAATTGTTGCATTGTTGACGTGGATGATACGTGCGCAAGTCGACGGGCGGAATTTGGCGAATTGAACAGTCTCGGTGCATACATTACTGTGCATTAAATCTGTTTTGACACAAATTAGATCCACCCTCCCAGGTTTAAAAAAAAACAAAAAACGATAGCGTACTTTTGGTTGGTAGGTGGTGAAATAAGGAACACTTCCTTTTTTGCTATATAACCCTGTGTAGTGTATTGTGTTTATCCGTTAAGTACAGTGGAGGATGGTAAGCGTACAGACTAAGCGTTTAATTTAACTCCTGACAGACAACAGGCGCCCGGGTGACGGCCGTACATTGCATGCATGTCAGAGATGACACATACATCCTTGCAAGTGTGTCACGCTCACGACAGCAGGCAAACATCGCTGCGAATTTTTTTATTTTTTTTTTAATGTGCGGGGAGAAAATGTAAGGGAATGAACTCAAAACTTTCATCAGAAATCACAAGAAAGAAAACACAAACAAAAAAATGAACGGAAAAAAAAAAACGATTGAAAGAAAATCCGGAAACTCTTTTTTTTTTAATGGGGCCAGTGACGTCCATTCTGACATTTGCGCGTAGCGTGTGCTGTGAAAAGTCTACACTGTAAAAAAAATGGGTGAATTCAGCCGCTGAAAATTTGCTGAAGGAATTTTTTAAACATGAAAAATGAGATGAGTCAGGGCGTCGGTCTGCCTGTCTGTCTGTCTGTCCGTCCGTCCGTTTGTTCGTCAGTCTTTCTGTCTGTCAGTCCATCAGTCTATCTGTCATTCTATCCATTTATAGGTATGTCTTTCGACAGTCCTCTATCTATCTGTCGATCTATCTGTCTATGTGTGTCTGTCTGTCTGTCTGTCCGCCCGTCCGTCCGTCTATCTATCTATCTATCTATCTATCTATCTATCTATCTATCTATCTGAGATGAAACGTTTGCAGTGGTGATCAGGTTAAAAAGGGCAATTTTAAAGCGTTTATGAAATTTTAACTGGGGGTGAGTGGAGGGTGCTGTTGTGGTTGCTGCTGATTACTGTGAAATCAAACCATTCAGTATGCAGTTGTTGTACATTTTTAATGTTAATAGTGCGTGCGCTTAAATTGTGTGAAATCCTGATACCACTCAGTAAACCAATGGGAGCTTGGCTCACCAACATTGTTTTCCCTGCCATTTGGCTTTTAACAGCAGGTCGTAGAGTCAGTGTGAAGCTGGTGCAAATCAAAGAGAAAGACTTGAGAGAAAAGGGGACAGGGATAAGAATTTGTTCGGAGAGAGAGAATCTAGTATCAGAGTATTAACAAAAAGGTGGTTGGAACAGAAGTTGAAGGGAACCACATTAAAGGCTCTTCTGTAGTTTAGGTGTGTCAGTTTACTCATGAGGGCATGATTGGAAAAGAGTTTATAAGCTGTCCAAGAGGAGCAAGCGATAGAGTGGTTATCTTCTAGTATTTTTTTCTTTAAATATTTTGTTATTTATTGATTCTCCGCATTTTCACTTTTTGCCTATCTATTTATCCGTCCCTCCATCCATCTACCCATCCAGCCATCAAGCCATCTATCCAACCAACCCTCCATCTAATCGGCCGTCTATTTATCTATCTACTGTCTGTTTGTCTCATTGCCTGTCTTCCTGTCTGTCTGTTTGTCTGTCCATCATCCATCCATCTGTCTTTCTGTATGTCTATCCGTCTATCTATCTGTGTATTTGTATATGTATGTCGATCAGTCTGTCTGTCTAGCCCGCTAGTTATCTATGTATCTATTTGTCTGTGGTTATTTTGTTGTTGTTTTTTCGGTATTGGACACCCCCCCCCCCCATTCAACAACACTTAGAGGATGTACCGGTCTCTGATATCTTAACATTTTTTAGGTCACGTTTCCTTTTCAACATTGGATCCGCCCATTCTTAGTCTGACGGATATTACGATTTTCCAAAATGAATATTATATATTCTTTTTCGTATTTGAACACGCAAGACGTTAGTGACTTCCTCTATTTTGTTGTTATGTTCTATATTTAACTTTGCACGCCTAAATTAATTTTCCACGATCTCGAAAACCCCAGTCTCTAAAAATAGTAACTCTTTGATTGGTGTGTATTGTTTGCTTTGCGAGTCACCGGCTTCTCAATTTCGCAGACTGTTGTCCGCTGCAGGATCGAGCCACCCGTTTCATGAATGGGAATCTATTTATGTCTGCCCACTTTATGAATGAATGTGTCTATTTTTAAGTCCCGCGGTGAATAGCCAGGATATTGACAGGTTTTGGGTGACGCCATAGACAGGAAGCTGGCAATGTTTGATGTTGTTTTGTTGTTGTTGTTTCTTTTGTTATGTCTGTTGAGATTACAGTGGGTTATATTACCAATTTATAATACATAATACATGTGCGGTGTACAATATAATCAGACCTGACTTGTTTGCGCTTAATAAGATTCTTGTTTTCTTCCCTTTTTGGAAACAAATAGAGCCCTTCGTGTTAAGGTATTTTTTGTGTAAGTTAAATTATGGGCCGTTTTTTAAAATTCATTTGTCATATCTAATTCGATTATCATGCACTGACGTTTGTCTTGTTGATATTAGACTTAAATATGAAATACAGAGTGATTAAAAAGAAATGAACTTATTAACGATATCGCTGCCCAAATAAATGGGTTGGGTATAACATAACACGCGTAAAAATGTTTACTTGGTAGGCGTCTTACATTATTAGCATTTTTCGAATATAATATATTTACCAAAATGTGCGTACTTAGTGTTTGAGCCCCAGAAAGCCGCAAAGAAATTATAACAAATTCATTGAATTTTACATCACACAAGTATTATTCACCCTGTGGTTGTCAGTAAATCTTTGGCAGAAATTGGCCCCGTGAGTTTAAAAGAGACACCGAGGAGAGCTTTACTTTTAAAAGTGAAACAAAAAATGGAAATGAGGATAAGGGCATGTAGCCTAGGCGTGTTAAGATTCTTACGTGCAGTCGAAACTGAACAACACAAGATAGAAAGCTCACGAGATCAGAAATAGAACTGAAAATGTTGAATATGAAGAATTGATATTGATACTCTTTATAAAGTGAAATTTCTGAAGATCATTCAGAATCTGCGTTTTTGCAGATGAATCATCTCAGAAAAAAAAAAAAAAACAGCAACAGCTAGTCAAACAGGATGATGCCAAGCTTTGAGCCATAACCAACGGAGTGATCGATTGTATATATTACAAAAGTAAATGTACGCAAGGCAGCATGTAATAATCTAATAATTGTTGAAATATATTTATATATTATTATAATAATGTAATCTACTGTCAGGTCAGAAAAATCTGCTACTGGTAACATGTAATCCAGTACAACCTGTTTCATGAACTGGTACGCTAGCATGGTATCAGTGGGCGTGCACCTGTCGGTGCAAACGGCCAGGGCGGAGGAGGTTTCATCTAACCCAACGGCCACATGCTAGGGCACAATGTGACCCTCAGTACTTGAGTCCTTCATATTGGCCCCCGGTAGCAGTGTGGTCATAGGCTTGTTTGCCTAAATCACAGACGAAGAATTGAGCAAACTTCCCGGACGCAGCTTCGAAGCTGGCGGCAGCAGGCCAGTGGTTGATTGATAGGGCAGATGGCAATATACCGTCACTCTGGCCTGGATATCGTGACACAGAGCATCCACCAGTATTGGTGTTCTTTGGTTTGGGTCTTTCACCCTAGTCAGTTGGGACTGCGAGGCTGTGGAGTAGCCTACAGGCAGCCGGTCAGGCAATATGACTGTCCCTCTGGCATCCTCCTGCACCTGGATACATTTCCAGTCGTCTTGACCCTGTCTTGCCACTTGAATAAGTTGTGTCCAGGCGAGAGAGTGAGTCTGATGTTTGCGCAGCTCTTTCTCACTAAAAACAAATTCTTTGCGCCAGTCTTAATACTCACCTCGTCTTCTTTCGCTTGAAGAGCGAGTAAGAGAAACTCAGAAATATGCCGACACAAACAACACTAGAAAGTTCTTTGAGAGCCGCCGAGCTGTGTTTGGACCATCCCGCTCTGGCACTACGCCACTTCTTGCGTCAGATGGTTCAACACGCATTGTTGAATTGAATGCCATAATTCAGCGTTGGGCAGAACATTTCGGAGGTGTGCTAAATCGGCCATCAAATATAAATACTGAGTCCATTGACCGCCTCCCTCAGACTCCTATTAATGCAGCTCTTGCCAAGCCATTCACAGCAAATGAGACCCGAACTGCCACAAATCAGATGTCCTTTAACAAATCACCAGGCGTGGATTCAATTCCTGCTGAGGTGTATGCCTTCGGTGGAGAAAAGCTTATTGAAAGGTTGACCGAGTTGTTCAATCATATGTTGAAAGCAGGGAAGCTGCCACAGGACTTCAAAGATGCTTCAATCATCCATCTGTACAAAAACAAAGGGGACAGCCAAGTCTGTGACAACCATCGGGGAATCTCTCTAGTTTCAAATGCTGGCAAAATATTGGCAAGAATGCTTCTGAATCGCCTTCTTGATCACCTCTCGTCAAATGACTTGCTTCCCGAGAGCCAATGTGGCTTTCGTAAAGAGAGGGGAACGGCGGATATGATTTTTGCTGCCAGACAGATTCAGGAAAAATGCATGGAACAAAATAAAGCGCTGTATATCACATTTGTTGACCTCACAAAAGCATTTGACACAGTGTGTCGTGAAGGCCTCTGGAAAATCTTGGCGAAGTTTGGGTGTCCACCCGAATTCATCACAATAGTGCGCCAGTTTCATGATGGCATGCAAGCTGCAGTCAAAAGCAACGGCAGTGTTTCAGAGCCCTTTGCTGTCACAAATGGGGTAAAACAGGGTTGTGTCTTAGCCCCAACTCTGTTCAGCATCATGTTCTCTGCAATGCTACAAGAAGCCTTTAGCTCTCCTCCTCAAGGGGTAAGCATCAAGTACCGAACTGATGGCAGTCTATTCAACCTCAGGAGACTTCAGGCAAAAACCAAAACCAAAAGTACTCAAGTCTGTGACCTACTATTTGCTGATGATTGTGCACTTCTGGCACACAATGAGGATAGCATGCAAAACTGTGTTGATAAGTTCTCTAGTGCCTGTGACAACTTTGGCCTCACAATAAGCACAAAGAAGACGGAAGTGCTCCATCAGCCTACTCCAGACGACAAGTATCCTGTGACCCCAAATATCAAAGTCCATGACAGTCTTCTGAAGGTGTCGGAGAACTTCACCTATCTTGGCAGTACACTGTCTTCCGCGGCTCGTGTTGATACTGAAATTCTCTCAAGAATCAGCAAAGCCAGCTCTGCATTTGGCAGGCTTCAAAAGAGAGTATGGGATGTTGCCGGCATTCGCACAGACACTAAGCTGAAAGTGTACAATGCTGTGGTCCTTCCCACCCTACTCTATGGGGCTGAAACCTGGACAGTGTACCAATCGCATGCCAGAAAGCTAAATCACTTTCATCTGGCCTGCCTTAGAAAGATCCTAAGGATCAAATGGCAGGATAAAATTCCAGACACTGAGGTCCTCAATCGTGCCAAGGAATTGAGCATCTTCTGCCACCTGAAAAAAATTCAGCTACGTTGGGCAGGACATGTTGTCAGAATGCCCGACTCCAGACTCCCTAAGCAAATCTTCTTCTCTGAGCTCTCCAATGGAACGAGGAATGTTGGGGCCCCAAAGAGACGTTACAAAGACACTCTCAAGCAATCACTGAAGGCCTTTGCCATTGATGTGAGTGAGTGGGAAAAGCTCTCGCTTGATCGTGCAAATTGGAGGGCGGCCCTTACCAGAGGCAGCAAAGCATGGGAAGCTGACAGAGTCCAGCAGGCTATCAAAAAAAGAGAACGGCGCAAGAAAAGGCCCAGTGGTACTGAACCAACGGAGCACTCTTGTCATTTATGCGGAAGGGTCTGCAGGGCAAAAATAGGACTTATCAGTCACATGAGAAGCCATAAGTCATGAAAGAACAGTCTTTCCATTCTGTCCTCTGTGTCCTTTAGTTCTCTTTATTGTCCATGTGTTGAAATTCTCAACAGTTTCTGTTCTTTATTCCTCTGGTGTTGTTAAGGTCATCATCATACCTGATGGACTAACTATTATTATTATTATTACGAATCTAGCTACCCAGTAAAGCATTTTAAAGTGCGTTGTGTTATATCTAACCTAGTTACTGAGCAGTAAAATCTTTAAAAGTGTTCATGTCTTTTAACCACTCCATATTTGGTAATTAAGTCTACTATCAACAAGATAAACTTACAGTGCATGGTAATCAAATTGACTAGAACAGATGAATTAAACAACGGCCGATAATTTAACTTACATAAAGACAATAATTTTATATACGAGACAAGGTACGCCCCCGAGATTTGAACTACTCATCGAAATGCGCTTAATGTTTTTTAAAAACTGCAGTAATTCCACTCTATCGTTTATGGCAGTAGTAAGTAAATACACGTCTCATTTTTCAGACATGAAATGGACACAGTTCCTCATGCCGTAATATGGAAAACGGCGTTGTGGACCAATGAGGAAATTTCACATCAGATGCAAAAAATTAATATTTGGCCTTGCCTTAAATCCTTTGTCAATTTCCACCTACTGATGACGAAAAAAAAAAAACTATTCGTCGTGCAAAGTTACATCCCAGATGCACATTTCATTTTAAAAGTTGATGCAGAAAAGTGAATTTGGCCTACAGTGGCGTATTTGTTCATTTTTCCATAACCCAGTTGTTATCAAAATGCCGCCCGAACTCGTGAAAGTGCAGTATCGGGCGTGATCATGGATATTACAGGAATAAAATCATGTGCACAGATACACAAGGCATTATTGTGTTCTGCATTTGGACTGATTATCGTAATGAGCACAAGCCTCTGAAAACACAACAGTTACGAAAGATGGAAAATTAGTGCTCCCTCAAACCTTTAGCAAAAATTCGCCACAGGGCTGCCCCTCTCAACCTATTGTTGAACTAGGGTTGTGTGCATCTCCCCCCCCCCCCCTCTCTCTCTCTCTCTCTCTCTCTCTCTCTCCCTCTCTCCTCTAACTCTCTCGCTGTCTTCGCTGCGATGTGTTTGTGTTCCCCTTCCCGTATATCCTGGATTCCGTAGGCATTAATTTGGTCTTTAGCCTTGGTTTTAACTAAACCTACATTCTTTGGTCTAGCCCAGAAAAAGTACGTATTGTGACCTGGTAATTGGTCTGTGTCTGATCCGCGGCGAACTGAGACACCGCAATACCAGGGTATATTCAGTGCAGAATGGGGTCCTGTAATTGAAATGGCGAATAAAGGGAGAAGTCCGCACAATAAGAGAAAGAGAGAGAAGCAGACATTTAGGCATTGTCCGATTGAGTCACTTATTTTTTTTAATGCTGGTAATTCAGTATTATGTATGAAGGCAACCAAGAGGGAGTGTGTTGGAATTACAAATCCATGTTGATGCTGTTTGTGCCACTTGGACAAATAAGAGTATAGACCACGTCCACTATATTGGTGGTGTTTGTATGTGGGAAGGGGTGTATCAGATCAATAAGTCGACATGTCGTCATGAACGGCAGCCATGTATTGTATTGTTAGTGCACATTCGTTTTCGCCTCCTTGCCCTCCTCCCTCCCCCACCGACCTTCCCAGCCAGTGCATGTGAGTTTTGTGAAACGTGTGGAAACAAACTGGCTATTTTGCATTGTAGCCTATGTTGAGATTATCATTACCCCCGGACACGTGACACGATCAGGACAGACCCCCCCCCCCCCCAACAAAAAAAAAACAACAACAACCACTTATGGTCATAATCCCCTTCTTAAACTTATGGTGGTAGTCCTAGGTTGACGGAAATGTGTCAGATGAGAAATAGGGCCAGATGCCTCGACCAAGATATGGAGGCAGTATTGTTATACCTAAAAATAACACTGATTTAAGTCTGCCTTGTAACCATCTGTTGGGCTGTCCTGAGATAAGGAAGAGACAAGACCGTTTTTGTAGATGACCAGTTGTGCACCACACTTACACGGGTTTTCCCTGTTACCGTGAAAAGAACGTAATACGTCAGAAACAAAGGTTTACTACAGACACAGAAAATAAGCCCCACTTTATTCTCTCTTCAATTTTCATTTTGTGGTGACCAAGAAAAACCGTGAGTCCTACAAAACTATAACCTGGAAAGAAAGATAACACAGATTTCGTCTACAACGTGATGTTGAAAAGTTAATTAATTTATCAGCTACTTTTTGTTTAATTTAATATGCAGTTGTGTCTGGTTGTATCAGTTCATTACTGCTTAATTGAATGTATAAACTACAAAGTTAGATTTAAGAATATGTCGTCAAAACCAATTAAAGATCTTTTTCATTTAATCAGGTCACATGGGTCTCAATGCTCAGGGCAAAGAAAAAAAAAAGTTAAGGAAAAACAAAACTTGCAAAGGAATCCATTTATTTATTTTTTTTTTTAAAGAAACCATTATTTGGGATTCAGAGCAAAGAATTTTGTGAAAGAAATATGTCTTATTGAATCTTTGAGCAACTTGAGAATAACCACATGCCGAGCAAATTTCAGAGGTGGCAGCCAACTTCTATCAAAGACCAGAACAATTCTTTTTAAACCATGTCTAATATCCCTTTGCATCTGACATTTCAAATCCTATGCTGTTTCTGTTTGACTAATTATGATGTAATTTGTTGTTTCAGTGGCCTGCCACCCACTGCATCTGTTGCACTTTTTGAAAGTGACAGTGAGGGCTTTGTTTTTGGAGCATCTCCGTTCTTGGCATTTCTGTCTCTCTTTTTCTTCTTTTTTAGTCTTCTAGTTTTTGTTTTATGTTGTTGTATTATTTGTTTACTTGTTTGATCCCGGTGGGAGGAGGGGGGGGGGGTGTAAGGATCAGTTTTTGTTTTATGTTGTTGTATTATTTGTTTACTTGTTTGATCCCGGTGGGAGGAGAGGGAGGGGGGGGGTGTAAGGATCAGTTTTTGTTTTATGTTGTTGTATTATTTGTTTACTTGTTTGATCCCGGTGGGAGGAGGGGGGGGGGTGTAAGGATCAGTTTTTGTTTTATGTTGTTGTATTATTTGTTTACTTGTTTGATCCCGGTGGGAGGAGGGGGGGGGGGGTGTAAGGATCAGTTTTTGTTTTATGTTGTTGTATTATTTGTTTACTTGTTTGATCCCGGTGGGAGGAGGGGGGGGGGGGTGTAAGGATCAGTTTTTGTTTTATGTTGTTGTATTATTTGTTTACTTGTTTGATCCCGGTGGGAGGAGGGGGGGGGGGGTGTAAGGATCAGTTTTTGTTTTATGTTGTTGTATTATTTGTTTACTTGTTTGATCCCGGTGGGAGGAGGGGGGGGGGTGTAAGGATCAGTTTTTGTTTTATGTTGTTGTATTATTTGTTTACTTGTTTGATCCCGGTGGGAGGAGGGGGGGGGGGTGTAAGGATCAGTTGTTTTTGTTTTATGTTGTTGTATTATTTGTATACTTGTTTGATCCCGGTGGGAGGAGGAGGGGGGGTGTAAGGATCAGTTGTTTTTGTTTTATGTTGTTGTATTATTTGTATACTTGTTTGATCCCGGTGGGAGGAGGAGGGGGGGTGTAAGGATCAGTTGTTTTTGTTTTATGTTGTTGTATTATTTGTATACTTGTTTGATCCCGGTGGGAGGAGAGGGAGGGGGGGGGGGGTGTAAGGATCAGTTGTTTTTGTTTTATGTTGTTGTATTATTTGTATACTTGTTTGATCCCGGTGGGAGGAGAGGGAGGGGGGGGGGGGTGTAAGGATCAGTTGTTTTTGTTTTATGTTGTTGTATTATTTGTATACTTGTTTGATCCCGGTGGGAGGAGAGGGAGGGGGGGGGGGTGTAAGGATCAGTTGTTTTTGTTTTATGTTGTTGTATTATTTGTATACTTGTTTGATCCCGGTGGGAGGAGAGGGAGGGGGGGGGGGGGTGTAAGGATCAGTTGTTTTTGTTTTATGTTGTTGTATTATTTGTATACTTGTTTGATCCCGGTGGGAGGAGGGGGGGGGGGGTGTAAGGATCAGTTTTTTTTTTTTAATTTTGCACAGGCAGCCGGCCTTGTTAGGCCTGCTCTTCTCAACTTCCAACTGCCAAGGTATCTTTAACGTGTGCGGAACGGAAACCGAACTTGGTACCTTTGGCATGAAAGGCAAACACTTGCCTCGAGACGAACATTCCCCAATATTTTTTTGAAAAGAAAGTCTGTCAAAGATTTATAAAAATCTGTATTATGCTTTTCAGAATCTCTTGAGTGTTCCGCCTCCACTCACCCCGTCTTCACCGGGTCGTTCCAAGTCTTGGCAAGGACGCCCCTTTTGGATGGAAAGGGAATATGCCAACCGCATCAAAGTACCACACACATTTGTTGTTCACAACTATAAGAAGCCCACGCAATGTCAAATGTGCAAGCGCTTGCTTAGAGGGATCATTCGTCAAGGATGGCAGTGCAAAGGTATACAGAGATTTCATTCTCATGATTCTGAATATAATTCTTATCAAATTGATTTTGTTTTATTTGTAGCAGTAGAATAAACCTGAAGTCAGATTACAAAATTGTGTGCTTCATCCAAACTTTGAAGAATAGGAATTTCTGGTCATTTTCCAGTTTATTACGATAATGCATTTCTAAAATGTGTACCCAAAATGTGATGCAAGGTTAAAACATGTTTACTGTTTTTATATAGGAATAACAGACAGAATAATAAACTCCTGTATTTTGTCAGCATTTGATTATCCAAGTATATGATGAGATTTTAAAAAAATGTCGACTTTCAGTGATTTTGGTTATGCATGATGGTGTAAATTAAACACCATAGTTTATGACTTTTAAAAAAAATTTTGGAGTTAGTTTAATTCATCAGAGGCATAACAGACTGAGAAAGTCTGAGAATTGCAAGGTTGACTGAATACTTTCTTTGCCAATGTAGATATTTCTTCCTGAAGGAGGAAAATCACTTCCTTATTAAGCCATTTTCCATAATGTCAGAGTTTATGATACGCTCCAACGGTTCTGTTACTGCCTTCATGGTAAATGCATTTTATTAAAACAGCTTTAATTTAAGAAAGATCAGAAGGTGCATTTCTATAATACTCTTGGAGTTTACAAATTTTGGGGCTTATGTTTAAAAGTACAAAGATTTCTTCACTTTAAAAGTGATTTTTGGCTGATCTGTCAGTATTGCCTTAGGCAAACTTTCTTGTTTATGGGAGTTCAATTGATTTTATTTAAATTTAATGGTGAAATTTTTTATTGAATCAAACTTTTGTTTTTCCAGACTGCAAGTTCAACTGTCATCGCAAATGTATACCTTTAGTGCCCAATGACTGCGCAGGAGAATTAACCTATGATGGAGGGGAAGGTATTTACTGTGTGTCAGTCATGTTTATGTACATGACTATATCATATGCAGAGCTTCAAAAGGATGAAAATCACACAGTATACACTGTAAAGACAAATGAAAGCTAGTATTTGACTGCTTGTGAATCTAAGTCAGTGAACAGTGTTTTGAAAGAGTTGAACAGAGAGGTCCAGAGGTGAATTCATTCCTCTGCCTTGTTATAGAGAAAGACGGTATGTGCCGAAAACAAAACATTAAACAAAAGGCAAAAAACACATAGCATTGTGCCCCACTTTACTCCTTTTTCATCTTCCAATATGTTGTGCTTGATAGAAACTATTAGGGGGTGGAGGGTATCATAGTGAGAAGGGAACATCACAGCCAGTTGCTCCCAGCAATATGTACACCCAAGAAATGATGGCAGCAGATGACGGTGTCTGACTGGGCTTAGTATGATAGGGTCTTCTCGGATTTACTAAGAAAAAAATAGGAAATTATTGTATGCAATTCTTGTTTTCCAGCAACTGACTGTGCCATTCCAGGCTTAGTATAAATAGCTCCCCTTAGTCTTACAAAATTGTAGTAGAGAAGAGCACATTTTATTCTGTAAAAGGATGTTAAACAATGAATTTGATCTGGATTGGCACATACCTTCGTTTTTCATAACGTGGCAGCCTTAACTTTCCAATCATGATTATACCTCCTTTGATGTAATTGTGTGATTTACTCTCTTTCGAAGTGTTTCTTCAATTCTTAATCCTGCATCTGATTACCATTCTAAATTATATCCCCTAATCTGACATGCAGTGCATTTCTCCATCACTTAATACATGTCATGTACTATAGCCTTACATGACATCAGTTTTTACACATTTACAAGTGGATGGATTTAGAATTAAGTCTTAAATGAAAATGAGTGAGAGGAGAGAGAGAGAGGTGTAGATGGATGGATGAATGGATGGATGGATGGGTGGGTGGGTGGATGGATGGAAAGTGGAAAATCTGCCTTCAGTAAGCACTGAATTTAATTTACAGGGTTTTGAAAATGAAGTATTGAGACAGAACAAGACTGATAGTGAAAGTATTGACCGGAAAATAATCCAGACAGATACAATTAAGCCAGCCAAAATGTATTGGTTGTCTATAATATGAATCCATATTGCTGGCCTCATCATGAATCAGGATGAATCCACATAATTTGCAGATGACAGGTGCTTTCTTTTTGCCAGATATTGGCAGAACTCCTTGAAACTTGGAGGAATTTTATTTTAATTTTATTTTTTCATTGAATTGGGGGGGGGGGGGCAAAATATTTTAAATGTTTATTTATATAACTAAAGATATATGTAAGATGAGGAATGCATTTCAAGTTAAACAGTCTTCTTTGTGGGTTTTATTTCTTTGGTGTCCTTTAAAATTACGTCCTTAATACGTGTGTGGTTTCATAACAGGGCCAGTAATGTCATTCTCAGGAATGGAATATTTGTAGCCATAATTCTTGAATTTCTTTTCTTTGATCTCATATATTTTAGGAAAATATACTGGTACAGTTCTTGTTTTTTTCAGCTGTTTTCATTTCTTTGGAATTAAAATAACAACTAAGTTACTTTCTTTCACTGATTGTATCGATACTCAGAATTCACCCAGTTGGATGAACAAACAGTACATTGTGATTCACTTGAGTCATACTCTGGCAGTTTCAGAAGAGTTTGATTCTGTAGCCCTCACTGGCTGTCCTCCACTATGTTTCTTCACACCTCCCAATTTTAATATTTAATTCTATCCTTTGCTGTCAGATGGTTAACATCTAATTCTGTCTTAGGTCATCAGATAAAGTCTTCTTCACATGTCCCTCACTTCAGTGTCTCTTGATTGTGCTGGTATACAAAGCTAATTTTCTTGTTGACCTTCAAAAATGATAAACTTTTACAGTTGAATAAGTTATTGTGAGCACAGCGAAGAGATGCTGAAATCTTTAGCTTCTCTTCACTTCCAGTTTGAATATCACCAGTTTTATAACAGAGGGACGAATAGATGTCAGCAACTGTGCAATGAAAAGGCAAATGCTTAACTTATCTGTATAATGACTGAGTGAATAGGTCAAATTTGGGATGTTTCCTTTTTTAGTGGTTTTCAAAAGTATATTGCAGGGAGCTTTACCCAACACAAGCAATTTTGTTAGATATCATGTAGTTTTTATGTGCCATTTGAGATTAAAGCTTTCGAGAAATCGATGATGAGAGTAGCACAAAATTTTCAAAACAATTTCCCGCAAAACTGATTTTGGTAGTTTGCCCCTTCGCCATACAGAGGATTTAAGCATTCGCCTTTTTGTTGTACAGCTGCTGACATCTATGTCCCCCTTCGTCATGAAACTGATGATATGTCGCATCAGGTTACTATTTGCAACACTGATTATTGTACTGTTTGATTAATGAAAGAAATATATGTATCATGAACAAGCATGTGGCTGATGTAAAGAGAAGACCTGGTTATCTAGACGAAGCAAACTTTAGCAGTAACAAAATATCTCACAGATACATACGTTCTTTCATTCTGATTATATTGGAAGCAATAACAGATATTATTATAGTTGAAGAATGGGGATTTTTAATATTAATGATTAAGTCTGTGGACTCTTGTATTGATAGAAAGATGAGGAAAATGTGCATCATTGAACCTGAGCTTTGATACTAGCATGATGAAAGAGCGATTTGTCCAATTTCTTGGGGAGAGGGGAAGTAGTTCAATATCCTAGACAATGATAGAATGACAGAACACAGATTTGTGATAAGAGATTTGTATTAGAAAAGCTGCATGTTTCACCATATCATTGCCTATTATTTACCTATGAAAGCTGTGAATCAGCTATGCATGAATCATAAATTGTATCATGAATTTACATGTATGTGTGTTTACTTTCTGTGTAGAGCACTGCTCTTTGCTTGAAGTTATGAAAATTTATCATTGCACGGACATAACTGAAATTATTAACCACCCTATGTATTCCTCATATAGACCTTACCCAAACATCAGACATAATATTCTATCTCTCCTTCATTCATTTCTTTTAGTTTCAACTCTTAATTTGTTTTATTTGATGTTTTCCATTGACATTTGTTCTTGCAGTAAAACAACTGAACAACTTATGTTTTGTTTAAACATGGTGGCGCACAGTGTTATTTTACAGACTTTTTGACAAACTTTTCATTAAGTAAAAATGGAAACTGATGATGAAACCTTCTCACAGAATGGTTGCAGTTTTGAGACCAAGCAGTAAAGGCAGGAGATTAAGGATGGTGTACTGCCATTTCGCCCATGAGAGTAATGTATTTCATAGTTATTTACATAGTTCGACAACTGTACAAATTACAAGTATGGAGAGTAATGTCATTTTCACGTGTGAAGAGATGAACGTATTTTACATTAAATGCATAAGAATTTGTTCTTATGAATGCAAGGGGCAGTGGCCTCCTAAAGAAGCTCAGAAAACAGTTCAACCATGTGTAAAATCCATGTAAACATGGGCCATGGTAGTTGACCTGCATATTTTTATTTATGACAAGCAGAGAAAATGGCCTCACATTTCCCTCCTGCATATTCCCCCTCTGCAGCACAGATAAGTTTATTTAATATTTGTAGGACTGTCCAAGCCCTTTATCAGTCTTAAATGCAACCATTTGGATGGTCCAAGTCTATTACATGTATCAGTCTTAAATGCAGTCATTTAGTTGGTCCAATACCTTATCAGATTTAAAGGCAGCCAATTGGTTGATCCAAGTCCATTATCACTCTTGAATGCGACCATTCAGTAGGTCCAAGGCTATTATCAGTCTTAAATGCAACATTAGTGGGTCCAAGTCTATTATCAGTTTTAAATGCAGCGATATAGTTGGTCCAAGATTATTATCAGACTTAAATGCAACACTAGTTGGTCCAAGTCTATTATCAGTTTTAAATACAGCGATATAGTTGGTCCAAGATTATTATCAGACTTAAATGCAACCATTTAGTTGGTCTATTATCAGTTTTAAATGCAACGATATGGTTAGCCCAAGTCTTAAATACAACCATTTAATTGGTTCAAGTCTATCATTAGTCTTAAAATGCAACCATTTAATTGGTCCAAGTTCATGATCAGTCTTAAATATAACTATTTAGTTGTTCCAAGACCATTTTCAGTTTTAAATGCAACAACCTTTTTTGTCATGGATATCTCTGTTATTCATTATCAAAGATTTGAAATTGAACTTAATTCTTTCCACATTTGCCCTTTTTTTTTTTTCCTATGATGCATTGAACCTCAGAAATTGATTTTTAAGCTCGTGTTTCTTAACTCCAGCAGTAACATTGATCAATTTTTGTGAACATATTTAGCGAAAATAAAAATAAAAATTTTAAAAAACATTAGTAAATGGAAATTTATTTATTTATTTTATGCTCTATTTGACATTATTTATAAAAATATATAAATGAAGCTGCAGAGAAAGACAAATTAATCTTTGTTGAATCAATAAAAATTGATCTGAAATCCACAGTTAATTCATTACAAGTAATTTTTCAACAGACATAATGGATAGCTAAGTGAAAGAAAACTCCTGTGAAATAGATATTTGAGATAGTGAAGTGTTGACAGTTATTTTATCGGTTTTTAAATGCAGATATCTAAAATTTGGGAAAATGCGCAAAGAGGAAAATGTCCCTGTGAGCTCATACATTTGGATACAATATAAAGGTTAAGCATTTTATATTCACACATCATATTTTGACACCAACCCATCTGTAAGTCTGCACAACTTTTGAATTTTTGGAACTGTGCTAGTGCAATGTTGATTTTTATGGCTTTAAAGTAAACACACTTTTGTTTTGTTTCCTTGTCCTGTATTTGTGTGTACGTGTCTGTGTGTGTGTACAATGTTGTGTGGTTATTGTTGTGGTGATGGCATCCGCATCCAGCGCTCTCAGAATCTCTTGACCAAACAGAACCAGATGACGCGTCGGACATTGTGTCAGATATGACTGAGTTAACTGACGATGGAACACAAGTGGCTGATGACACAGATGATATGGAAGATAGTGAACCCAAACCCCCACTCAGGTAAATCAGAGAGTATAGATGTATAGAGAGGGTTCACTACTGCCAAACAAGAAATTGAAGAATTGAAAGAGACCGCCTTCACCAAAGATAGTGTGCATATCTGTTTACTGTGGTTTGTTCATATTTTTGGGCTGATTTAAACTATTTACAACTGTTTGTAAGCTCCTACGCCCCGTGGAAATGCGCAAGCGGGTATTGTTTACTGCAGTGACCTACTTTCCGCTCCATGCTAACAGTGGTTTTGCAGAGCCTCCCGTGTCTCGTAGTGCAAATCGACCAATAGTGAACCCTCTCTATACATACATACTCTTTGGGTAAATTCAGCTGTGGTAAGAATCTCAGGAGAGTTTGCAGAAAGCTGAATGGATCAAGATCAGTCCAATTATCTGTTTAAAAGATTAAATAAACATAGAGAGGTTTTAAAGTTACAAGTTAGTTCACATTTCCTCCCTCAGAACACGTACTAGCCTAACCGACATTTCAGCCGAAATCGACTTAGAATCACCATGCGATTACTTGTGCCGTTTTCTAGCTCCTCTCTAATCGGGGAATCGATACGAGCATTATTGGCTGAGACGTAGCTTATAAAATTTTTAGCATATCGTTATTTCTCGAAAAAGCAAGGATCACATACTGTCCAATTTTGAGAAAAAAAGCTTTCTTGCACTTTGATATTGGCAGTCCTATACATGCTATGTCAAAATATCAGTGCGAGAAGGTGAAAAGCACCCAAAACTTAAAACAGCTCTCCTGCAAAACTAACAAAATGTTGGTTACACTAGTACTTGTTCTGAGGGATGATTTAGAACATCATATCTGTTTTAAATATGTACAAAATTACAGTGGAAAGACTATCAGCTGGTTTTAACAGCGTGGAAATACTAAACTTTTTGCAATAATTTTATAGGCTTAGGCATCAAACTCAAAAATCTCTCTCTTTTTTTTTTAATCGGACCTTTTTGCTACAATTATGTTTAAAATATTCTACCGTAGAAAACATTTGAATTAAATACAGTGTGATCAAACTGTCTATCTGCAGTTCCTCTTTCCACATCAAATCAATTTTTTTCTTTCACATGGAACGAGGGCTTTTCCAGACTTCAGCAGTGTGTGCCTATGACCATGGAATTGCCTGTCCTGCATAGTTCTTCCCTTCAGTCATGTTGTAAGGTCTGCAGGTAATACTATGGCAAAGGCACTGTGTAAGATGCTCGAAATGATAACCTGTGATTTCTGCCTGGACATTTTTCAGTCCTATTGACAGCAGCAACATTCCTCTGATGCGAGTTGTACAGTCTGTAAAGCATACGAAGAGAGCTGGTTCCAAGACTCTTAAAGAAGGCTGGATGGTCCATTTCACTGACAAAGATAAGAAGGTAATGCTAAAGGGTGATTCCTTAATGTGGGCATACATGTATTGTCTGTGATTGTTTCTGTTATTGCTGTTGTGACACAGCACAAACGGAAGCTGGCGAAATAGAATATGTACAAGATGCTGCAGATTTCAGGCCAAGAAAGACCTTCTTTCCTTCAGAATGTGCCATAATATATCTTTTGCTGGTTTTCTAAATCATGAAAGTTTTCTGTCATTCCACAGAACGTGGTCTTGTTTAAAGCAGTGATATACTATAGCTTGCAATTGGGAGGTTTAATGGATATTGTTTCTCTTTTTCTTGCATTTACAGAGAAAGAGACACTTCTGGCGTTTGGACCCAAAATCTATCATTTTATACAATGATGAAAGTTCAAGTCGATATTACAAGGTACGTGAGAAATGTATGACTTACAGTTACATCTTCCCTTGTTATACATTTGATTATTGTTCATTACATAAATGCTTCTTGAAGTAACATCCTTTGATACCTTGATTGTAACTGCATTTATTTCTGTTTTACCAAGTGAATTAAAAGTTTGAGAAAATATTTGTGTGACACCCCATTATTACATTTGGCATTTAGTGTTTGAAAGACAGATCCAGAGATATCACATCACTAGACAACACTGAATGTCTTATGTGTAGTTCTGCAAACATTAGTAGGGTATTTTAAGCTTGATTGGTTTGTAACAAAATCACATATGTTTTTTCTTCTGATATAATATCGTCAGCTATTTGCCAAATTGCTGAGTGTGCATATTTGCCTTTTCGAGAAAAAGAGGATCAAAGTTTGGTCAGCAAAAAGGCTAAAACGCATAAAACATTACGTCACTAACACATATCTCGAAAAGTTTTTAAACAATTGGAATGACACTTATGCATAATGAAATTAAGAGTGAGAGAACCACTTTCATGACGAAACCTCAAAATCAGCAAAATGTCATATACAAAATATGGCAAATACCCCTCGATATATTTCTTCATTGAAATGTGAGAGTGAAAACTTCCACAAAAAAGGAACATTTTGTTGTAGAATTCCATAGATAACACATGAATGTCCATCTCAATAATATTTATTTACTTATCTTCTCTTTGATTTGTGCAGGAGATTCAGTTGAACAATATTGTTAGCATTGCCAGCATGGACTCATCCAAGACAGAGAAAGGCCAGGACTTGTCACGAGCACCTCATGTCTTTGAGGTTGTCATCAACACAGTAACGTATTATGTGGGCGAGGATCAAACCTATGGACGTGAGTCCAATATTGTCGTGTCTCCAGAGAGTGGTGTTGGGCTAGAGCAGGCTCGACACTGGGAAACTGCCATACGACAGGCACTCATGCCAGTGACCCCGCAATCAAGTGTTGGCAATGTAGCTGGTAAGTGGAGAAACATTTCTCCTTTCAATAAATGTAAAAAAGCATTATGAAAAGTCATATGCCATGATAGGTGTCGTGTTGATGAATTACAGCAAATGTCATTTTGGAGATTCTAGTGACATAAGGTAACAGTTCTGTGCTCCTACAAATCCATTAGTTTCAGGCACAAACTCCCAAATTTCACAAATTTTAATTTTTGTGGAAACAGAGGATGACTTCATTCCATATGATGTGTTAAAATGTTTTGTCTTAGAAAAAATTATGACCCAATAGAAAGACAGTGTCCATTTCATTATTTAAAATGATCTTAAAAAGTGAATTTGACCTATGACTGATCCTACTCATCACATCACCTTTGAACTTTTCAGCTGACAGAAATGGCAATGATGAAAATCAAAGACCAGGACAGGTGAGCGTAGGCTGTCATAGGTTTTATGTGTGCCATGATTGTAAATGTTGCAGTAACTCTATCAGTTTGGCTGAGCATAATTAACATTAATATTATCTAAAGCAAAGTGTTTTGTGTATTATGCTTTCCATGATATTGTTAGACTCATGTTCTTTGTTTTTATGGTAACAAGCATTGTTAACATTATATTGCTTGTTAAACATTCAGATTTTCATTTTTTTAATACAGTTTTTAATAGTACATCTAGGGCACACTGTGATGATGTCTTTCGAGGGCATTAGTGCTTTCAATAGACCTACTGTAATGAATTTTGCCAGATGAGGTGCACATGGAATAAAGCCAACAAGACTGAAGATGAAATAATTGTAAACTAATCATCTAAGATACTTTCTGTTGAATACATGTGTCTCTGTGAAAATAGAACATGGATGGGAATTTGCTATCTAAACCATGTTTTTTGTTTGTTTTGTCAAGGCTGAGATCAGCCACTTGTACCAGATCATTCCTGAAGATGTACTTGGCTCTGGACAGTTTGGTATAGTCTATGGAGGTTAGAGCTGTCATTTTACCTGTATTGTTTACTGTTGTTTGTTTTTTAGTTTCCTTGTCCAGTGTCATGTAGGTTTTTTAAGCGTTGCTCCAAAATTAAGACAAAAGGTGTGGGAATTATGCACAGGCAGTATTACATGTGACATAAGTGATTTTGTCTTTCGTTGTATAAAAGAAACTACCATCCAGCCTCCAAATTTATGAGCAGTTAAACAGTTATGTTACCTAGGGACTGGATGTTTTTGGCATTCCCATTATACAATAGACCTGTCTGAATGCTCCAAAAGTATTGCTATTTCATCAGTTTCTTATAAAGGAGGGGGAAAATAATTTCATATACCTTTCATGAGTTTATCAGCTTTACTGAACTTACTCAGACAAAATATCTTTGGTTTTAATGAGAAAATGAAACACAGTGTTTGGATCAATTTCTGCAATGTGAGAGGAGGGGGGGGGGTGCATTTTGTTTGTGAGGATTACACTCAGACAGCACTTTCTTGAGGCAGTTTTGTTGTTAGCTTTCATGTGAAACAAAATGACTCAATAGAGAACAAAGAATCTATCCATATCATCATTACTTCCATGAAAATTTTTTTCTTTTCTTTTTTTTTAAGGTCTGATATTAATAAAATAAATTTGTCTAAAGTGTTAATTTTCTTTATTTTGTCCAATCCAGGCCGACATAAAGAAACAAGTCGTGAGGTGGCCATTAAAGTGATAGACAAAATGCGATTTCCTACAAAGCAGGAAGCTCAGCTTAAAATAGAGGTTGAGATATTGAAGGTAGGGAAATAAGGATAGCTTGAGGAAGTTCTGGAAGCATTCATGAATTTATTTAATGTTGATTTGGTCAGTTGTTTGTTCGGTTCATTAGACGGGGAGGGTTCATTGATCTTTCACCCAGGCGTTGTCCACCCACTGCAGGATGTAGTAGCCCCCTCCAACAATGGTTTTCATTCTCTTCTGTCTGTTGTTTTCCTCATCCATATTGTTCCTCCTCTCTTTGTAATGCCGTCCTTCCATCTTCTCCCTGGTCGTCCTTCCATCTTCTACCTGGTCGTCCTTCCATCTTCTACCTGGCCGTCCTTCCATCTTCTTCCTGGTCCTCCTTCCATCTTCTTCCTGGTCGTCCTCTTGTTCTTTTTCCTGTCCTTGTCTGCCATTCAGTGCAGCGTTTTGTCCACCTATTGTCATTCATCCTCCCCACGTGTCCGGCCCAATTCCACTATTGTTGTGGCATGAATTCCACTAAAAAGCTGTTGTTACAAAGCCGAAGAGAGAAAATACTGAGTTGTGTTCACTGTTCTACTACAACTTACTCTGTGAAGTACTGTGGTTCCCTAACACCAGCCTTCTTTCAAATCATTACCCTTTTTTTTTCCAAATATTTAGTGTCCAGCTCAGATTAACCCAATGAACCCTGACCCCCTGAGCATTACATGACCCTGCACCTGGGCTTCTGAGCCAAATCCTATAACCCTCTTCATAAGGTCATTTACAAAGACATCATGCATAGACAGGACATGTAAATAATATGATAATATCTGTAGGTATGCTTTGACATCAACACCCAAAATGACATGGAGTGTGCATTCAGTATATAGTCAAGTAAGGCGCCATGACGCACAGGTCGCGCTCGGGGTCATGGGATTAAGTCATGTTTATTTTTTATGGAACAGTTGGTACTTTACCTTTTTTTTTTCCCTGTGATCTACAGAATTTACACCATCCAGGAGTTGTAAATTTAGAACAGATGTTTGAAACACCTGAAAGGGTAAGTTGATTTGAAGAAAAACAGTGTTGCACACCTTCAGTATAGAAAGTGTATTTATTTCACATGCAGCAATGAAAGTGCTAAAATGCTACGTATTTATAGGAGTAACTTATGGTAACAGGCTATGGAAGGGTAGTTGTGTTCAGTTTGATTATACATAATAGTAATTCAATTTAAATGAATAACTTTAAAGAATAATTGACACTACATCAAGTCCTGTGTTAAGTTGCAGGCTTTCATTTTGTTTTTCTGTTTCATTCCTTGGTTTCAGAAATGGATAGATTTCTGTTTTGCTTTTTGTTGTTGTTTTTTTTTTTAGAGAGAATAACATAGTCTCTAACTTCTTCTTTTCTTACACAGATATTTGTCGTGATGGAGAAATTGAAAGGTGATATGTTGGAGATGATTCTCTCTAGCCCTAAAGGTCGCCTCAGCGAGAGGGTCACCAAATTCCTTATATCTCAGGTATGTTGACAAGATTCAACTTCAGGCTAGGCTTCACTTGTGGAAGTGGGATTCAGATGCAGCACAATATCATTTATTCTATCACGACCTTCACAATTCCTTTTATTTCTTGCTACATGGCATCAGTTATGTTATACTACATGTATTTACTTTGAATGACCATTGTAGTTGTACTTTCAAAGTCGGACTTCAATTTTTTTTTTTATTACAATGTAACCACCTATCAGTGAAAGAAATTGGTATTTTATAAAGTTGGAAACATATGGCAGTTCCCAAAATAGTTTTGTCAATGTTGCTGAACTTGTCACAGAGGATTCTGTTGAGCTCCAGACAGACAGTCAATTTTTTATCTAAGTCACAGAAAAGATTATTTCAATTTTATGACTTGAAAAAAATGTCATGTAATTAATTTGGCAAATCTGGTATTAACTTTTCACATTTGCAGATCCTGGTTGCCTTAAAACACTTGCATTCCAAGTGCATTGTTCACTGTGACCTCAAGCCAGAAAATGTCTTGTTGTCCTCAGAGACAGCCTTTCCTCAGGTAATTGGAGAGTCTTTCAAATACAGTAGTCTCTGTCTAAGAACCCGGTCAACGGGAGACAGAAAAAGCGGGTTCTTAGGCGGACCGGGCACTTAGGCGGACGCCAAAGGATGCCCCCCCAAGACCACCTATGACCACCTGTGTCCATGGCTTTATCCTCCTTGATTGCTTGGACCCGGGTCGTGACCTCATAATGAAAATTATGCGTTGGACATTTTTTTCTTCAGTTTTTTTTTTTTCGCAAATGGTCAAAGTTACGACTTATGGCTAGCAGAATGCTCTTTTCTTACAGTGATGTGTAACGAATGGAATGATTCAGACTGAACAATCAAGTTGTGAATCACAGATGCCGATTTTAGGCAACACGAGGCCCAGTGATACCCTTTGCAATACCCACAATCAGCCCTAAGTACATGTGCAGTGCAAACCAAGCGCGTGGTCAATTACGTATAAAATTCTGCCCCTCAAGTCAGACAACAAAAGGTGTTAGGTAATGACTATACTAATTTAGTCTAGGAGTGGCCTGCTTGCACACTAAAGATGTAACTGGGCTCCATCCTTTGCACGGTTCGCCTCCCCCCACCTTCCCTCCACCCGTTCTCTTTCACTGTACTGTGTGGCTTTGTTCTATCCCGTCTACTTGAAAGAGAATTTGCGTTTAATATATCATGATGGATATTTTACGTAAAAGTGTGCTCGTCTCTCGGTCAAATGCCGGGTTCTTAGGCGGATTTTTCGTTTCAGAGCAGGTTCTTACACATGTAAATTACAGTGAAAAAATTCGGTTTCACGGCAACAGCGGTTTCTAAGGCGGCGAGTTCTTAGATGGAGACTACTGTAGCATACATTTAAAACATCTACACTTTGGACTCAACTGTTTGTGAAGAACCACATGATATTGAAAGCAATGTGTTGTGACAATATCTGTAAGAGGAAAGAAAATGGAAAAACAAATTTGATGTTTTTTTAACTGGTAGACCAGCAATTCCATTGGAGGTTTCAGAGATCCTAAATAGATGTGAATGATTGTAAGGAAAGTCATTCATGATGCTTGGTGACCATTTCAGGTTTGAGAATACACTGCTTTGTATGATATTTTCAGGTTAAACTCTGTGACTTTGGCTTTGCCAGAATCATAGGAGAAAAATCATTCCGTCGATCTGTGGTTGGCACACCAGCATATCTAGGTATGTACACACACTGAATTCTCTGTTTACTTCTGAGGTCTCACACCATTGAATGAAAATGTAGGGCACATCTTCATTCTGGTATTTGTGTAAACTTAAAAACTGTGGATGGGGATTTTTGCATGAAATTTAGTGGGTTGTATGTCATCGCCATTCTCTAAGACTGTAGTAACTAAAAAATTCAAAGAATTGATTTTTATATATATATTCATTTAGATTCAAAGACGCATCAAATGATTTCATTTATAGACTCCTAAGCCGCAATAATTAAAAAGCAAACTTTCAAAAATTCATTGTAACTAGACCAGTTACGCCAAAATAAAACATTTTTTTGCTTGTTTGGAAAAGTAACTAAAGCCAGTTTCTACAGTTTTAGGGAATAGTGATGATATATATATAGACCTCAAGAGGATGAGTAATTTCAAAGCTGCACTTGGATATTGAAGCAGCGAGAGTTATGGTCATCCTCTTTCAATCTATATGTGAACTGAAATTCATCATTCTCCATTTCATTACATAATTTATTGAAGTTGCTGTACTGTAACACTAGTCCGCAGACTCTGTCTACATTCCAAAGCCTAAAGATTGCATCTTCCCTTTTCCTTTGCGATTTATTGTATCGTTTCGGTATTAGAGATTTGTCTCCACTTTTCCTTTGTGTTTTATTGTATCGTTTTGGTATTATTTCTCACGGGAGGCTTTGCTACCTACAACTTTTTCTTTTGCGAAATTTAACTTAATTTTAGTTGTTTTTGTTGAGACAGAAATTTTTATGGGTTTGATCATTTATTAAAGACGAAAAGATGGAAAGCATGGAATAATACAAACAGAATATATTGATTACAAAAGATATAAGTTTTAAAAAAATATTTGTATCTCCTTTGTCTACATCAGCCCCTGAAGTTCTTAAACGGAAAGGGTACAACCGATCTCTTGACATGTGGTCAGTGGGTGTTGTTGTATATGTCAGGTAAGAGTTACAGTAAAAAAACAACATTGTGGCATTATATGTGTGTGTCTTCATACTCAGTAGTTGATACAAAAATAGATAGCAGCTATCTTTTACTGCATGATGAAAGACCTGTGAATTTGATATTAAATAAATTCATACCTATCATTTGGTGTAAACATGATATGGACAAAACTAGGAATATTTAACAATCATACAAATGTAATAAACTTATTAGAATTAAATTTGTAACAAATATAACCATTCTGAAACAATTTAGTAATTAATGCGGTATGAACCAAGAAGTGTTGCTGTGATGATCTTTTTGAGTACAATTTGCCAAAATGTTTCTATCACAGTTCATATATAAAATATCTTGATTTAACAATTTTCCCTGACAGTCCTGAAGTGTTCAGTACAGCCAAATTTACTTCATGTTTCAATTTCATTTTATTTATTGCACCGAAAATGGAGATGAGAATAGCAAGAGAACGTACAATGTCAAAGGTGTAAAAAGTCAAATGAGATACACGTATCTTTTTCCAATCCATAAGGAAAGATTTTAAGTTTTAACATTCAGGGAAATTGTATTCTGCATGTATGTCAGACTGAACTGAATAACACGTTTTCATTTTTTGCCCATAAAGAAGAGATATTTTGCACAGTATTGAAATGTAAATAGACTTGTTTCCACTAACCTTAAATTACATAATAGTTTGCTTGTTCAGATTTCAATAATAGTGATGTTTTTAAACTAATTCCTTAAGTTGGAATACATTAATGAATCATGTGAAATTGATACTCCATTTACAGCCTTAGTGGAACATTCCCATTCAACGAAGATGAAGAAATATCTGATCAGATCCAAAATGCATCATTCATGTATCCTCCCAACCCATGGAAAGACATTTCACAAGAAGGTAGGGAACAGATCAATGTCAGATATTGCTGGCAAAATTCTTATATGAGGAAAAGTCTTTAGCTTGTGAGAAATGTACAATATGTATGTCTTGGTATGACTCATTGCCTGATATACTCTTTCATACATGTCCTGCCCTATAATCAATACACTGAAATAAATCACAATAAAATAACAAAAAAAACTTAATCTTATTAACACAGGCTCAGTGTTGTCAAGGGTATACAATATCTTTTGAATATTGGAATGCATTTGGCCAAACTATGAAAATGAGGGAATTTCTTAATAGTATTTGAATTTTGTTTGTTCAGATAGCATACTGTCATTAAAATGTCATGTGTGTTTTCTGCAGGCATTGATCTGATCTCCAATCTGCTGCAAGTCAAAATGAGAAAGAGGTTTACAGTGGATAAATCTCTTAACCATGTGTTTCTACAGGTAAGAGAAAAATTATGTTGCTCCTGTCTTTCTTTCTTTCCTTCTTTTAAAAAACCTGTTATGAACCTTTTTTATGAGGTTTACACTGCCAGCAGTTTCAGCAGACTCATATTTCTATAACTGTTTCATGTATACTCATACATGTATATCTCACAGCTACAAGAAATTTGTATAAAGTAGTTTCTGTCCCATGACTATCTCATGCTATAGTAGAGCTCAGTATGGTGGATGAGGCACATTGTAATGAAGAAAAGGAGAAGGGACAGTAGATACTAATGCTCAGATGTTTTGTCATTGGACAAGAAACACACCAAAGGAGAACCTTGGACAAGCAAACGTATATTTGGAGAGTCTAGTTCAAGAACGAGGCGAAGTCACATTTTGCTAGAAGTAGAACTCCACATATCAGTGGAACATGGAGAAAAAGGGCTCTCTATTTATTGTAACTTCATCTTTCTAAGGTTAACCAGAGCTGAGAAAATTTGATTTGAAAAATGGACCACATCAATGAAAGAACAAGGTTATGTCCAAAGCTTTTTGGCTTTTTCTTGAGATGATTCAAATGTGACTTAACTCTGGTCTTGAACTAACCACTTCATCATCAGATGAACATGTGGATGCCAACTATTTGTGTAGAGATGATAAACATGCATATATTTTTTTTTGTCCTAGCATAATTCCTGTAGTGTTTTATTGCTTCTTGTAAACTTTGTTGTATAAATATGGCCATTGTCTACAGTATAAACTTTCTTTCCTTCTAGGATTACCAAACATGGTGTGACTTGCGAGTACTGGAAATGCAGGTAGGGATCCGGTACCTGACCCATGAGTCAGACGATGAGAGATGGGAGAAGTACCGCCAGGAGAAGAATCTCAAGACCTGGGATGAGATTGGTCAAAAAGGTGTGAATGAAAAATACTCTTTCAGCAAATTTCGTGAAAAGCAAGCAAAATCATGACATGGCTGCTTTCTGACTTGGTGGCTGTGCTATATTCATCTCTCTGTTCACCTGTTTGTTTTTTTCCCCCTTTCACATTTTTTCTGTTCATACTTTGAAACGATATTTCATTTTTCTTTGAGTGTTGTGCTTCATTTCCTATGATATGCAAGTCATACTTGCTTTAGTGTCATGATACATATTCACCACAAGCTTCAAAACATTATACCATGAACACAGAGAATGTTGCTAATGTGTCATCCTCTCTATGCAGCATGGTTCCCGTTGACGGAGCAAAGCAACTCATTTCCAAGCCAAATAAATTTGATCAAGCCTTATAAAGATAATCATTGTAAACTTTTGACTCTGATTAATAGTGTCTTGATTGGATGTGAGAATGATAATGAGAGGGCATTTAAAAGGTTTTTGGACTAAATTGTGCAGTTAACTTTCATAATTTTTGTAAATAAATTTACTATTGGTGCAGGTGCACCAGTACTGCACATCTTGAGATTAGCCAACATTTTCATGAACAGATTTAGCATCTCTATTCCATGGCATTTACAGTTGATTCTATTCCATTTGTAGGTTATATAACATTAAACAACATTTTCTGTAGCATAGTTTGAATTTATTAAATTCACAATATCATTTTGAAACAGTAGAAAGCAGCTGGTGATATAGGGGCTTAATGTACGGCACAGTGAAGAAAAAAGAAATGAATGTATTTGTGACATGGTAAAAAAAGAAAACGATTAACAGATGAAAAATGAGAGAGTTTTTGAACTGCTGTGTTTTCCACACATGCAATTTGTGTACTTGTTTGATGTTCACCACTTTCGTACATTTTGCAAATACATCATTAATTTTTCCACACTGTGAACTTGGAACCAAAACACAGCACCAAGGGCCAGATTAGTGTGTAGTTTACAGACAATACATCCACTGAAAATGTGTATGTAGATTAAGATAGCTCTTTCATTTGCAGTAACCACTTGCGCATCCATCCAATAGAGATAAGTTTTATTCATTCACAAGTACTGTATGTTGTTGGGCTTCCTTACAAATACTTAGGCAATAGCTTCACCTAGCAGGCAATAGTGTGAGGTATTCTCATACAGACTGGCTCACCAGGGGTTTTCTGTGCACTGATTTCATGATTTAAACCCTAGACCTTCAGCATGCCAAAGATGTTGAAAGTTGGAGTAGAAAAAAGTAAGTGGAAATTGTGGCGAGAAAGTTTGAAGTCACTGAAAACCAAAGATGCAATATATCTAATCTGAAAACTGTAAAAGCAGTACAAAGTAGAGTGCTCTGATCTGAAGCTCTCGCATGGAAACCGAAGCTTGTCTGCATTTTTTTAATCTTTTTCTTTTTTAGAAAGAAAAAAAATGTTTGGTCATGATTTGGACACTTTCCTTAAAGATTCAAAGGTGTGTTAAAATGATGTAATTTCTAACAATATTATTTTGTCAATGCACTTTTAGATTCACTATACATTAGTGGGAAGTAGAAAGTTAAAGGATTCAATTGTTGTTTTTTCTCATCATGAATAATGAATGAAAAGTGGTGCTAGGTATCGTAAGCTACATTTTGCTTTGCCTTCCTACATGGTAAGAGATATATAGATGACTAAACCATTTTTATAACTGCCGGTATTTAATGATTCTGCTCACAATGTGTCCTTTTCGCATATTAATCAAATATTATTCCAATTTTCAGTAAGATAAATCATAATTTAGTTTGAATGATTGATCTATCTCTGGATGAACAAATTCCTGCTGAAGTAAAATGCTATGGTTGAATGTTTGTGCTCATTTGTACCAAGAGAATTCACAGATCATGACAGATTGTTTTATCAGGTAAAATTTACCATGTTGGGTTTACACTGCTAGCAGTTCCAGCAGACTCACATTTCTAGAACTATCACATGCATATCCCACAGCTGTAAGGAAATTGTATAAAGTATATGTACTTTCTGTCTTATGACTTTCTTATGCTGCAGTACATCTGAGCATGGTGGATAAGTTTCAGTGTAGGGCAGAAAAGGAGAAGGGAAAGGTAGATATTGATATACAGAAGTTTTGTCATTGGGCAAAAAGCACACTAAAGTAGAACCTTAGAAAAGCACATGTAATATTCATGTAAATTTGCAGTTACCATATGAATGAGCATTCTAAGTTTTCTATTTCCCACCAGCTATTTGTTTTGAGATGACAAGCATGCATATTTCTTTGTCCCAGCATAATTACTGTAGTGTTTTGTTGTCTGTTATAAAACTCAGTTCATTCATACTGCAGTTGCTCAGCATTCTGTGTCAGTTTAGCTCCCCAGATCAGCTTTCTCAGCTTATGAAGCTAAAGTCATTGCCTTGTCTGCATCAGTTATTCGTGCATTTACATTTATCTCCTTTTCATGCAAGCCAATCATAATTCCAAAGCCAAAATTTCTTGCTTCCAGATACCTTCATCAACTTGTATTGTCACTTGAAAGTCAATATTAGCAGCCGCATGTAATCTGTTGACTCAAAGAGAGCAGATGCTGCATGAGAATATTTAAGAGTTTTGAGTTGTGCGGAGTTCACCTTTCAAGACAGTTCAGAAATATCATTGATCACTGTTTTAGCATAGGATAGAAACATTTTCAGAGTTTCACAAAGTGGGAAATTGTCAACCTAGCAAAAGTTTGTACATCAACTATGTGTGTCATCATTATTTTTTGACGAGACAACCCAGTGACCTGTTGGCTTGCCCTTTCAGAGACTAAGTTTTCTGATCTGCACCCAAACATTCATACCAACAGCAAAGAGAACACGGTCAATGTTCTGAGATTTTGAGTCCTCAGGAAAAGAATTAAGTTTAGGGGCTATGATGGTACACATTTTTTGTCAGTGGCTTAATCCTGAAGCCTGAATTTTATGCAGATTCACAGGCAGACAACTGAAGAAAAACAACCATTTTTTTGTGCCGCAACTGCTGCATTTTTAACAGTGCAGATGAATGAGAATTTTACTAGTACATAAATTGTGTCTACACATAGATTGTGAGGTAATGGATGCAGTTCTCAAAAGCACTCGTGATCAGAACATCCTCAGTGTGCTTCATGCAGAGATTTGATTAAGATGAGGATTTCCACCACAGGGGTTAAAACATGACACTGGCAGTTTCAGAGTTATAACTTTCAAACTGAGTTTATATCTATTGAATTTCATATTTTAAATATTTTGGGGGGTCACAAGAAATTGTCTGAAAATGGCAATATCACCAGAATATTTTAGGTTAATTATTATTCCAGTATTGAAAAAATTTGGGCAGCAAAAGAAAGCTGCTTTTATTTTATTATTTTGTAACTTATGCCTCTGATTTCCCTTAAAACAATTGGCAGCAAGACACTTGGATTGTCATTTTAAGACGTTTATCCATAATCTCTCCAACCACACCTTTTTTCAGCAAGTTCTAGTTCTTTCATAAGGTTTCTGAAAACATGGAAGACAGTGTTTGTTGAATCACGATAAAGTGAAAAACAGGTGGTCTACTTGGGCTTACAATTATGTTTTCCTAATGAAAAAAAAAAAATAAAATGTTTAATTTCCATTTGGGAACATCGATCTGGACGAGTGGAAGGTATCACATGATATAGACAAAGCAATGACCTGATTCTCTGGTGTGATTATTCTGTACATTTGAGAATCCAAATGACATAAGTATGACAGATTTTGCTGATCTATGTTTGCTAACTTTTTTCATCTTTATTTCAAGTAACTCTATGAGTGACAAATTTATTTCTACGCATTGGTGTATGTATTTCATTATCTTTAAAAAAGAACTGTGTTGATCATATATCATAGCTGTTTCTAGCAAATTTAAAATGAATTTATGGTTTCTGAAGAGTTGTGACTGAAATAAATCAAAGAGTTTTATATATTTGTATTTGGGAGGGGTCATTCTTATAAGGTATTTGACATACAGCTGTACAAGCGTTTTTTGTTTTCCTGTTTCGTACATTTTAAGAATTTAGACCATATATTTATTTCTGAAGCAGTTGATAATATAGATGGCTTTCATTTCAAGATGAAAAATATAAGAAGATACATGTATAATCTTTAACTATAAGCATAAGTTATAAGTTTGTTTTTGATATTTGTGATATTCCAGTGGTGCATATAGTACTTTTCATTCGTTGATATGACTTGTCCAAATCTTTATGTAAATTGCAATTATGTGACATGTTCCTGTACATTTTTACATTTTGTATGAGTATTCTGTTGATTCCTTGGACACTGTATGAAGGTACTAATAGTTTTGCATAAATCATTCTACATTTTCATTTCCCGTATTTGTTGGTCAATGAAAACTGTTGACGTTACCTTCCGAAGACCTTAAATCTTTCAAATTGCAGGGTTTTTCATTGTTCTCTGTCTGTATGGCATTGCCTTTTTGCATAGTAAGATTGTGTACTGAGAGTGCGAACGTTTGGTGTTGTATACATTATTAAGTGTTCTGCTCGATGTGTTGAAAGGAAAAGACAAAACGCGGTAATATTTGATGTCATAGTTATGTCTCGTTTTCTTGTTTCAATACACATCTCCATATCTTCTGGTTTTCAGGGTCTATGTGTCTTTGCTGACTTTGCCTATGATATATTCAACTATGTTTTTATAGTTGTACTAGTCAGTCTAGAGTTGTCGCTTTGGGTATTCTTAAAAGAGGTAATATGAAGAGGAGTATCTGAGCTTTATGAGGATTCTTTTGAAGGGCGTAGGTTTCCTTTTCAAACCACTGGTCAAGGCCAAACAAGAAAAATTCTAAATTGAAAAGAAAACTTTCATATTCTTGTACAATTAACAAAGCAGGTTGCACTGTACTATCTGATTCAAACTGGGAATCATTTGCTTCAGTAATGAAAGCTTGCAAATGAGTGTATTTCCATGAATTCGGGTTCAGTTTGTTATGATCAGCCAACTCCTGACATTTCACAGAAAAATGTCCTAAACATTAGTTGCAAATTACTGGTTCAATGAATATTATAGATTTGAGTAAAACTTTTAGAAATTGAATTCACATCCTTTTTACTGCTAATTAAAAGAAAATCTTGGCATTAAAACAGACAAGAAAAAGAAAATTCATTAAGAGTTATTTTTAGGTTGTAACATCTCTTGCCTTGGGAAAAATCATGTGAAAAGGACTTTTTATGTTCTGCTTTAATCACTACAGAGTAACACATCTGATCTCTTCATCACTCATGAGAGCTACCTACCATATATTTTGTTTCACATGATGGCATGTTTAAGTTTTCCTCTTGGTCATAAATTTCACTCTGGATCTGAATTTTATTTTAGTCATGGATCATTTTCGTAACATTCATTTGACTGGTATTTCAATTTTTTTTTTCTGCCAAATGTTTGGAAAATGCACACCATAAAGCAAGAGGAACTCTCAAATAATAGTGTCATTTGATCTGATTTACGCCACTGTTTATTGAAAATTTGTAATTCAATCAAGTGGAAAAAAAATCAATCTCTGCTGTAGATTTCTTTTTTACTTTGCAATTTCCATTCTACTGATGTATCTCACTCATTTTCATGTAATTTTTTTACAAAATTATTTCTGCTTTACTGGGGTTTTTTTGTTTTGTTTTGTTTTGTTACTTTGCATGGGCTTTGTATGCTTCTGCTATGTTGGCATGAAGACAATGTTATTAGGCATGGAGGCCATAGCTTTTTGAAATCTGCTCCTCTTCTCTTCATTTTTTTCTTCATCAGCTTTCTGTTTCTTCTGCTTATGCCAAACCTTTTGATTTCATTTACGTATTTGCTATGGCATGGACATAAATTTTATAGTTTTGCATGACATCCATAGAATTAGGCAGAAAGTAATGCAATGGTGGCTAACTAGAGATTAATAATTTTTTTTATGATTAGATATGTACCAGATGTAAGAAAGGTGAAGTGGAAGCAGGTGCTCTTTTCATGACCATAAGTGTCAAGTATAATCACTGTTTACAAGTTTTGACATTAGCTGCATTGTAGATCATTTGAATCAACCCAATGATTGCCAGGATTACCACTTGGAGTTTAACAAGATGTTCAAACTTTGTCAGCTTTTGTGACTGGTTAATCTTAAAGGCCTACCTGGCAACAGCCCAGTTGCCTGAAGGTCCATTCCTCCTTTAATTGACTCCTCTCTGCATTTGTTACACAGTCCACTCAACCATTGCAAGGTATGACCTGTATGCCTTCTTTGAGTGAAACTCTATTCTAACAAAATCCACAATTATTGTGATTTGCAACCTTGACTGAAAAGAAACTGCACTGTTGTAATAAATCCATGGATGCCCATTCATGAATCTTCAGTTAAACAATACATCAGTTTCAGACAGAAGAAGAAGAAAAAATACATGAATAATATGAAGACATTTGCAATAATCAGATATAATGGTGACTGTCAAAATAATGGTGTTTGGTAAATAACATTGGATTCAGCTGAGTGGATTTACAGCATAATAAAATAGTGATGGCCTTGGGCACAAAAAGCCAAAGTTCACAGAGATCAAATTTACTGAAGGAAGAATAAAAAATGTCTAGACATTGAAAGAGCTCACTGAAACACACAGTTTGATTACATTGTACATTGATCTGACATTATAGCCTGTACAAAAGTCAGCCAAAACTATTGGAAGGGCTTAATACTAAAATTAGGTACCGATATTGAAAAAAAAATTTTTTCAATTTTTTTGTATGTTCATTGTGACCAATGGTGCAATATTTTTACTCACAATGTGGAATGAGAACCTGTTGTTTCCACCAAAGAAATGAAATTTCAGTGTGGCAGTTTGTACCCCAGACCATCAATATTATATGTGAATGAATTTCATGAATAGACAGCAAATAACATGAGAATGATTTTCACTCTGACATACATGTATTGGGTGTATTTTAGAAGTTTCATTACATCTCAACACTGCCTCTAGCTCTTCATTTACCAAATTGAATTTCAAATATACAAGAATTGTGGGAAATATCATTTGCAATATTAAATGGAGACCTCACAGTAATTAGTATTTACAATTAATTTCAGGATGAAGCTAAATGTGTGCTTTAATTGTGCTGTGCTATAATATCTGTTGTCAAATTGTATATTGTGAAAATATTTTACTTTGCAGGCTTGCCTGAAGATGACTTTCAGAATAGTCTGCGAGGTTTCCTTGCTCAGTCTGATTATTATCCTGTGTTTGACTAATGTTTCAAGCCATATTTGGACAGTAACTTAGTGGTCACAACAGTGCTGTAAGCATGTGAAGTTTGTATTGCTCAGATGAGCAAAATGATCCGTAATCCCTTTTTCCAATTTTTCTTGAATAAACCTCTTATGAAGACTTCACAGTAATAGGCATTTTGGAGTAGAATGCCAACTCGGGGTGGTAAACAATTGGAATAAATCAGAAATATCCAGGAAGTTTTTGGATATGTTAACACTCAGGCAAAAACAGAAATGAAATTGTCCCAAGGGAATTGATTTTTTATTTTGTATCTACACATAAACAAAATTTCTTCATGCAAACAAAGTGTCTTAGAAAATCAAGCAGCATTTCCTGACAGTGTTGGGAGAACTTGCGAAAAAAAAACAGGAGATATTTCTTGTAGATCAATATGTTGTCAGAAAGTCCTTATCAAATTATAATTAGATGTAGTTTGGGGTTGTTTTTTTTTATATTGTTATTACATTAAATTTTTTTACTATTATTAGGTAGTCCAAACTGCCCTGCTAAAGGGGCGAAATCCCATTTTGGCATAATTTTAGGCCAGCATCACAAGGCTACTACTGCTATGTGTTTATGTCAAGCAGCATACATCCTACATCAAAATAAAGTTAAATTTTTCCTCTGTCAAAATATACTATCTTTTGTATTGTTTAATGTGTTTAGCTGTGTGTTTTTATCACTTGAACAAGACACAGTCTTGCCATTTTTGCCCTGAGCCATGGGTTCCGATTTAACCCCCTCATAACAAAGGATCACAGAGCATCGCGCCGATGTAGCGCACGTGTTTGAAAATAACACACAGAAAGTCAGATAAATGAAGTTTAATTCAGTGTATTTTTTATCATGTTTTGAGTTGAAATTTCTTTAAAAACTATTTGTTGAAAAGTTTGTTGACCGAGCAACTGACGGAAACTTTAATAGATCAGAATCAAAATTATACGCAAATGAACCTCAGTCTTTGTATTGTAAGGGTATGCCCAAGTCAGACATGGGGCATGTTTCGGCGCAAAGCGCCGACTGCTTTTATAGACCCACCGAATGCTTGTTTCGTCACCTTTTTGCGACACTCGGTGCTAAGACAGTAGTGAAACGGTTGACCTCCTTTTCATTTTTTTATTTTTTTTTTAAACATTTTTTTTTTGTCTCCCTTGTAGGAGTTCACAAAAAACTGATGTCAGATGAAGTTTGATGACTAAAAAAAGTAAAATGAGATGCTTGTACTATATTTGTACCCCTCGAAAAAAAATTGAGCGTAATGTACACCCCCTTGTCTTGGAAACTAAGAATTTTTTATGCCGTGACTCAATAAACCATCATTTTATGGACTGTCAAAGTTGGGACTATTGTGCAATTTGTAAAAGGTAGCAAATTCGAGGTGTTTTCCCACTTTTGAGAATGCCATAATTTTCAAAGCCTTTAAGCCAGAATAATAAATTTGGTAGCAAGTTCTCAGAAAAGCAAGCTCCATCAAATTTGACAATAGCTGGTGAGATATGATGAAAAGTAAAAATCAGTTTGGACTGCCTAGTAATAAGATAGGTCAGTATGGCTTTCCTGCTACCAAGATCCCCATAGTACCTATTGAAGTCATTACATTATGGCATCTGGTTTACAACATTGTCTGGCAACAGTTAGGCATATTTTTTTTGTTTGTTGGTTTCACTTTTCAGCATAAATACATGTATGTGTAAAGGAATATTTTATGCGTTATAAAGAATGATTCTTATACCATGTGCAAACACAATGAATCACTTGCCATATCTTAAGTTTCAGATTTTTGCTAAATGATATGTGGCATTGTCAGAAAAGGAAATTGTCATATTAGAATTACAATCATGTGACACAAAAATCTAAGGCTAGTTTTCAGTTATTGAGACAGAGATCTATTTGACTGCTGAAGTTTGATATGATGATTAAAAAGGAATGGATTTCTTAATTACCACTGGAAAGTTAGCAATAACACAATGAAATATGCAGGTATTTAGTAGATGACTCAAATGTCTGGTTCTAAAAAACAAATACAGAAAATTTATTTTGCCCAATTCTGATATTAAGTTATCGCTTATGTTATCATAAGTTAAAAAATATTTGTAACATTTTGCCTCTGATCTGCAATAAATATTATTAAGGATAAATCAAGTAGGCAGAATCTGTTGAAGGGCTGGATCACACTGGAGGTCCAGTCAATTAAACTGAATCAACAGTACATGTACAATGTATCTTGTGCTTACATTGGAGGACATGACAAGGTACCACTTTTATCACAGGGATAGTTAGCAACTTTGAAGAAATTAATAAAGTTCCTGCAGATGCTAGGCAAAATATATATATATAATAAATGCATTGTTTCATGCTTATGGTATAAAAATGGAGCAGTTCTATTACTGTTGTGTGTACAAATGTTTGTGTTTATGTTGGCTATTTATGTTCATCCGGCTTTCTTGGTGTACCCAGGCTTTTCAGTCTCATACATTCCAATCCATCTCATTGTTGTTTTTTTAATATTGGTCTGGTATAGCAGCATAACAAAATGAAAGTATGTTTGGTTGCCCTTGGCATAATTTGTCTGTACATCAGTAATCAAAATGTTTTATTTTGGTTTTTTTACTGTTTAATGCACACAATTGTGAATAAGAACATTTATGTACATTTTGCATTTCTAACATAGGGTTGCGTGGTGTAGGCTATACAAATGAAACCATAGTTGAGAAAGGCCTCCATAAAGTGTGAGAGATCTTGAAGATTTTGATGAGCACTGTCTTTTCTCATTGCAAGCCTTCAAAAAGTAAGCCAAAACCGTTGAAAAGGCTTAATGCTAAAATTAGGCGCCATGAACTATTCAGACAATTTTTTTTTGCACTTTTTAAATAACTGTACAATGAAATTTGCAACATTGAAATCATTATAAACATGTTCATGCTACACGCTAGTTTATGAAAGTATGGCTGGATAGGCTTCTTATGAAAGAGTCAAATGAGGAACTTCTGTGTACTTGCTTCAGGCTCTGTTTATTTACAGATAGGCAGGAAGGTAGGTACAAATGGCTGTCAGTGTCAGCCATGTTCATTAATTTGTATCAAACAAAGGTTGGTGGGTTAACTGATTGATGGCATGATATATATATAGATAGATCGATAGATGTGTATGTGTGTGGGAAGGGACTAATTTATGTTTACTGACTCATTCATTCCAAATACAAGCGTTTAAAGGTAAACATTTTGTGTTTGTGGTTTTCAGTTGTTGGTATAGCATTTTAGGGATGGATAAAGTGATAATGAAAGGTGCTCAAGAATAGAAGTTTCATGCTTGAGGATACAAATTCTTCTTTGTCACTGCTATCAAAGGAACATAAAGTGACTTGTTATATATGTTCTAAGAATTTTCCAGCTGGTTAATTAAGTACTCTTCCTTTCGGGGATGAGAGAGGAAATGACACAGCACAGGGTCTGGTGGTAACAATACATGTAAATGTTTTACCACAAAGGTCTCTGTTTAGTGCTGTGAGTGTATGTATTTCAGTGTCAAGTCTGCAGTTCAAGGATGAGTTTTGGGATGACTGGTGTCTGATGGTGCATGGTTAAAATTTGTGATTGTCAGTTATCATGACGTTTGTCGGCAGGCAGTCCACACCTTATTGTTATTTTGCTCTGGGGACATTAAATATAGAGCCATTTTTTCAAAGTATTTCCAGTAATGGGAAAGACATTATATTCCAGTGCTCATTTCTGACCCAACTGTGATGAGGAAGGAGTGCATCATAATTCTACAGTTGTTATGATGATACTGATAAAGCTCACACACTTTTCGGTCGTTTGATCTTGGTTTATTTTTTTCAACACCTTAAACTAGCAGCGCACAAGATTTATTTGAAAATTCACAGCATATTAATTTTTATTTTAAAATCAAAGATATTTTAAGAATACTTTGCATAGTACTGATACCTTTGGTGTTTTTTTTTTCTAAGAATATGTGGAAAAATTTTCATGCTTTGATGTAAGTGTAAAGATGTTTTGTACACTGTTCCACATTCAAGCTTTATAGTGCTTTGCGACCGTCTATTTACTAGATCACAGAAGCTGCCCATAATATACTTACTTCTTTAGTCACTGCCTGGTTATACTGTCATTTCATACTAGTACTAGACATAAGAAAAGCTGTAGGCGCAACTTTCCTAAGTTAAATCTGTCCCTTGTTTCATTATCAGGGTAAAAGAAGTTTATGTGGATCTGATCTCAGGAAGCTTTGATAATTATTAATCATTTTGATATTTCAAATGTTTAGCTAGGACTTGAGGAGTGCTTTGGTGTGATTGTTAGATTTGTAGAATATTTATCGGTGCAAGATTTTTTATTGCTAAAATCAGACAGTTGAGATATGTTTTCAAAAAACGAATTATCAGTACATTGTAAATTTATATTGTTTTAGGCAGAATAATTTATTATATGTAGATGATTGTTCTTTAACTTAAGCAATTTGAGATTAAGGCCTGCTCAAATTTGCTTTCTGGGGCGGATTAGTTTAAATGTTTGCTAATCAGTTTAGTAAGAGTCAAAATATTTATGGCTTTTTTTAATCATGTTCTGTATATTTTGTTAGATATAAATATATATATAATCTTGTTGATGAACTTTATTTTCCCCTCATCCTTCCACCACCACACCACCTCCCCAAAGCTCTAAGTTTATCCTCCATGTACATCTGTACATGGTCCATCTCAGTTTACTTGTATATCGAACACAATACACTTGTTATATTCACAAATTCTCACCTCTTGTTATAAACATAATTTTATTTTATTCTGGACAATAAATGCAGCAAAGTATGGAGTGTGTTTTTTTGTTGTTTTCTTTCTGGTTTTTGTCTCTCTTGCCACTATTTTCTACATTTGTGGTTTGCATGATATGTTTTTATTTTATTGTGGTCTCTCAGAGGTTTGCAAATTTGATAAGTGTATTAAATAAACTCATATACCTATCATTATAGTGTAAATATGATATAGACAAAAGTAGGAATATTTACTAGTCTTACACATGTAATAAACTTATTAGAATTAAAATGTCATTAACTTATTCTCTAATTTGTAACAAATATAACCATTCTGAAACAATTCAGTAATTAATGTGGTATGAACCAAGAAGTGTTGCTGTAATGATCTTTTTGAGCACAATTTGCCAAAATGTTTCTATCACAGTTCATGTATAAAATATCTTGATTTAACAATTTTCCCTGACAGTCCTTAAGTGTTCAGTACAGCCAAATTACTCAATGTTTCAATTTCATTCTGTTTAATGCTCTATGAACCTAAGTGTAAGTGATCAATAATAACTATCACAAAATCATGCAAGTAAACCTTGAAAGCTGCCAGTTAATCCTCTTTAAATTAAAGGAGATTATTAATCAAACTCACCACAGATTATAAAATATGGCCTACTTAAAAAGTGTTGCTGTATTCTGGGAATTCAGTATACCGTACCAAAAGGGAAGAGTTCATGTATAAGATGTAGATGTGCTCAAATCATAGGTGTGCCGATATCTGGGATTTACACAGAGAACTGCATTGTCTTCACAGTTGGCGTAAAATAGTTATCAAGACTTGTTCAAATTCGACATTTGCATTTGCGTGGTGAAAAATTGGACAGCTAACAAGATCTGCGCATTCTCAAACATGATGAACACAAAAATTTGTTGCATGAATCCAAGGTATATTTTTGAAGATTCAAACTGAACATTTGATAAAGTATAATGCATGCATCTTGTCTTCAATGTAATATGCCAAGGGAGTTTATACTGCAGTCTAATTTAGAGATTACTAATCATCAGCTCTGTGCAACATTCTTTTAGAATTGAGAGGAGCACTTTCGCATTTATCTATTTTAAGTGTTCTCAAACTGAGAATGATGAACTATAAACTGCATGTTATTTTCTTTCCTGTGCTGCAGAGCATTATGAACAAGAATTTAGCATTAGAGGTGCACTTCCCAAAAGCTTTCTCCTCTTCTCCTTGGGCATTGACCAAACATCAGGGCCAGGAGATCGTCAACTTCGGGATAGCGAGAGCGGTAACAATTACTTACCATTTTAGTCGTGATGTTGGCATCACTTGAACAACAAGCTGTAGCACCCAGATTTTGTACTGTTTGTCCATTACTCATACATTTTCCACGGAGTGATGCACTATTTTTCGTTTACAAAAAAAAAAAAAAAAATGCACTGCACAAAACAGTGAGTGTGGCCACTTCATATGTGCTCAAGGATTTGAAGGAGATTCCAGTAGAGGTACTCTTGGAAGGAAAGGAAAATTAATGCATTCCAACTCCCTCTTTTTCTGCATGATTATTCAGCTTCATTAATGAATATTTCCTGTAAAAAGTAATTTGTTCTTTTGTAGATACTGTATAAATATCTCTTTAGAAGCATGTTTTTCAACAATGGTTGTGAATTTACATCTGCTCAGCTGGAGAAATTATCTACCCATTGGTGATCCGTGAGCATATCATTGCCCGTTCTCCAATATGAGTAGGAACTTGTCTTCTTGCATTCTCAGCAGTCCTAAGCCTGATTTGATCCACTGCGATTGAGTGATTCAATGAAGAAAACAATCTCCATCTATGGCATTTTTTATTTTTTTTTGTGCATTCAAAATGCAGTTTGAATGTAATTTTGAACTGACAAATTATCCGTCATCTTATTTTCTTTGAGAGACAAGAAGTGCGCATTTCATTTCACAGACCACGTAAGAGCACACCAGATACCATATATATATATTTCTGTACCACAGTGTTGTTTACATGTCTGGATCTGCACCTACAAATTCACACAGCATTGATTTTATAGTTTGTGATTTGGCATATAATTACTCCAAGACAATGGGACACGGTGGTCTAGAGGCAAGGTGCTCGCCTCTCAAGCCAAGGGTACCGGGTTCAAAATCCGGCCGGTGCAGGCATGTTGGAAGTTTGGGATTTTTCTCATATTTTCGTGTCCCTGATCCTATGGGGGTGGTAGGATCAAGTACCTAGTATTCTCGGATAAGGACGAAAAATTTCGGAGGGCCCGTGTGCACATTGCGCACTTTAAAGATAGGCAGTTGGAAATCGAAAAGAGGAGTCCGAACAGGCCGCTGCCCGGGCAAAATCAATTAAAATTCATCCCTACCACTCCCTCCCCCCCCCCCCCCCCCAAAAAAACAACAACAATTGCCGACCGGTGCTGCACTGTGGCGACAACGTGCCTGCTCCAGTTGTAACTCAATGCAATGACACAAAGGCAAATTTCCCAAATGAGATTAAAGTACGTGTAGTATACAAATACAAATACGTGAGCTTTCACTTTCAGCACTTTGGAGACTCAGTTTTCACAGAATTTGTTTTCCAAAGGTACTTTTAGTCAATCATTATAGCGCAGAAAAAAAAAGAGCTCTCAACAGTGCTGAAAAACTGTTATTCTGCAGAGTCAAGGTCTCTTCTTCTATGTCACTATTTTCAGTGGCGCAACTCTGTGAACATGACCCGATTCTGAGTCTTGGTAGGCTACCTACTTAAATGTTTTTCATGAGTAACCAGCTCCTCATGCACTATCACCTTTTTTTTTTTTTAAATTGCTCTTAGAATGGTCAATTCTTTCACACTGTCCTATCTCCCCTGGTTGCATTCTTGGCCACCAGAGGATTGTATCTATACGAGTGCTGATGAAATCCCCCAGATTATTTGTATTTATTTTTCAAATTATATTACACGAGCCATAGGAGCCAGTATGTTTTGCGAAACTACAGACAGACACACATTCGCTTTTATCATATAAGTACATGGAAAGCATCATTCGACACAAAATATTGCATCCTGCCGTGAAGTTGTTTATTGTACATGCATTTGGTCTCAGTGTCATCCGCATTCTGCAAGATGTTGGTTTGATTACTGGGTGTGATGGACACTCAGAAAATAATGTCTTCACCTTTTGCGCTTAGAACACTTTGAACTGAACAGTTAACAAGACAATCTATAGACAGGTAGTAGTGGTAGACATACAACTCCCTTTTTTCTTTAAGTTGAATCTTTGGCATTTTCTGCCAAATTAAATCAAAGCAACAACATCAGAGAAACTGTGTACTGTATTTCTGTGAGGACGAATGCTTAAAAATTCACTAAAAATAATTTTTTTTTAAATTGAAGAATGTGCTGCAAAGATCTGTTGCTGAGAATGCAGTGGAACATGACCATTTCACAACACCAGTATAATTCAGCCAAAAAATATGGAAATGCACATTCCATCAGTCCAATTTATCATCATTTAGCTTCCACACACATGCCACAATTAACATTTGCTGGGAAATAGCCTGAACATATCAAGCTAGCAGAAATATAAAATGCAACAAGGAATCAAATGCCAGATTTGCATACCTGACAAACACTCCACTAAAATTATGCAGCTGGTATCAAATTCAAATGAACCCGTGTTGCCACAAAGCACATCTCTGATTCTTGTTAAAAAGTACATGTAGATAATGTGAATAAAGTTCCTGAACCCTTTTGACTTTAACACATCAAATCATTCCTTCTTGGCATGCTGTGTAAGAAATACATGTATACATGCAGTAAACAAATATAACAAATGTATATATCTTTTGCCACTTTCTCTGCTCATGAGCCTGATTTCAGCTGGCGATTTGATAAATGAAGTTTTAAATGAAAGTATAATATAGGAGCAATAGATGTATGTACATGTATTACTATAAATTATGGTAGGTCCATACAATTTTAATTTACTCGTCACTTTGCCTTCATCACTGGCAGTGGCAGCAAAACAGACCATCCTACTCAATAAATTAGGCATGATCTAACAAATTTTAATAATGAACATTGGATTTCATTGAGGAAAAATCAGTTTACGAAAACCATGTATGTACTTGTATGCACATGTACTTTGCCTTTATCATTGCCAGCAAAACAGATCAACCTACTAAATAAATTAGGCATGGTGAACAAACTTTAAAAATGAACATTGGATTTCACTGATGAAAGATCAGTTTACCTAACAACACCAGTGTTTCAGCAATGCTTCTCTTACAATTTATTTTTAAAAAAATGCTTCCGTAAACCTCAACACACCTTTCGAAAATTGCATTTTCGATCTATTGAAAGCAAATACATGACGTAAAGAGTTGATTCCCATTGGGAATTTCACATGACATTTGTTAAATCATGTAGTTTCTTTACTAAGATAGTAAGAACAGAAAAAATTTGACACCACAAAATTTAATGATTCCAATGAGAATGATTAAGAATCAAAATACATACAGTGCAAATACCGCTATATCAAAAGCTGACTTAACTTGATTTTGTACATCTTTGACCGTATCAATCAGAATCAGCATGCAAAGCAAGTGAAAATAGGGATAAGCATGAAGGAGAAAAAGAGGGTTTGATGGTGTTTTTCATCAGTCTTCAAACTAGGTTACCACTTTCTGAAGTACATGTATTTGCAGGACCTAATACATGTAGTATAGTCCCATGCTTCCCGTATTCAGATTATTTTTTAACCAGTTGATTCGAACATGTATTATCCAAACTTATTACATGGGCTGGAGTTTCCATCTATAATCAGTTTATCCCAACCTTACACATGTATTGTCAACAAAATAATAAAGTTCAGTAGCAGCTGCAAATTGAAATAGATACGTCATACATGCAAGCACATGTACATCAAATTGCTTGTCTTGTTAACTGTTTTCATCTTGCATTTGCCCACTTAGTCTGAAAAGTGAAAGTGAAATTGAGGTCCCTTTACAAACATGAGGCCAAGATACCACATTCATCACCCTTTTTCCATCTTGTATTTGACTGAAAAATCACTCCCTTCTTTGAGAACTGAGCTCTTCAGCATACACAGTGAATTCTATTGGAATCACCATAATTTGGTTTGCACTCTTTGAAAAACTGCCTGACCGGACAGTCACTGAACTAGTGCTCTAGGTAACAAGCGGGCACATCTACAAACAATTATGCACAGAATATGGTAAGTAGCATGCTTTCTGTGTGGTAAAGAAGCTTGTTATCACAAATCAAATGCGAGTACTTCATTTGTTTAAACTTATTTCATTCTTCAAGTTACCTGGTCTTGCATGTGGCCTGCTAATTCAAAAGTTTGTTTTGTGTCTCCATGAAATTTGGAAGTACATTGTGTGTGTAGTTTTTCCCAGAACATCCGTGATTTGAACTTCACGTCAATTTGTGTGGGTTTTTTTTCTTTTCCAGGAAACTAGAAAATAGTGACAACAGCTGTATAAGTATAGTAATGTTAAGCATGAAAATTAAATTTTGCTCAGAATGTTTTCCTTCCACTCTTTATTATGGGTTTCTGTGTTTGTGGAGTAATCTTTCTGTAAGTGAATTTGGACCTTAAACATGAAAAGATTATGGAAGTTTCAAAATCATCGTAATAATGTGAATGTGCAAGTACTGTATTCCTGTACTAAAAATGTTCAGTCAGTGCCTAGAAATTTCTTTCATCGTAGTGCAACAATTGAAATTTTACTGTCTGTATCACAAATGGTCAGTGGAGAGAACATTAACATAGATATTTTTCTTTATATTTAACGAGAAGGTATAAGATCATTTAGTGATTTGATAAAATAAGCAAAACACAATCATGTTTCCACGTTAAGACCAAGTAAGACCAAGACAAGTGAAAGCCAGATGAAAGCACAACTGCTGCAACATTATTAAAATAATTATTAACAGAGTGATACATGAATACTGTGTCTGTATCACATGTTCATCATTTACTGTGAAAATTATGAAATACTTTATATAGATTGTAAGAGCTGGCTTTCAGTACATGAAATCTAGATATATCTTAGACTTGAAATGTTCAGATACTTTTGTCGATAAAATGTGAAGCCAAAAGAAACAAAAAGAATTTATTTTTGTGTACATGTCATGAGAATTAACAACCAAACTGCGGTGAAAGTGGTGCTTTTTTATTTAGTTTACAACAACAGTACACTGACTGTAGATGCCATCTGCTGCCAAACAGAAACAATGCAAAATACAGGTAGTTTTCTTAATCTGTAAATGAAATACATGTACACTGTACCATGCTTGTCTATTTATAATTATGTTGTTTTACTTTTCATTTCAGTATGATCTTCTCCATCTATCGTCAAGATTTGTGTTCACATCTCCTTCTCTAAGATGTTTCTACTCTACCCCATTTCACTAAGGAGAAAATTATAGCTCTGTAGGTCAAAACACCACGACGGCCGTTTCACTGTTGTTTTGATCCACAGGTGAAATCGGAATCAGAATGGCAAATGCAAGGGATGTGTAGTTTGTTGTATGTATAACAAATGCATAGTACAAAATTGTAAATCTGTAAAAAATACTTCATTTTATTTCTCTGAATGTGATAAGGTGGAGCTTCTTGCGCTTACATGTATTTCTAGCTATTTTCAATGCACACTTTGTTTATTTTGAAAGTGGATATTGCAAAATTGTCACAATTGGAATCAAACTACAGTACTAATTTTTAATTTTAACAATGACATGACAATCAATAAGTCACTGTTGGTTCTTGAAATTGTCCGTTACCGGTGTTACTGCTTGCCAACATGCATATTAAGTTGCTGTTAACACAATTATTTAATGAGTATGAAGTGTACTGCATTGTGATGTGACTGTTCACCGGGTTCCATTTGACAATAATAGCCCGTGGTATACAGAAAGATTTCTAAAGCTGCACCTCTGCTGATAATTTAGCGTTACTATGCTACAAGGTATTGGTATCCTAGGCTGTTCCTCGACACTCAGAATATCAATTATTCATCGTACTGTTCAGATTTCAGCCGAGACAAAACTCAGAATTTGTGACTTTTCTTTGGTTTCATATTATAAATACCAGTACCATGACAGAATTTCAGCTTGAAAGAATAGTTACACATGTAGCAGTTTACAATAATCTTCAACTAAATCCATGTGCAAGTATTCTCAAGATGGAAAGGTGCTTGTGTATTTCTTGTACTGTCAAAGAGTGTGACAAAGTGGTAAAGGTAGTATGTGTAGTATTCTTGCACACTAGTGGTTAAATGACTGGTTCAAATCTTACTGAATCGACTGCAACAAATGAATGAAAACTCAGTTTCAATCTTCTTCTTATTCATTATGTTTTTCACAATTTTACATAGCTATTACAGAATACCATGTACTGTACTTTCCATTATGCAGAATATTCAGTAGCTACTAAAAATTAATCACTTGTACGCCAATGTTGCCAACATGATATGAAAGTGATCTGGCATTGTTCATTATCCTTGTGTTTCCTAACATCATTTTGATCTGTTTTTATTCTTCTGTTAGTATTTGGATGTGTTTTGTGCATCTCTAATAAAGTCTTTTGTGTTGGATGTTTTCCGTAAGTTCTCAGAATGAATTTTTTCTTCTTTCATGAATGTGTGTTACATTCAGGAATTTAATATCTAAATTTAACATTCACTAATTTGCATTTAATCAGATATTTCAAAACTTATTCTAATACATTTTCAATTTCCATGAAGGTGCTCGGAAAAGTGGCCCTGTCATTTTTGTTTATTCTAGATATTAAAAAAAAAGGCTAATCATGTCTCAACTGGTCACAACTTTCATAACAATACACCAAGAAATGTACATGAAAGAAATTATTATTTTGGGAGTAAAACCTCCAATTTATTCATGTCATTAATTGCTGCGTGACTGAACAAACTTGTTGATCAACAACTCAAAAGACATTATGTTCAGCTGATCCAGTTCACTCTCACAATCTCAAGATTCATGTGTGTAAACAGCACAATACATCTCAACATAATATCTAATGAATTAAGCTTCACTTAAATAACTCGGCAGCATACATCTCAAGTCATTTGCCCATTCCCAATCTATTGAACTTCACAGATGTCCTCTCACTGTACAAACTGATTTTCACAGGCACCTTCTGGTACAGCCATAATTGCCTGAGGCAGGATTCTCAGAGCACTTCTTTCAGTTTACTTAAAGATTTTTCCATCTGCAACCTGTTTACCACCAAAGTCTCCCTCATGCAGGAAGAATTTCTTTACCAAATCCTTTGTCTCTTCACTGTTGGGGTCCAGTTTCTTCCATGAATAGGAGTCATAATCAATCTGCCAGTCAGGGGAAAGCTGTTGGGGGGATGAAAAAAAAAAAACGAGGGATGATGACATTATGTATTTTGCATTGCCTCGAATTTCTCAATCCAATAATCATTAACTGTACTGACAACTATAAAACGAAGCTGATCTAGAAACTTGGTGACCAATATTTCACAGGCAGAAAAAGGAAATTGGGAAGAACTACAGACAAATATATACAAGATGACCATGCACATCTAGAAACATAATCGTAACAGTTTTTAGTTCCCGGCAACCTTGATAAAACTGCTGTTGCAATATACTGCAAATCAATATTAAACTGCCTCCATGTCAATTCGCAGTAGTCTAATCTGCCTGTAACATGGCAAGTTCTTCATGGATGCTCAGTGAATTTCAAAAACCACATTTAAAAATTTTTAATCAAAATGGGTAAAAGATTCTGTTTACAACAAGCCATTCTGAATCACCTGTCTCTCTGAAAATTCAACTATTTTCAGCTGCGTGTTTTTTGTCTAAACAAACTAAGCTAAGGAAAAGTACCTACAGAATATTATGTATTTGGCAAATAGATGATGTCTTACTGAATGCTTTGAATTTATGAAAGATCTTCAGTCTTGCTGGCCAAGAACTTAATTCTCATTTCATATAAAGTGAGTTCAGTACGGCGAGTGAGATGTTTGTTTCATTACCATCAAATCCCACATTGTCATCATCAACTCACAGTATTTTTGAAATAACAACAGATGGACCAAGTTCAAACTGCAATATTACATAATTATTTTAAGTCACCAAAACACATGTGGAAAACAAGTTTTTTGTTTTTTTTATTGTCACTAGCCAGTCTCAAACTCAGGTTCATAAAATTAACTTTGGCGTTTAGACTTTTCAAAACTAAATATGATATGCTCGAAGGGTGACAATTTTTCAAATTAAATAACATGAACACTGTCACAAGCTATTGAATGAAGTCAGAAATATCGCCTATTAGCATTTCAAATCAATTCATTTCTTTCACCAGTTCTGTGACATCATGTCAACATTTAGTGGTGATGCTTGAATTGAAGACAAGATCTTGTATACAGCCACAAACTTAACAACTATAGGACCCCATATCTAAATTACACTATATTCCCATAATTTATGCATGTTAATTACTAGAGCAGTTGCAAATATTTGTGGCATATTATCAAGTGAATATTCCACAGCCTGATGCAAATCATGGCGTTTTAAACAAATCAGTGCAAATAAAATTATCTACATAACTAGAAACAGATGAAGCCAAAATGAATGCTGCCATCTCAAGGCTGAAATTTTACTAAGGATCTTTGGTCTTGGTGGCAAATGTTAATTCGCATTAAGTGAGTTCAGTACGGCGAGTGAGATGTCTGTTTCATTATGATCAAATCCCACATTGTCATCATCAACTCACAATGCAGTTCAAATAAAGCCATACATCAAGGTATAAGTTCCAATTCAATAAATTTTTAGACTATCTAATCTAATGATTTAATGACTTAAATTTTGTTGCTATTGTTGTTGTGCTTTCTGAACATGTTGCAGCAGTGTTGTAAGATGCAGAATTAGGTGATGAGAAATCTTTTCTTTTCACAATTTAAATCAAAATTTGATTCATTTACTGTAAACTTTCAGGGAAACCTATTCATGTTTAACACCATGTCTATGCATGATGTCTTTGTAAATGACCTTATGAAGAGGGTTATATGATTTGGCTCAGGAGCACAGGTGCAGGGTCATGTAATGCTCAGGGGATCAGGGTTCATAGGCTTAATGATGCTTGAATTGCAGAGACAATGCACAGTAATATGTCACAAACAGTACACAAGCTTGCAACTTTGCATCTCACATACACCATACTCTTGCATTATTGAAACCCTCTGCAGCTCAATTAGTTTACGACTGCATCAGGTTGTGGAATATTCACTTCATAATATGCCACATTTGCTCTCATTTCCACCTGCTCTGGTGATTAACATAGAGTGGGTGCATGTGAGAACACCAATTTGTGGCAAATTATCTTATGGTCCAGAGCAAACCATGAGGTTTGTTTTGTGATACAAACAAGACTAAATAATATTATCTACATGTATTGAGATTAGGAAACAGATGAAGTAAAGCCAAGTGTCACAGTCCAAAGACTGAGATTTTACTGAAGTGCTTCAGTCTTGATAGCAAATGTTATTTCTTATTTCAACAAAATAAAGTGAGTTCAGTACGGCGAGTGAGATGTTTGTTTCATTATGATCAAATCCCACATTGTCATCATCAACTCACAATGCAGTTCAAATAAAGCCATACATATATAATCAAGGTATAAGTTCCAATTCAATAAATTTTTAGACTATCTAATCTAATGATTTAATGACTTAAATTTTGTTGCTATTGTTGTTTTGCTTTCTGAACCACGGCTCCGAAAATGCACCGATTTCATTCACTTCAGTTTTCCGCAATAAATCGCCTCCCGAGTGACAGGCCGTGGACGGTGGTACCCCGGAATTTGGTGAGGGATGGGTTAACGACATGCCTGTGGTTTACCTGTCCTGTGGCACAAAAGCGCGCCAAAATTCACAGAATCTTTAAATCAGGTGGCTTCTCAAATGCATTCCGTTCAAGACTTTCTTCCGAATGCAGCAAAATTTTGGTTATCAGAGCATATTGTTCGATAGTGATTCTTTCATTGTGCAAAAATTCGTGTGGACAGCATCAAAAGTTTTGATACAGTCGTATGCAGAATGTGCGCATTTAAATTTCAGAAATTTTGCAGAATCTTTGTTTCCTGAGTGAATGTTTACGTTGATTTATGCAAATAGCAACCATAGGTTTTATTAAAAGTTTGTTCATTAGAATCAGAATTATATCTAGTTTACAATGATATTGATTTGACCCACAGGTCAGGAATAGTAAAATAATTATGAATAATACCGTGACAGCGACTGAAAATAATAGATTTTTGTTCATGTCGCGTTTCTCTTTGTGATAGAGAAATCTGCTTTTGTCGTAAAGAAAACCGTGTTTCGGTTAAATTTTAAGAAATAAATTGTAAATTCTAGATATTTTCAGTTACAAGTAAATTCTGACCAAAAAAAAAAAAAATCAGCGATTACTTCCCTTGACTGAACATCATTTTATTTTTGTCAAATCTAATCTCATGTTAACTGTTCCCGTACTTTCCTGTAGGCTGTTTAACAGTTTCATGAGATGTTTGTCTATACTAAGGCATAAATGTTGCCATTTAGCCTAAAATCATAATCTGTTTCCATTAACAGCAGATACGATATTGACATGGATCATTCGTATGAAGTAGCCTACATGTGAAAAATGTAGACGCTTTATGTAGGATTTGTGGCAGGAGATCCCTAACTGCTAAACAAAGGAAATCAGGGACAAAACCACGAAAATGCATTGTTTTCAAGGATGACATTTTATTTATCTGTCATTTGAATATCGAACAAGATATTGCTGGTACACATTCCACAACAATTTGTTTTCCCTGTGTGGATGCCATAAAAAATGCAAAAAAACGTAAAAAGGAGGAGTATTTCAAGAACACTTTGAAAAGCGCTCAGGATAGCCAGCATATCTGGATTCCCTATGATGAGACGATGGCCTTTAGTGACTGTACATCATGCATGCATTTTACTTCATTTAATGCTGGCAACCAATTTGTCAAGTCAGATACAAATACTTGCACACAGTCTTGTGAGACGATCAGCTCTGCCGCAGTGCCCAGCACTGATGAGTGTACTGACCTTTTTCCACATGAAGAAAATGACACAGAACCAAACATATCTAACTCGCCGAGAAACATAAGCCTACAACAACGGCCAGACTTCTCTCAATCGGATATAACAGATTTATACATACAAGACGATGCCTCTCTGCAGTTTGCTCATGCCATCGGTGGCGATGATTTACGGCTGTCAGTCAGATATTTTGAAACACAACCACTTGCATTTTCAACGCCAAGGAAAGAACAATATAACATAAAGCACACTTCAGATATTGCAACCTCACCATTTACAACACCAGAAAAGGCAGATCCCACAAAGAACACAGTAGGTACATCGCCTTTCACAACCCCAGAGAGAGGTGATAACGTCACAAGTAGCAGGAGCACCGCAACTACAACAACACCAGAGCTTCCAAAGACATGTGCAGACAAAGTTATATCACCAATGATCAAAATGAACATATCAAAAAGCTCTTCATTAATTGACCAGCCTTTAAATTTAGAGGAGAAACTGACTACACATTTAATCAAAAGAAAGCTAAAATCTTCCGAAGACGGACAGACACTGAAATGTAAAACAGGAGGCCCAAATCTTTTATTCACACGAATAATAAACCCGAGAACACAAACAGAAAAGGCAAGCTCTACATCAAGATGGAAAAGGTCCAAACTTTTGGGAAATGTTCGAGCTCATCTTTCTGGAGACACTGAAGGTTCCCGTGAATGCCAACACGTTGCAGAACTTAAATATTTAAAAGCAGACTCAAGAAAAAGAATATGTCGAGCTGTAAATAAGAAGGAAAAAGTTGTTATCACGAAAGAGATATTTCTAGCCATGAAGGAAGCAGTGGGTCTGACACAACGACAAGTCGACATCCAAAACAGATTTTTAAAATGGCATGGCACAGCATTTCCAAATGAGCACAAGGTGCGTGCGTACAGCAAAAGTATGACAAGAAAATACATAGAAATCACAGAACGAAAATTTGTAGATGGAAAGGGTAGACCAGTAACAGCTCCAATAGCCTCAATAAAAAATGTGCCGGAGTTTGTGTCAGACCTTTTGGAAAAGTATGCTGAAAATAAGCAGCTGACGTGGTTCAACGGAACCATCCCAGAGGATGAAATCTGGCTCAAAGTCGGTGCTGACCACGGCAAGCAAAGTTTCAAAGTTGCGCTTCATGTGTGCAATGTGCACAAGAACAACTCTAAACAGCACACACATTTGGTATCCATCGCAGAGGTAAAGGACACCATTCCAAATCTACAATTGATTTTTGCCGATCTTCGAGATCAAATACACAAGCTGCAGGAGATGAAATGGCGTGAGAAGAAGATTATAGTATTTTTGTTCGGGGACTACGCCTTTCTGTCTCATATCTATGGAATTTCCGGTGCTACAGGAACATATCCCTGTCTCTTCTGCCTAGATTCGAAAAAGAAGATCCAAAAGGAAAGCACAGAGCCTTGCCAGAAAAGGACACTGAAATCAATTCATGCAGATGCAAAACATTTTGAAAACAGCGGTGGTGAAACAAATAATGTTAAATTTTACAATAATGTTCTGAGATCTCCAATCCTACAGATTGACATACCTTACGTGACACCGCCCTACCTACATATTCTACTAGGAATTGCATTAAAACACCATACACTTCTTGAGCAGGAGGCACAGAATATTGACAATATGATTGCCCGGGAGAAAGATCCAGTTTTTGGAAGAAACTGGTTGAATGCTGTTGAGAAAAAAAAAGAGATTAAACTGTACAAGGGTTGTGTAATACTTGATGCTGCGAGCAACAAGAAGAAAATGTGGAAGAGAGAAGTGAAGAGATGTAAGAAAGAGCTGTATGAATTGGAAGAACACAAAGACAAGGCTGTGGGGCCAGTACAAGAAAGTTTAGAGTCAGCACTACAGAGGCATAAGATCGAGCCACAGGCCTATCATGGGGGCAATTTCATAGGGAACCACTGCAGAAAGTATTTTAAAGAAGAAGTTTTTACACACATTTCTGACACTCTTCTTAACAAAACACAAGAATACACTGAGGACGAGGACATTTTAGGGGTGGCCGTGACAACCAAGGTTATGTTTGATACATTAAATTCTCACTATGAACGTGTTCATTCTCTCATATCAAAAGCCCAGCCTGTTTCTGCAATCCAAGTAGCACAAGCTGAGTCTGCCATTTCAGATTACATGACCTTTTACAGACAGTGTTTTCCAAATCGTGTCATACCAAAACAACATATCCTGGAAAAACATTGCATAGAATTTATGCAAACATCTGGATTTGGACTAGGTTTTCTTGGGGAGCAAGGAGGCGAGCAACTTCATTCAACAGTTTCTCGACTGGCACGGAGAAGTGCGGCCATTAGATCTGACAAAGATAGACTCAAAAATATGTTGGAAAGTGCAATCCTTCTGACAGCACCAGAACTTAACTGTTTAGCACCTCAGCCGGCAAAAAGGAAAGGGAAAGGCAGCACCAAGTAGTAGATATTTCACCAGTTTACCCTTGTAAAAAAAAAACAACCAGCTAAAGAATCTTAAATGTGACAGTTTTAGTCCTATAAGTATTCTTTGGCAAACAGTTGAGAATGTGTATGTGTGTGTACTTTGTTGGTCAATGTAATGCAGCTTGAAATCTTCATTATACATATTATATGCCTGTTCATGTAATCCTGATGAGAAAATGGCGATACTGCTTTTAATCGGTGGCCAACAACACTGAAAAGTTGCAATGCTACAGTGTTATACAAATCATTTCTGCCAAAAGCCATTTTTACGGTGTGATAATTGACTGGCAATGGGTATCAGTGCCCATTAGCAACCCAACACATGGATCGCTAATCTGAAGATACCGCAGCCATATGGATGCGACGCTCTTTTGACATTTACAACCCCATATTTTCTGAACTGGACTTGACCCGTGGAATCGGAAAAGTGAGACTTGTTTAGTGTCTTGTCCATCAGTCTGCCAAAATTCATGTCACTTCATGGTTGCTGTCTTTTATTACACCCATAATTCATTACTTACTTGTGAGTGGCATTTTGTGCAAATTTTATAGAAGTTTGTCATCATTTTATGGCTTTGAATTGGTGTATTTTCTTTTTTTTTTTCCACAAAACAAAAGAACAATATTTGCTGTGTACGAAATGGTTGTTCACTAGTTGAAAAATTTGTCAATAAAGATGTAATTAATAGGTAAATGCAGTGCCTGTCACGCATTCCACACATTCCTTTAACATGCCTAAGCCAGCCAGCACAGGTAAAATTTTCACCCGGAGGCGGCGCGCGGCCTCCCGCTGAGTCTTGACAGAAAGGGGCGTAAGATTTATGGGCTGGGTACCAAACTGAAGTGAATGCAGTTCGGCGCCGTGGAACATGTTGCAGCAGTGTTGTAAGATGCAGAATTAGGTGATGAGAAATCTTTTCTTTTCACAATTTAAATCAAAATTTGATTCATTTACTGTAAACTTTCAGGGAAACCTATTCATGTTTAACACCATGTCTATGCATGATGTCTTTGTAAATGACCTTATGAAGAGGGTTATATGATTTGGCTCAGGAGCACAGGTGCAGGGTCATGTAATGCTCAGGGGATCAGGGTTCATAGGCTTAATGATGCTTGAATTGCAGAGACAATGCATAGTAATATGTCACAAGCAGTACACAAGCTTGCAAACACCATACGTTTGCATTATTGAAACCCTCTGCAGCTCAATTTGTTTACGACTGCATCAGGTTGTGGAATATTCACTTCATAATATGCCACATTTGCTCTCATTTCCACCTGCTCTGGTGATTAACATAGAGTGGGTGCATGTGAGAACACCAATCTGTGGCAAATTATCTTATGGTCCAGAGCAAACCATGAGGTTTGTTTTGTGATACAAACAAGACTAAATAATATTATCTACATGTATTGAGATTAGGAAACAGATGAAGTAAAGCCAAGTGTCACAGTCCAAAGACTGAGATTTTACTGAAGTGCTTCAGTCTTGGTAGCAAATGTTATTTCTTATTTCAACAAAATAAAGTGAGTTCAGTACGGCGAGTGAGATGTTTGTTTCATTATGATCAAATCCCACATTGTCATCATTAACTCACAATGCAGTTCAAATAAAGCCATACATCAAGGTATAAGTTCCAATTCAATAAATTTTTAGACTATCTAATCTAATGATTTAATGACTTAAATTTTGTTGCTATTGTTGTTTTGCTTTCTGAACATGTTGCAGCAGTGTTGTAAGATGCAGAATTAGGTGATGAGAAATCTTTTCTTTTCACAATTTAAATCAAAATTTGATTCATTTACTGTAAACTTTCAGGGAAACCTATTCATGTTTAACACCATGTCTATGCATGATGTCTTTGTAAATGACCTTATGAAGAGGGTTATATGATTTGGCTCAGGAGCACAGGTGCAGGGTCATGTAATGCTCAGGGGATCAGGGTTCATAGGCTTAATGATGCTTGAATTGCAGAGACAATGCACAGTAATATGTCACAAACAGTACACAAGCTTGCAACTTTGCATCTCACATACACCATACTCTTGCATTATTGAAACCCTCTGCAGCTCAATTAGTTTACGACTGCATCAGGTTGTGGAATATTCACTTCATAATATGCCACATTTGCTCTCATTTCCACCTGCTCTGGTGATTAACATAGAGTGGGTGCATGTGAGAACACCAATTTGTGGCAAATTATCTTATGGTCCAGGGCAAACCATGAGGTTTGTTTTGTGATACAAACAAGACTAAATAATATTATCTACATGTATTGAGATTAGGAAACAGATGAAGTAAAGCCAAGTGTCACAGTCCAAAGACTGAGATTTTACTGAAGTGCTTCAGTCTTGATAGCAAATATTTCTTATTTCAACAAAATAAAGTGAGTTCAGTACGGCGAGTGAGATGTTTGTTTCATTATGATCAAATCCCACATTGTCATCATCAACTCACAGTGCAGTTCAAACAAAGCCAAAAATTCCAAATGCAATAAAACTTCAGACCACTTAATAATATGTGGTGTAACTGTAACTCAATTTTTCATGTTTAAATGTCATCCATCTATAATCTCATTTTCAATTTCACAAAATCAACTTCAGCAATTAGTTCAGGGGTTTTTCACCCTTTTGCTTCACAAACCTTTCTGAGTTCTGATCACCAATAATGTTTGTGGTCTCGCCCCATTCCCCAAGCTAACTATCTGATAATGTTCCCATATTTCAAACCAAACTCTCCAATGAGATTTAGAGTCACGCTCATTGTTTATTTCATATAAGATTTTTTGTATGACTTGCAACCCCGATTCTTTTCATACTGAATGAGGGATACTCTACTGTATGTTAACTGCAGAACTGAATTGAAAATCATCTCTTTTCCCATTTCAAACCAATTCATTTCCTCAACACTGCCATGAAGTCTAGACACTTGCATTTATGCTTGAAAGGACAATTTCAAGTCATAGTCAAAAACAGTCAACAAGCTTGAGACCTCATATTCTCAATACCCACTCTTGCAGTACCAAAACATTCTGCATCTGAGCAAAGTCAAATTATGGCAAAAAGAAAAAGTTTTAGGAAGCAAAGCCTAATGTAAGAAATAATATTGCCTCTGAGGAGACACAAACGTGACAATTTGTAGCAAATTACGCAGCTGACAATCGACATTCTACAGCCTGAAGGAAACCATGAAGGTTATTACAATACAAGCCAAACCAAGTAAAAAACTGCTTACTGAAGTCACTCAGTGTTAGGGTGAATATTAATTTAGCAAAATAAAGTGAGTTCAGTACGGCGAGTGAGCTGTTTGTTTCATTATGATCAAATCCCACATTGTCATCATCAACTCACAATGCAGTTCAAAAATGTAACCAAAATATAATTAACAGAGATGGGATCTTCTGATAGAAAAATTTCCTAAACTTTAGATGCAATGTGCACTGCAATACACACAAACACTAAGGCCAATTCATATTGGACAACAAACAAAATACTGTCTAAGAAAAAAAACAAATTTCAAAAATCCAGAATTCAGGAAATTTCCTCAAAATTGCCATCTCTGAATTAAATTCCACATAATGAAAGGTCTGCTACTTAGTGGTAGTAATCCTAACGGAACCCTCACAAAAATATGTTTTTGGTTCTGCCATTCTGATCCTTTTAATCGTTGTCTGCTGTGATATAACCTAAAATTACCACTTACTGTGAATGCAAGGTCTTGTGATCTCCAAAACCATAGGCCGGCTATTGAGTTATCTTTGGATTCTCCAAGGATGACCATGCTGCCAAAGGCATTTTTGCGCAACTTGTCCAGTCTCTGAAACATTCCTATGGAAGAAGTAATGAATACTTATTCACTGGCATCCATGTTTCAATAACAGCCCTGTCATCACAAAAGTATGAGCTCAGTACGGCGAGTGAGAAGATTGTTTCATAAACATCAAATCCCACACTGTCATCATTGCTAAACAAAATCTTGTACAAACACAGTACAAACACAATTTTGGACAAATTACATCGAACTATACTGCTGTACACCCTATAAACTCACAGCACTTCAAAATGTTCTCAGCCAACACACAATAATACAGTATTCTCAGAGAAACCAGTTTCTCTCACTGCATAAATGTCATGTGTAATTTTTATTTATTTTTTTTTTTTTTTAAATGTACATGAATAATACATCTTTTTTTAAATGACAAACAAGTGAATCACAGCAAAACAGATTCTTTGGGACAAAAGGGGAGAAACAGGACATTATTTTGCTACATACTCCCCTTCTTCATTTCCAAGGATGACACCAATACTTCAAATCAAGTAAAATGTGGACTTCTTTCAATGAATCAAATTAGCTTAAAAAGTTTCAGTTCCCAACAGTTGTATTCTCACATGATGCAGGACTAATATGTGGAACCTCATGCCTGACTATTCCACTCACCTTCCACTAGATTAGAAACCATGAAATTCATTTTCCCTTTCAGATTTTCTGTATATTCACAGTACCAAATTGAGTATGCTTCTGGGTCAAAGTTCTTCCAGAAATAGGGAATTGCTTCTGTCAAGATGTCTTGGTTTGAGTAAACACGCTTGAACTCATCAAGGTTCATGTTCCTGACAATTAGGAAGATAATATGCAATAAAAAATTATGGAAAGGTAAGCGCTGCAGATTCTGTTGCTTTTATTAATTTAATTACATCAAGATAAGCAAGGAGATCTGTGGAACAATGTCAAAAACGGGCTGCTGCGACCCCACAGTTTTCTGTGGTTTTTATATTTCGATCTGTGGAACAGCATGCCAGGAGGTTAAACATAGACCATTCCTATTAAAACAATTTTAATAATTAAATACACTGAATACAAACACACAACATATTGTATATCTTGTGGATGAAATAATCAATCACATTATCACACTATCTCACATTATGACTATGAGCTTAATTTTGGAAGATATTTAATAAACAATTCAAATTACATTACCACAGAAAACAAGATTTGAATTAATTTAATAACACTTTCACACTAACAAACGCAAGTCAGAAGGCCTTGACAGTTAATACATCTGTCCAATACACAACAATGGGCTGCAACTACAAGAAGATACATATGGAAGAAAAAATTTTCTATTAATGTGTTGATGAAAATGGTAAAAAAAAAAGCAGCAAGGAGTTAGAAATGTTTGGTTTTACTATGGATAGTCTGAGCATGGTTATCTCAGCCATTAAAGGTAAAACCACCAGGTTTACTATACCTCCAGGTCTTACACATCAGCCACAAGAGTCAGGACTGAAATGCCTTTGAAAGGAGGGAGGGACAAATCTGTTGGATCTCAATACAAATGTCTGAAGCTTTTGTCCCACTATGTTCATCCAAAAGACCTGTTTCAACTAAAGCAAGGGCCTGGAAATGGCGTCTATTTTCAAATGGGGTTCAATGGCCATGTCAAAGACTGCTTCGCCATTACTGTTTTGCAGAGTGGACAAAAGTCAAAGACTTGCTGTTAAACAACACGCAGACAAAATGTGGCTCCTGGATTTCCTGAACGTAGTGACAGTCCGCACAAAGATCAATCACTAATGATGGAATAAGGTAATTCCAAATCTGCACTGAATTCTACTCACCACAACGACAATGGGAATGACAAATTATGACCAACTATCTGTTATACGTCAGTGATATCCTAGTTCGCTTGATATGAACTATTCTTGAGACATTTAAATTTAGTCTTTCCATTATATCACTCTAAACTGTTCATATGCTATAATGGCAAAAAACTCCACTTACCCTTTCGGCAATGCTGCAAATGGATCTTTCGATTCCTTGGGCTTTGGTGGTTCATCATCCTCCATATTTTCAGCAGGTTTCTCCTAAAATCAGTGAACAAAATATGGTTTCATAACAGGGAGAGAATTGGGCCAGAAGCAGAAAGACGAAATAGCCAACTAACTGCCATGGCATTCCACAAAAAATGCAATATTGTACACTGCAAAGCAAACAGGTAAACAAAAGTTCCCATCAAATATCTCGGTCTTTGCAATAAATGGTTTACAATGCAAAATTCACCTGATTTGTTATAAATTTTCAATGTAATATCTTCAGTGAACACAACACCAAACAAAACAACGCATGTCATATGGTCTAAAGCATAAAGAACTTTTGAGAGAATTTCTTCACATCCATCCCTTTTCAAAGGAAATTAAAAATAACACACATACCTTAGGAGGTGCCTTCTCTTTCTTTGGCTGTTGTTGGGGTTGTTTCTTCTCCTTCTTCTTGTTATCACCACCACCACCACCACCAGCACCACCATGCAGGTCTTGGTATTTCTTCGCTGAAAAAGAAAAAGAAACAAACTGCTGATTAACCCAGGCTTGAGAATTCAAATTCCGTTTTCGTTCACTGTTCAATACAACATTCAAGGCTATAAAGTCAGGGCTTTACATACATGGTATGTGTATTCAATGTAAAATGGACAGTGAGCAGAAAATGTAAAGTTCTTTTTAAATCACCCAAGGCCAATGTTTGTTAGCTGGTGAAGTAAAACAAGCCTTAATCTCCATGTCAACCAATCAAGATAAGCAAATTAACAAAGGCCCACAGTCAATGCATAGTGTCTTCATTTCCACTGCACATTTATGTTACTAAATTTTATAAAATGTTCTGCCAGCAAAACCTAATGGTATTTTGCAATTGATCAGCTATATTTAAAGCATCTGCTATGGATATTACAAGCATGATGAAAGCTGGTATTTTGACCCTTTCATGTTTAACCCAGCTGAACCCAACCTTAAAATATGGCCTGTGATGTGTTCAATCTGGCCGTATCCAGCCAGCCAGTGCCCCCCAGTTTTGTATACAATTTTGAAAAGAAGAACAGTCCATGAATAGCTATAAATTGTAAATGACATCACCAGGTAATCTTCAGATGCCCACTGATCCAGTTTGAACCATAAAGCGTGAGTTACGCCTACAATGTAATTGTATTACTCATGGTCCTCCATCAGGCCTGTGACTCCCTCTAAGCCGACATCATGTATTGGACAGCACATGCTTGTAGTACATTGTACATGCATGTACTAGTGTGGTGCCTCTGTGTGAGCAGTGTTGTATGTTTGGATAACAAACGGGATGGGATGCGATAGCGTGTACTACGTGTATTGTCCAGGGATGTAAACAGCCGGTGACAAAATGGAAGGAAATTGTGCAGCATGCCCAGCTGCTGCATAGAAAAAAATTATAATTCAGATGTAATTAGCCCCAACTGTTTTTAAAGAACAAAGCCTGATATTGGTAATAAAACATAGCTGCCAAGTTTTGAAAATCAAAATACGGAACAAGCCCGGGGTCCAGGGGCTGCCTAAGCCCTGGCGGGGTACAGAGGCAGCGCCACTGTTGGGGGTTAAGGGGGGACAACGCCCCCTTTCGAAAAACAATTTTAAGGTGAAAAATGAGCTCTCCTGGACAGAAAATTTACAAATCAATTCAAAGCACTATAAAGTTGGGTTTTTTTTTCGATGGAGGTGGAACCAATGACGCCATTATTCGTCTCTTCCTAGATTAGATCTAGATCTATACCTGACTAGTTCTAGATATCTAGATCCAGAGATTCTGAATCTCTTAACTTTTATTCTTCTACCCAAACCCTCAACTGATTAAACTAACTAGCTTTAGGTCCAGATCTTGACTAGAATTCTAGATTGTATAGACTACGGTGCTTTTCCAAACATGCCCAACACAACGAAAATTCTCACTGCGCTAAGTCTTTGATTACAAGCCATGACTTGGCCTAGTGAAGTTCAAAGCATGTGGCCCGTTATGATTGCAACAAAAATCAATATCGACACTCACAAAATACCCCACATTATTAGTTAACTTTTTTATTCTTCCTTTTTAACATGCTAAGCGTGGAGTACTTTGGCGTGGCTAGCCCTATCCTAACTTCCCACACATAAGAACTTCTTTCCAGATATTTTTTTTAAAAGGCCAAATTTTTTTATTTTTAGCCCAAATGTCAAAATACAGATTTTTTGGACCAAAAACGGATCAACAGACTCAAGGCCCGAAATACGGACCTGTTCTGTAAAAAAAACGGGACGTTTGGCAGCCATGATAAAATTAAAATTATACAGTAGATCTAGTTTATATAAGGGAAAGACGATAAGAAGAAATAATCTGACACACTTAGTTACATAAGGGCTGTACTTTATATAGATTCAGTACACTTATGGTCTTATAGAGGGACTGATGACGAGTAGTTAACCAGAACAAAACAAGCACAATGCATAACTGTCTTAGCTGAGTTTCTTAAAAAAGCAGTTGCTACCAAATCCCCGTTTGTGTCGATTCCCTTTTGATCTAGACTAGATAAGATCTAGACTTGGAGGATTCCCTTTTGATCTAGACTAGATAAGATCAAGACCCGGAGATCAAGATCTAGTCTTTTGCCACCTGAACTTCAAAGTCACACCATCTGAGCCCATAGCACTTGGTGATAGAATCAAAACTTTATTCATTCTGGGAAAATATTTAAAATCTCAATCTAGAATTAGCAAAGCTTTTTAGCTGGAAACTGCATGCGAAACATCGCTACAGGCAGTGAGGCTACACCAATTGGCCAACGGAAGTGAAAGGCAACAGCAAAAGAAATCTATGTGAAAAGATCACAATTAGACCTTATTCGGTTTGCCAGATTTCTAAAGAACTGTCGATTGATTTGAGGACGATGGCTGGTGCTAGTGCTATTGGCGGATGGTGGTCAGCAATCCTCAAATGGAAAGGGCAGGGTCGACAATCATGCTTTGGACAGAAAAAGATGGAAGATTTACATCCCTGATTGTCCATCTGTCTCAGTGGTAGTGTTGTACGTTCCCGTTCAGCATTTCACGTTCACGTTCAACTAACAAGCAGATTTTGGCATTCCCGGTGTAAATAGGTTCATCTTTTAGTTCATTCACTTCTCAATAAGTATGTCAAACTTCATTATCATAGATGTGACATGGGGCTACAATTTCCATTAAAGTGAAGGCACGCAGCAGTGGCCGCCATTTGGCTGAAAAATATCAACAAATCGGGGCGGATGCGCAGCCAGGAAGTTGGCCATTAGAGCACTCCACAAGCAACCAGAACAGAAACACGAAAGGGTTAATGAAATAACTGTAGAACAGTATCAACACTGCTTCTCAATAACGTCAGTTGAGCTCAGTACGGCGAGTGAGAAGTTTATATCATATTGATCATATCCCACAATATCATCATGGCCCAACTGGTTTCCACATTCAGTACTTGGAATCAGATAACTAATCTTGTTAAAAACAAATAGCAGCCCCACTTTCAATATTATCCAATCCAATCTATACATCAATTTCTTGAGTGTATGCTAAAGATGAACACACTGCAGCGTATTTTTTTTTTTTTTTGCCCTGGGCAGTCTCAAATTACTGTAAACACTCTAGAGCAGAGTACCAAGTGTCTCTATAGTGTGTTTTCATGAGTATGGAAATGGAAACAAAATTTCATCAAGGAGTAAAAGGAACGAGCGTTTCCATGTGTAAATTCTTTCTATTAAACTATTTGAAAGCTTTTAGCCGTTTCCGTCTACATGAAAACCAAACTTAATCCTTCAGCTTTTGACTTGAATGAAAAAAAACTAAGTTTTGCACATTATCATTCCTTATTGGTTCTTGGAGTTGAAGCAGAAAGAATAAAACGAATTTCTTGTTCACATAATTAAAAATTTTACTTTCAAGTTCAAAAATCTGATTCACAAATACTTTTCAGGGGAGTATATGAAAGAAGGCTCTTATGTTCACACGAGCGAGGATATTAAGCAAAGCAAATGAGTTTGAATGATACATGACAGACTCACCTTCTATTTGACACCTTACACACCTAATTTAAGAGCAAAGTTTAATGTCTCTACTGAGTTCTATGCCTAAATCAGTGCAAAATTTAAAGTTCCTACAGAGTTGTAAATTCAGGCTCAACTGTACAAATTCTAGACTCTATTCACACATAATCGCCGAGAGCAGACAGCGGGGCTGGCCTGTCAGCCTAAATTTGTGACCGACCTCCAGCAATTAGCCAACTGGGGTGACTGGGCAAATTAAAGTGTCCCACTAGGATAATGAAACAATGTTCATGGTCATTTATTTAAATGGACGCACTGTGTATATGCTTTCTTAAAACTGACAGCCCCTGTGAGATGTATCATATAAAGTTTTTACACATCACTTTACCATCAAAAGTTGCCATCTTTGCACACAGTTTGACGTCTCCAAGAACGTTTTTGACCTGTGGCTGGTTGATCATTGTGGTGAACCATCTGTTCACATTCACATAAGGCTTCCGAAACTCGGGATCAAGAACCTGTCAATCACGCAAAAATCAAATTTAATCCTGAAAGTGAGATTCAGAAAAGCAATGCATTGCATGTATAACAAGGAATTTCATTTGTGGCTCCACTATCTTTCCACACACAAACTGTTGCCAGTTAACTTATTCAGCCATGAATTTTTTCCCACCACTGGACCATTTTCCCAAATCACCACACACAAAAACTTGCTTATCCTCTTCATATTATCAAAACTTTCTCCATCAAACCAAGTACATGTAGATGAGCAAAAATAAGTCCAACCAAGGCAAACATATAGACCAGCAATTACCTGATTAATGCTTAATACCACTAATGATCCTGCCTTGTTGTGTACAGTAATGGAAATGAAAGGTGAAATGGACAGACAGGAATTCAATTTCATTCGCAGATATAGCTGCAGCCAAGCTCGCAAGACACTGTCAAAATGGATATGAGAAGATATGGAATGCAACATACTAAAGCTTAAAAGAAAAATTAATGTATGGCTTTACCAAAATAATCAGCCATACTTTTGACAGCTCCCATCTCACTTTTGTGAAAATGAGTTATGATTGATAGCTGGACTTTAAAAAGGTCATGCATATTATGTCTGCAACAGCCTTCCTGTGAATTACTGAATGACAACCTTAAAATCAGATACCTACCAGTTCGAACAGACTCTGCATGTTGCACATAAGACTAATGTCAGCAAGGGTGGCTCTCTCTCCTACAATAAATGTGCAAGTCAGAAGATGGTTGTTTAAAATTGTTAAGACCCTCTTCATCTGATCCTTAGCACGTTCTGTGTCCTGAGAATTAAAAAAAAAAATTGTATTATATTATATTTTAGCATTCCTCAAACCAAATTACACATTATGCGATATTGCTTAAAGGAAAAACAGGAATCTGAATTTCCAGTCACACACCATACTTGTGCTAGTGCCACCGCCCAAAACCATTACTGTTTTTTAAATTTCTTCTTTGATTAATTAAAGTGGCTTTCAATACAATCCCCAGTCTGACACAATGGAGGGAGCAATCGATACTTTCATGTTAGCCAGATATTAAGTAATATCAGGATTAAATCCTTGATGATGCTCAAATGATCACATATAAATCGAGACCAATGCTGGGCGCTGTGGTGAAATGTAAAACCTGCATTTCAAATTCCAGATCACTTTCACTATTGTAAATGAAAGGTGATGAGATCTCCCAATTAATTATAAAAATTTCAAGGAGATTTTTCCACAATTCTGACAAAATTTGGTAAATAAAATAAGATTTTTATTCCCAGTCTTGGTCGTAATTTTTTTCTAAACAAGGAAAGAGCAGCAAACCTGTTTGTTGAATTGTGTAATGCCAAGACATGGAAACACCCAGGTGCAAGCTGCAGGAAGAACTTCATTGTCACTAAAGTTAATCCACTGTTGAATTAGAGCAGCATCATTCTTGCTTTCACCATGAAGCTGTGTGTTTGAAACTGGAAAAGACAAGGGTGAATATTAATTAAGAAATCATGATATGAACCATCACAGACTAACAAAAAATATTTTTAAAATGGCACAGAGGGACAGTGTGAAATGACGACAAAAAAACAAAAACAAAAGAGAGGGCACAAAAAGGTATCCCGAAAGTATCACATTGCACAATGAATAATCTTGAACAGTTAAAAATGGCTGACTCAACAGCAAGTGTCAAGAATGTTGATAATGCAGTTTCAAATTGTAATGCACAAACAATGGAAAGAGAGCCATAATGCTTCAACTGACAAATAACATGTTCTACGAAAATGAGAACTCACCATAGTATGCAATGGCATTGCTCTCAGACAGTGTGAAACCATCTTTCCCTTCAAATGCTGGAACCTACCGAAATCATTGAAATGACATACAGTTGACAATGCTGAAGTAAAAGTAAAGTGGCCCTGATCCGAAAAAGAAAAAAAATTGTTATGGCTAGCTAGATAAAAAACACTGCTTGCCTGTGTATCAGCATTAAAGCATCAAGCTATTTATGTTACATGACTGTAATTTCTCAGTAAATAACACCAGTGCAAGCACCATCAGTTACATTAAAAAATCCACCCATCTTTTCATATGGTCCATAAACAGATAGGCCACCATTATCGGCGGATACTGCCCAGGTTTATCCACCAACAGTATAGGCGGATAAAGCTCGGGTTCATCCGCAGGTATTGCATTGACTAAATACAAAAAACAAACAAACTGGATTTATTCCCTATTATCGTTGTTGGATAAAAACAACATTAATATTTAAATAGATTGATTACTGATAAAAGACTTTTAATATAAGAAAAGAACAAAAATATACCCTGCTGGGAATCGGAACTCTTGTCCGCTGATTGACAGGTGAAGATAAAAAAAAAAGGCGTTTATTTCCTATTATTGTTCTTGGATAAAAAAAGAAAAGAAAAAAAGATGATTCCCAATTTTAAAAAAGGCATAAGAAAAGAAAAAAAACAACTGCCCTGCTGAGAATCGAACCACCGTCCCCTGGCTGACGGGCAAAGATGCTAACCACTATGCTACTGAGGACCCTGTGCAATTGAGAGGGAATTCTTAATCTTATGATATAAGCATGACTAAACCAAGAAACCCATATCTACGGATTAGACCTGAACCTTTGTATCCATTTAATCAATAGTATTCCATTTTTATTCAGAAAAATCTCTCCAATTTCAATCATGCCATCGTTTTCAAGGTTGATCGGGATAAACAGAACAAGGGAGGAAGATGGAGATTCGAATGGGGGAGATCACTCGCAAATTTATCCAAAATTTATACTGGCAGATTAAAAAGCACATTTACTATAAAAAAATCTCCCTACATAGTATAGGACTAACTCACCAGACCCCCCACCCCCACCCCAATCGCGCATGGCCCCTTCAAGTGCCACGTCCTTGTGTGTATCTGTATACTCCAGCAATTTGCCACATGAACCATTACATTTTACAAAGAAGGTTTCGCTTTAGAAAGGGTGGAATAATCATAATAATGCAGCTTAGAATGAAAATAGAGGGCTAAAGTGCACTTTTGCTCATGGCTGCCATTATCCGCCAACATTATCGGCGGATACTGGCCAGGTATATCCCCAAACAGTATCGGCCCGGGTGCATCTGCCAGTGTTGGTGTTGACTAAATACCAAAAAAAAAAAAACTGGATTTATTCCCTATCATTGTTGTTGGATTTTTTTTTTTAAATTAGATTGAGAATCGAACCACGGTTACCCGATTGACAAGCCAAGATGCTAAACACTACGCTATTGCGGACCCTGTATAATTGTGAAGGAATTTTTCCAAAATAAACATCACTAAACCAGTTATCAATATGGAAAACCGGAAGTTCCTGTCAAGGATTGCAACAGGAAGGCTATTTTTGGAAAGGAAGCTCAGGCAAAAAGATGAACAGACCTCCACCAAGCAACCCACCCGACATTCTACCCGCAAGAAATGATTTACCGATCAGTTGCGACCCTCCGACTAAAGCAGAGATTAATGATGCCATAAAGCAGTTAAATCGAGGCAAGGCAGCTGGACCAGACCAGATCCCACCAGAGGCGCTGAAGGCAGATGCTGCTGGGGCTGCAGAGGATCTGCACTCACTATTCTCGAGGATTTGGATCGGAGGCAAGTTTCCAAAGGACTGGAAGGAAGGACACCTCGTGAAGCTTCCAAAAAAAGGGGACCTCAGCAATTGTAGTAACTACAGAGGAATCACACTTCTCTCCATCCCAGGAAAGGTTTTCAATCGGATTATTCTCAAGCGAATACAGAATGCAACAGACCCAAAACTTCGTGAGGAGCAAGCTGGTTTCAGGAGTAATCGATCAACCACCGACCAGATCGCCACGCTGAGAATTATAGTAGAGCAGTCGCTAGAGTGGAACTCCCAACTGATAGTGAACTTCCTTGACTACGAGAAGGCCTTTGATAGCATCGATAGAGAAACGCTGTGGAGAATATTGAGACATTATGGAATCCCAGAGAAGATGGTGAATCTTATCAAGAGCATGTATGAGGGGACAAGTTGCAGAGTCGTACACGATGGTGAGCTTACTGACAGCTTTGATATCAAAACTGGTGTTAGGCAGGGTTGTTTGCTGTCCCCATTTCTGTTTATTCTGGTGATTGATTGGCTTATGAAAGAAACCACCAATGGAGGAAGAAATGGCATACAATGGACCCCATGGACACAGCTGGACGATCTAGATTTTGCAGATGACTTGGCACTATTGTCGCACACACACGACCAGATGCAAGCAAAGACTACAGCTCTAAACAAAATTTCAGAATCTATTGGATTGAGGATACACCCTGCGAAGTCGAAGGTCCTAAAAATTGTTGCACCTCCAAGCGAACAAGTCAAAGTAGGAGATCAACCACTGGAAGATGTAGAGTCCTTCTGCTATCTTGGTAGTATCATTGACAATAAGGGAGGAACAGAGGCAGAAGTCAAAGCACGAATTGGAAAGGCACAGGCAGCTTTCACGTCCTTAAGCAAGATTTGGAGAACCAAGGATATATCTCTAAAAACAAAGCTGAGGATATTCAACTCGAACGTGAAGTCAGTCCTGTTGTATGGATGTGAGACTTGGAATGCGTCCCAGGCCTGCATAAAGAGAATCCAAGTTTTCATCAACAGATGTTTGAGGAAGCTACTTAAGATCAGATGGACAGACAAGGTCAGCAATGAAATTGTTTGGAAAAGAACAAGACAGAGCCCAGTCAGAGAGGAAATTGGTAGGAGGCGATGGAGATGGATCGGCCACACTCTCAGGAGGCCAGGAAACAGCATCACGAAGAAGGTATTGGATTGGAATCCCCAGGGCAATAGATCAAGAGGAAGGCCGCGCGGAACGTGGAGAAGAGCCAGAGAAAATGATGTGCAACGAAGCGGAAAGACTTGGAATAATGTAAAGAGGCTGGCCCATGATAGAGAGGGATGGAAAGTGTTTGTTGGTGGCCTATACCCTGATCCAGGGTGAGAAAGGCAATGATGATGATGAAACCAGTTATCAGATCCGAAAGTCTTGTTGTTGACTAATTACAAAAAAACAAACTGGATTTATTCCGTTTTTGTTGAATAAAAAAAACCATTGAGCAGATTATTTGTTGATAAAAAGACTAAGAAGTTTTAAAAAAAAAAAAAAACATACCCTGCTGAGAATCAAACCACTGTCCCCCCATTGACAATGACAGGTGCAGATACCAAAAAAAAAAACAAGGATTTATTCCCTATTATTGTTCTTGGATAAAAAAAAGGACTTGAATTTTGATTCCTAATAAAGCCAATGAAATGATAGACTCATTGCAACCAATGGGGGAGTATAAAAGAAAGGACCACGAGTTTTGAAATCAGACGCAGACTGTAAAGCATTCTAGTGGTGACATGCTCTCGGCCGCCTCCAGGTCTGAGTTGGAGAGAACATAGACAGGCAATCAAGAACGATATGACCATACTGACGAAGAGAACTGAAAGAAAGATAGCTCCAAGTCTCTTCGTACCAGACTGAGTGTACGAACCGCGCCACACTGGTGCTCGCTCACACTGCCGTGAGCGACCAATGGTATGTGTTCTGTTCTAGAGATTAGTCATTAAAGCAAAGACCATCCTGAAGTGGGGAAAGAAACCTCTGTCCACCATAACAAGATCTGTCCCGGAGCAACGAGCAGTTGTTGTTTAGCCAGAGTGTTAGACTGTACTTCCCAGGAGCTGTTACCAGCGAGGAGTTAGTTAGAATAGCATCAACAGTGTGATTAGAATTAGTATTATAGAGAATGAGAGTGATTTATTAATTGTCCATCCAGAGTAGTTTTACTTAAGTATTCTCAGAATTGGATCGTGCTTTATAAGCATAGTGATGTGTTGGGACCATCTATGCATTTAAATTATGATGTCATAACTACTACAGGTCCTTGATAGCAAGTCTAGTGACTTGCCAGCATAGATTTCTATTGATATTGATAGCGTAATTGTATTATTACAACCCATTCACGTAAATAGAAATAATTATATGTATATTTGCAGTCGTAATTAGGGTAAGAAGTGATAGTTTACATTTTATAAGAGTGATAGTTCGTTTGCTTGGAGTCTACACCTTGAATATAATTTTTGTATGCAGTCGAAGTTGCCTTATAGTCAATACACGACTACGGCCCTTCAGGCCTGACTCAAATTTACAACTTGCGTTATGTCACTGTTGACTGGTGTGCCCACACAAGTGTGAGCTAGCCCTCTCTTGCCGTCAAGAGCTATACCTCCAAAACACTAACTCAGCTCGTGACACTGAGAATCGAACCACAGCGCCTGACTGACAGGCAAAAATGCTAACCACCACGCTACTGAGGACCCTGTGCAATTGTCAAGGAATTCTTAATCTTTTTCTTATGACAATTGATATTATTAGGCCTATAGAATAAAAAAATGACTAAACCAAGAAACCCATATCTCTGCGGATTAGACCTGAACTTTCGTATTCATTTAGCCTAATCAACAACATTCCATTTTTATTCAGAAAAGCCTCTCCAATTTCAAAATTCAATCAATGAATCATGCCATCCTTTTCAACAAGTGTGCAGAACAAACGACCAGGATGAATGGAACGAGGGAGGAAGAGGAGAAGGATTCGAATCAAGGGTGGTCACTCGCAAATACAAAAATTATGCTGGCAGATCAAAAAATCCTACTAGATCTAGGGAAATTTTATCCAACAGTAGACTAGTCTTATTACTATTAGCAGATAAACACTTCATTTGCTCATATAATCTAGAACCTAGATCTAGTATCTTTTCATCAGCTCTCATAACAGGCTAACTAATAATTTTTAATATGTAGAGTGTAGGACTGTAGGCCTACTGACCACAGGTCAGCTGGATTAACCCACTGAACAATGATTATGCTACTCATGACACTGCTGCTCATCTAGATCTAGATCTAGATCTAGCCCAAAACTAATTTTAACTAGATTTAGACTATAGACACCAAATCTAAAGAATGAAACGCATGAAGCCAAACACTGGCTAGCTTGAACTTGAAGACAGATTTACTTTAGACCTCTACTAGATCTAGGGCACTAGTCGACAATTGATGTCCCGATACTCTAAGACGCCCACAAGCAACTGAACAATTTGTTGGAATTTTAAATTAGAATTTTCAAAGTGGGAGTCTTTCTTCAGATAAATTTTCACATTCTTATGTCCAGGACATCTGTATGCCCTCTCGTCACCTCTACCTGTTTTTACAACAGTCATCAAACGTCCACACGTAGCACAATTCGGAACATTCCACCTTAAAACATGATGCTGCTGTAAGTAAGTTATGGAGGATTCTTCATCTCTAGCAATGTCAATTAATAGGTTAAAGGCCATTAATAAAGTACACAGAAAACTTCAAAAATCACACTTGAAATCCACACAAACTTCACAAAGTGCAAAAGTCGATAACAGGTCAATAACAGTCAATAAGAAGCAGAGCGCCAATTGAATGAAAAGGCGCCCAAAAGTCACGTTTGTCAGGTATGAAGTTAAAAAAAAAGCCAACTAAATTAAAATGCATTTAGATCAATATGTTAGGCCCAATTAAATTAGTGAAAACTTATTGTTAATTAATTGCTTACCTGGCAAGTAGAGTATCGAATATATATATGAATATGTAAATACTCACTACTCACCACACTCCACAGGATCGGGACATCAATTGTCGACTAGTGCCAGATCTAGGGCACTACCAGATAAGTGCGGTCCCTATCTTGCCCACTCCGATAGTCGACTGTCAGATTGATATGTAACGACGTGAGGGTCTAGTCAGTTTGTATCATCGAGGCCGTAGGCCGATGTTCGTCTGGGCAGTAGTCAGATTGATATATCAGGGAAAGCCGCCGGGGTAGCTATGTGTTGTTTTCACTCGGACTGGAACGCATTCGGAAGTCCTTCCGTTAACTAAGGAGGATCAGTTGGGGGCAAGATAGGGACCGCACTTATCCGGTAGTGCCAGATCTAGACTAGTAGTCTAATAGAAGTAGGCTAGAATCTAGATCTAGAAATATAGATCTAGATCTAGATCTAGATCTAGATTCTAGTTCTAGATCTAGGTCTACTGCTTATCTAAAAGAAATTAGATTGGCACTTACTTTCCCATTTGGAAACTTCTTTAAAAAATCGGCTGATCTGTTGCTCTCACCAAATTTGAATTTGGCATCCACTTTGACATCTGCACCACTGTACTGAGCGGCGATGAGGACCTTATTGGCCCTGAAGCTTTGAGGGTACGTATAGAGAGTCTGTGAATACACAAAACATGAATAATATGGTTAATCACATTTACACCCTCAATAATAAATCTCCATAATCTATTTCTGAGACGAACTTCTGTCGATATCGTCGGATTACAACCCGCCTCTATGATAATACTCACACCGGCCGCCATGTCACCAGCGAAAAAGGAAGTCAACACGTAAAGTTTTTCCAAAGTAATCGAGTTTGTGATTGTTCCATGCAATTACTTCGACGGCCTGCACTTTGACTGCATTATGACTTGGCCTGTCAAAAGCATCAAATTTTCTCCCGTCTTCCAGATTTTCCAATTTTCGTCTTCTCCTTCTACGAGATGTCATCAAAACAACCCGGAGATTTTGCATTTTCTCATAGCGCCTCATGAGCATCCATTAATGTGTGAAATGCCATGACGATAACATTCAACTGATCTAAGAAAATGTGTGGGAAAAGTTGTCTTCACCTAGATGTTTCATGAATAAAATTTTTAAGAAAGAATAAAATGAATAAGTGAATGAATGAATGAATGAGTGAATGAATGAATAAACGAATGAATGAATGAATAAACGAATGGATCAATGAATGAATGATGCGATTCCAAACGCATCATCACATCGAACATCGATACCACAGGAAACGGAAACGTGTATGAAATCTATTGAACTAAATGCCACATTGAGAAACAAAAATATAGGCCTAAAGTGTTTCGGTATGCTCCAGAGTCTACAGCTATGACAGACGATAATATAAAACTCTATACTGACAGAGCTCTGAAGCGCTCATTCCTCAGACCCGAAAACTCCCGTGGTTTGAAGACAAGTCAAACGAGGCACGGCTGACGAAGGAGGAGGAGGTGCAATAACACAAAATAGCCCTGGAACGTTGCAAGCAACAGAAGGGGGAGGGGCACCTGTGGGGGTGAATAAGTGGCATTCAAACAAAATTAATAAGCACAGGAGACAATGTCGCACTTGCCCTTCCCATTAAAACTCACATACGAAGTTTCCTCGACACCTGCCAGTCCATTTTGAATGTGCTTTTTTCTCCCATGATACATTTTTTTTATATCGGTATGCGTTTTAATAGCTCAGACGTGAGGATGACTTCATGAATTAAAAAAACAGTGATTGAGAGAGTTTTTTTAATGTAAAGACAGTTTTTCTCAGCGGGGGAAGGTGGTGCATCTCCAGCCTCCAAGATATCCTCGAGCCACAATATCCATAGCCGCCTCCCCCCCCCCCCATCCCCCAACCCATTCTAAACTTAAAATTGCTTCCCCCCCCCCCCCTTTATGCAAGCTTGCTAGCATCACTGGGGCAGTAAAACTTCTGGGAAGCGACACATCAACCTCAAAATGTCTTGATCTTAATCCTGGGAATGTCATCCAGCACTCGAGTCTACAATCATAATAATATTTGCGTGAGCTCTCTCCGAAATCGTATTGGGCCATGGCACCCTCTCCTAACTTACGTACCATGCTTCCTCGTCTGCTCTCACGTCTTTAAACAATTCCAGTGTTGATGAGACAGTAACATTCACAAAAATTGTTTTTATACATTTCAGTAATCAGACCCCAAATTGACTATTGTTCATGGGCAATATCCAGCCACGTATGTTATAACATCGTTTGGAATCAGAGGGGTCGCCCTTAAATGGGTCGAATCTTACCTGTCAAATCGCCACCAATTTGTTGTAACCAACAAAATAAGATCTTTTTCTTATGCGCTTCAGTATGGCGTACCACAAGGCTCAGTGCTTGGTCCTATTTTGTTTACTATCTATACTATTCCACTTGTACATGAAATAAAGAAATTTAATTTACAATATCATTTCTATGCTGATGATACCCAGCTCTACAGTTCTGCCTTGCCATGCGATGTTGACAGCCTTCTGCAGCAGGCTGGAAACTGTATAACAGAAATTAAAAGCTGGATGAACCAAAACAAACTGGCACTAAATGAGGATAAAACTGAGGTTATTTTATTAGGCCGTGAGCGGGTTCTGCAAGAAGTGGACAGAACTGAGATGATAATTGGCACTAATTCAATAGAAATTTCAAAAAAAGTAAAAAACCTAGGGGTTTACATTGATTCAAATCTTTCTATGTCATCTCAGGTTAGTCACCTCATTCGTATTCTATACATGGAAATCTGGAAAATTGGTAAAATCAGACATCTTATTTCAACTGAAACTGCGGCTGTTTTAGTAAATTCTTTTGTACTTTCAAAGCTTGACTATTGCAACTCCCTTTTGGCTGGAATTTCACAAAAAAATATTAGAGAACTCCAAATTGCTCAAAACAATGCAGCGAGACTTGTTTTGAAGAAAAAGAAAAGAGATTCAGCACTGCCACTTCTGCAGAGTTTGCACTGGCTGCCAGTCGAGAAAAGAATAATGTACAAATTGTCATCCATTTGTCACAAATGTGTCAATAATACTGCTCCATCGTACCTAGTTGATTTAACTGATTACTATGTTCCATCTCGTCAACTAAGATCATCATCTGACACTACAAAATTGAAAGTACCTAAAATGAATCTGTCCACTGTAGGAGAAAAGTCCTTTTCATTTCTTGGCCCTACCATCTGGAACACTCTTCCAAAGACAACCAGGGAAATTAATGACATTGGTTCTTTCAAACGCCATCTGAAGACCCATTTCTTTCAGACAAACTAGGCTAGGTGTTTTTCGGCAGCAACAATAGTAAATATTTTTGAATTTCTTTTGTGTATGCGTGTGTGTGTGTGTGTGTAAGAGTTTGTTAAAGCGCCCAGAGCTTGTCATCGACGGGGTTGGGCGCTATATAAATGCAATATATTATTATTATTATTATTATATTAATATTATTATAATTTTGACATCAAGTTTGCATGGAGGAATGTCATATCGCTTCCAAGTAGATTCGCTGGTTTTAACATCGCCCCAATTCGGTTTAATGTAGAAAACTCGACCCTACCCCTACGGTAATCCTACCAATCATGGAAATCTACGCCAGATTGAAGCAGTGGTGCTGGCTTTGTACACATTCATACTCGCAAGCCTTCACAACGCTGGTAATGGGCCCAGGCCAAACGGGAAATAAAAGTTCCCATTTTAAACTGCTCGTGAAGTGTTTTGACTAAATACATTATTATATTACTTTTTGTCTCTATCGCCCTTGGGCCTATGATTCTTCTTAAAAATATAATTATTAATTTTTTTTTTTGCAAGACGGCCCCTCTACACCCTCGCTACAATATCAGTATTCTTTACCAAGCCCCCTCCCCCCTTTGCCTCTGTCACGGAGAGTACGCCCCCATCAGAATCGTATGCCACCTGGCCCATTTGCGCCTCCTATCCACCCCTCTTTCCCCTGGATACGTGGAGAGGTTTCCAACAGTGTTTTATCCTCCTTCAGGGTGAAACTGGGTAACATGCACAAACAATGGTGGACTCGAATCTAAATCCATGTTTACCTTTCAAGCCCCCCCCCCCTTGCCTCTGTCACGGGGAGTACGCCCCCATCAGAGCAGTGTGCCACCTGGCCCATTTGCGCCTCCTATTCCGCCCCCCCCCCTATTCTGGATACGTGGAGAGGTTTCCAACAGTGTTTTATCCTCCTTCAGTGTGAAACTGGGTAACATGCACAAACAATGGTGGACTTGACGCTAAATCCATGTTTACCTTTATAGTGTTGTCAGTAGGCTATAACACATTCAATCACATGTAATTATGTTTTTTGGCTGACAGAACCATCACACCCGAGGGTCCCTCTCCAAAATATCCCAGTATCCAGTACTCTAGGCAGCGTATCAGTTAAACTAGAGCCAATCTACAGGCCTACTGCTGTAAACACGCCGCTAATTCCCCATCCCCACCCCCTCCCTAAGAAAAATCTGCTCCACAGTCTTCCTAAAAGTGTCGTGACGTGATGTTGTAACATTATGTCATCAAATCTGCATTGTTAGATCTCCTGTAGAAGAACATAATAATTATAATTTCCGAATTATCAGTGAATAATGCCGCACTTTCCCCAATTCTATTATTAATCGTATGTCTGAGACTTACAGAGAGGAGCCGTGCCAGTGCTCACTATGGTTCACATCATAGTCAAGCCTACATCCAATTAACGTATAGAAACATCAAAGTAGGTTCTCAGATTAAGTATTTGAAAGTAACGTGTAGAGCACCTCCTCACAAACATAATGATTTGAATAGTGATTTGACAGCTTAACGGGTGGAGGTGCGTGTCTTGACAGTAAGTTTCTGATTTAAATCATCAATATGAACTACCATGCACAATGATAAAGCTCCTGTGCATAATACAATGTAGGCTTGTTATCTGTTCAACGCACCCCTTCCAACGCCATGGGGATGATTTTCTCAGTGTTATTTGTTTTCCGATGTCCCCTCTTGTTTTTTTGGTAAAGCTCCTGTGCATAATACAATGTAGGCTTTTTATCTGTTCAACGCACCCCTTCCAACGCCATGGGGATGATTTTCTCAGTGTTATTTGTTTTCCGATGTCCCCTCTTGTTTTTTTGGGTGTTTTTTTACGTCTATTCTTCGAGCCTAATGTTGGATGAACTACGAGTGGCTAATGTGGTTACTGCGTGGTTTACTTTAAATCCGAGATCCTCTTATTAATTATTTCAATAGGACATGTGCATCAAAGTACAACGAAATTAGTACCATTATAAAGTAGAAACTTGCTGCTAAAATTCTAACTGACTACTTATACCAGAAACCCGGTAATAGTTTTAATATAAATTTTCAAAGTGTCAGGACTAACAACATTCGACAATTTTGTGCGGGATACTTTCGTCCATTAATACGACGTATCTCCATTGATAACACACGTTATCATGAGTACCTATTTTGTACCGATAGGGTATTGTCTACTCTCAAAAATGAATTCGGGTTCCCGTCTTTCTGTCGGTGGATAACAACGAAGGAGCGAGTTGTAAGAAACTTAAAGCCATGATATAAGAGTTGGAAGCCCGGTGGTCAACATTTCCAACTGACCAATCAAAATGCGCGCTTTTCACCGTGATGTGAATAACGGGTCCCGCGCTAGTATTACAAGGGAAATAATCCAATTAATGGTACTCGGCCAAGTGTCCATAAACTACTATGAGTGGCCGTCCCTCACTCACGCACCAGAGTTACCATGAAAGCACATTAAAAATAGAAAGTCGTTCATCCTCTCACATTCTCCCCTGCTAAGTCACGTAGTCCCTTACGTGACACATACATCAATTCAAAGGTTTACAAAAGATCAATGAAGGTATAATCAAACTCTAAGGGGCTATGATACCATCACTTAGAGTAGAACAATTGCAAATTACACACAGTGAACCGAAGTACAACAATGGTCCATCCTCTTTATAACTACTAACAGGTGGCGTGAACCGGCTAAGTTACTACTGGCATCCTGAAGATGTACACAACAGTCTCAGCTCTGGCTGTAGTAAATTACATCATATGGACAAAACAACAGGTCCCAGACCTGCAACGGTGGTCCCAGACCACTATCAGGGTTAACGTAGGAACGAACAGTACAAAAAAAATGCAATATGCTATAAGGGCACTAGGGCAATGAAAAAGGTAAGGTCAACATAGGCATAAAAAGTAATTGTAATTAAGCTGTGGAGAAAGCTAACACGGGCATACTCTCTAACTTAAAATCTTGAGGCGGAGCTCCCTTGGATTCGGTGGTCTATCATCTGGCCTGATGGAAACTAGGGGGATCTTGATGGGTACGCTCCCCTGCTCTTTCTGCACTCACCGTCAATGTCTAATGTCAATCACTAATAAGAGTCATAGGTCTAATCTCTGGGGTTGTCGGTGGGGGCAGCTGGACGTGGGGGCAGCTGGACCGCTGCACAGGTGGTAGGGGCTGTAAAGTTCTCAACCCACGTTGAGGGTCTGGTTGGGCTGCAGGTGGCTGGCAAGGGTGGTGGGCTGGGAGTACCAGACACTGGTCGGCGCAGGCTGTGGGGGCGGATGTTGCGGATACGTGTAGATTGCGGGATGAAATACCCGCAACGGGCCCCTGTTGACTGCAGTGGGATGGGTGGTGTACACAGGACTGGGATACAGGTCCTGAATCTTGAGTTGACGTTGGAGGGCGTTGGTCTTCGTGGCTCCCTGGTTCCTATGGGGTGGGGCAGGGGTTGGCTGGCTGGCTGGGCTTCAAACTAAAAATTTCCATGGCTGGGTTCTCTACACTACAAACTAACCCTTCTGTGTATCCCACTTCTTGACACCAGAAAATGTTGGGTGAACTACGAGTGGGTAATGTGGTTACTGCGTGGTTTACTTTAAATCCGAGATCCTCTTATTAATTATTTCAATAGGACATGTGCATCAAAGTACAACGAAATTAGTACCATTATAAAGTAGAAACTTGCTGCTAAAATTCTAACTGACTACTTATACCAGAAACCCGGTAATAGTTTTAATATAAATTTTCAAAGTGTCAGGACTAACAACATTCGACAATTTTGTGCGGGATACTTTCGTCCATTAATACGACGTATCTCCATTGATAACAAACGTTATCATGAGTACCTATTTTGTACCGATAGGGTATTGTCTACTCTCAAAAATGAATCCGGGTTCCCGTCTTTCTGTCGGTGGATAACAACGAAGGAGCGAGTTGTAAGAAACTTAAAGCCATGATATAAGAGTTGGAAGCCCGGTGGTCAACATTTCCAACTGACCAATCAAAATGCGCGCTTTTCACCGTGATGTGAATAACGGGTCCCGCGCTAGTATTACAAGGGAAATAATCCAATTAATGGTACTCGGCCAAGTGTCCATAAACTACTATGAGTGGCCGTCCCTCACTCACGCACCAGAGTTACCATGAAAGCACATTAAAAATAGAAAGTCGTTCATCCTCTCACACTAACTTTAACATCCATCCACCCCCCACCCCCGGAAAAAAAGGAAGTTATGAAAAAAAAAGTGTGCTTGATTTCTAATGAGTAAAAACACACAACTGATAGAAACCAGTCATTCTAAAATTATTCATGTACGGAATATTATATTTCGTTACTGAAATTCGAGATATATCCATTATTTCCATGACAACTGAAATGTGAGTTAATTGTAGGCTACTAGCCTACATGTAGTTGTTATTGACCCTCAATCTTCCTGGTGAAAGGGACATGAGAGCTCACACATAATTATAATGCTTCAAGAATGTTCCAAACCAGTACCGGTATTGGAAGGTTTCTTTGTGATGACTTATTTTTTGGAGTATATAGCCTACATATAGTTGTTATTGACTCTCAATCTTCCTGGTGAAGGGGAGAGGAGAGCTCACACATAATTCTAATGCTTCAAGAATGTTTCAAACCAGTACCGGTATTGGGAGGTTTCTTTGTGATGACTTATTTTTTTTGGAGTTTTATACATGTAGATGTAATTCAAAAATATCTGTTTCTCAAAACGTCATTTTGTGATTTTTTCCCGGATCTTCTTTATTTTGTTATTGTGTTGGTCTCTTGAGCTTCAATTCGGCATGCCCGAAACATTACGATGTTGTTATACACAGGAACAATTTATGTGTACACAAACTTTTTGAGGTATGTGATATGGTTGTACCAGGAAGGTGAGGACTACGCACAAAAATGAAAACAAGCAGCTGATTTTGAACATACTGATTTTAACAAAATTCCCAGAGGATTAATGACAGAGTTAAATCACTTCTATCCAATATTAGGCTAGATGTCATAGGTAGGTGCAAAAACATGCACATTTTCGCGTAAACCAGATCAAAACTGACAGAACCCAGTGAGACTGTGCATCTTTAGCAGCGAAAAATCTAGGGTAGACCCTATTTCTGGGATAATTTCATGAAAACTGAAATGCAATTTATCATCGTGAATGACATTAAATTTAGTTGCTGGTATAGAAAACAAACAAACAAAGGAACTATCATCATCATCATCATTGCCTTTCTCACCCTGGATCAGGGTATAGGCCACCAACAAACACTTTCCATCCCTCTCTATCATGGGCCAGTCTCTTTACATTATTCCAAGTCTTTCCGCTTCGTTGCACATCATTTTCTCTGGCTCTTCTCCACGTTCCGCGCGGCCTTCCTCTTGATCTCTTGCCCTGGGGATTCCAATCCAATACCTTCTTCGTGATGCTGTTTCCTGGCCTCCTGAGAGTGTGGCCGATCCATCTCCATCGCCTCCTACCAATTTCCTCTCTGACTGGGCTCTGTCTTGTTCTTTTCCATACAATTTCATTGCTGACCTTGTCTGTCCATCTGATCTTAAGTAGCTTCCTCAAACATCTGTTGATGAAAACTTGGATTCTCTTTATGCAGGCCTGGGATGCATTCCAAGTCTCACATCCATACAACAGGACTGACTTCACGTTCGAGTTGAATATCCTCAGCTTTGTTTTTAGAGATATATCCTTGGTTCTCCAAATCTTGCTTAAGGACGTAAAAGCTGCCTGTGCCTTTCCAATTCGTGCTTTGACTTCTGCCTCTGTTCCTCCCTTATTGTCAATGATACTACCAAGATAGCAGAAGGACTCTACATCTTCCAGTGGTTGATCTCCTACTCTGACTTGTGCGCTTGGGGGTGCAACAATTTTTAGGACCTTCGACTTCGCAGGATGTATCCTCAATCCAATAGATTCTGAAATTTTGTTTAGAGCTGTAGTCTTTGCTTGCATCTGGTCGTGTGTGTGCGACAATAGTGCCAAGTCATCTATAGTAAAGATTAAAGAAACGTATCTTTCAAACGTTTACCAATCCAACACGCACGAGGAAACATCATCAAAACAGCAAGAAGAGATCCACGGGACAGTTAGACCTACCATACTCGAATGATCGCCAAAGAGATCTGGGTACGGTACTTCTGGAAAGACCAAAGTGTAAAATCTTAACATTTTCATGATTTAATGGCCAGGGTTAAATGGACACTCGTGAACTGCAGCAGTCCTGCTCTCCGTTCTTGTTTGAAAACAGAAATCAGCCGACTTCAGATTTTTGTTTGTCTAGACTGCAAACTTCAGAAAAATTAATCGATCTGTACATGTGCCCAGCTTAGGGGATTTCAAGATGAAAAGGGATACTTATGGAACTCAAGTTATGGACTTCAATCCGAAGTGAGCTACCAGTAGGACAAGAAGAATGAAGAGTAGAAGAAAGAGGGGTATCCCTTTTCCACCACTCACACATTTGATATTGAATACGTGTATTATTTGCAATGCCATACTTGTCAGTTTGTTCCACAGACTAATAAAATACCGTTAATTTATTAGTCTGTGGTTTGTTCAATCATTTTAGTGTGAGAGGATGAACGACTTTCTATTTTTGTGCTTTCATGGTAACTCTGGTGCGTGAGTGACGGACGGCCACTCATAGTAGTTTATGGACACTTGGCCGAGTACCATTAATTGGATTATTTCCCTTGTAATACTAGCGCGGGACCCGTTATTCACATCACGGTGAAAAGCGCGCATTTTGATTGGTCAGTTGGAAATGTTGACCACCAGGCTTCCAACTCTTATATCATGGCTTTAAGTTTCTTACAACTCGCTCCTTCGTTGTTATCCACCGACAGAAAGACGGGAACCCGAATTCATTTTTGAGAGTAGACAATACCCTATCGGTACAAAATAGGTACTCATGATAACGGTTGTTATCAACGGAGATACGTCATATTAATGGACTGAAATATCCCACACAAATTTGTCCAATGTTGTTAGTCCTGAAGCTTTGAGAATTTATATTAAAACTATTACCGGGTTTCTGGTATAAGTAGTCAGTTAGAATTTTAGCAGCAAGTTTCCAATTTATAATGGTACCAATTTCGTTGTACTTTGATGCACATATCCTATTGAAATAATTAATAAGAGGATCTCGGATTTAAAGCAAACTATGAGTTAGACGCATGTTGTCCCCGATAAATCCAACCTGGGTCAAATTTGTTCAATTGTGGCTGGAGGGGACCATGGAGTAATTTCTGCAGTTTGCTGGGATGCCTAGCTGACTTTTGTGTGCGCCCTTTTAACCGTACTGTAAATTCGATTGTGTTAGGACCCTAACCGGTTATGTTGTTCGGCTGGACTCAATGTCCGAGCCTTTCACTTGTCCAACACTGGACTACGTAATAGCTCTCTCGGACGTCCGCGCTGGCTCATAAATAAGATGCGAGTTCGAGTGGTCAGCACACTCCATCAAAGACGCAGAGACAAGAGCCGACAGCACAGTGAACCCAGACCAGCAACCCGGGCCCGTAGAAGCTCAGAGGCTTGCCGACGCTTGCCATCGCCACCCCGCCCCATAAGGCATGAAGCGGTAGCACAGGACCCGGAGAAACTTTGGAGCTTTTCCTATCTTTTTGGTAGCGATACCTTTGTTAGGCTTTTGAATAAATAAGATTGCCAGCAGAACCCTTGGCAGTTGGAAATCGTAAAGAGCAGGCCGAAAGGCCGCTGCCCGGGCAAAATTGAAATTAATAGATTAAAATTTATCCATATCATCTCCCCCCCCCCCCCCCCGCCAGAACAAGAAATAATAAAACAAGTAAAGTGAGGTGTAAATGCCAAGGGCAGCGAACCTCCTAAAATAAAGACCTCAAATAACCCTGTGTTTGTTAATCCTGTGTATCCTTAAGGGAGTTACTATTGAACCCACGCAGTAACCACATTAGCCACTCGTAGTTCATCCAACATTAGTGTTTCGTGACCTACTTTTTTTAAAAGTTGCAGTACAATTGGCGTTACAAACGAAAGATCAGAAATAAAATGGGGAATTGGATGTATAGGTCAGCCTATTCAATATGGTAGACATACCTATATTATATGTGCTTACACATGGAAAAATATAATTCCTTTTTGTATTTGCGATGTTCACAAAAATACATTTTACCTAGTATGAATAATAAGTTCTGATACGTTCATGGTGATATCGCATGGTAAGACGTTCGAGGCTCAGAATTTAGTTTTGCGGGGTTTTGAACGTGTGTGTATGAGGTTGGGACGTGTAGATGGGATGAAGAATAAATTAAAACATATAGGACTAGTTCTTCATGAGAGAAAGCCCCGAAAGGAAGTGAACTTGGGCTCAAACTCATTATCATTATTGACGGACGTGATCCGCTCAGAAAATCCAAGTCTGGACTCCCATGTATAAAGCATACTAGTATTGATTTAACATTCTGCATTTTTTTTTGTTTTGTTTTATTTGTTCAATTGCTTTATTGATTCCATTTTTTTTCATTATATTATAGGTTTTTCCTGAGAAGGTTAATAAACCAAAAGCTTGATTTGTCTTCTTTTTTCCTTTATGATTTAAAAAACTCGTTACTGTATTATTTCTTACGCAAGGCAATTGCTACATTACAACTTGTTCTTTTGCCGTATTTTGACTTTGTATAAAATAGTGTCTGTCTCTGGAATTTTGTGAGCACCTCTCTAAAACAAGAACATCATCTTACCATAATGCATTTTTAAAATGTGTGCTTATCATTTATGAATGATTTCCGGATATAGCTTTGCTACCATGCATATACATTACAACATCAAACAGCCATCAAACATTATAAATGCCGTCTACAGATTATGTGTTTTGTTTTGGTTGTTAGTCAAGTAAAATGAAAAGAACCCGTATGACATAGCTAAAGGAAGTCGGCACTCGACTAATCGAAGAGGATTGTCGACAGCAGGGAAGCACATACGCAACAATGGTTAGGCACAATTTGTGAACATTTGTTTTGACTCTTTTATTGTTTTTTATATACCTTTTAATATTTCATAGCTGAATGCTTATTTTTACACTTTGATCTAGAGCGATTCTGAAAGGCATATCCGAATGAGGTGGAGAGAAGATGCACTGTGTTCTTGCTCAACACTCCACATCGTAGATTGCCAGATCTAGACTAGCCTAGACTAGAGTCGTAGATTGAGTCGTAGAAGTTGTCGTCATACGTCTGTAGCCTATATAATCTCCAGTATCAAATTTATAAATTTCACTCTCCATATTTATGTAATGATTTAAATGATGTAATTTCATTGAAATTTTGCTTTGTGATTTAATTTGTATCTAGAGTCTAGAGTCTATGATGCTAGATTCTAGTCTAGACTCCTAGAAGATCTATCTAGATCTAGATCTAGTCTAGATGTATATAGATAGATTTTAGATCTAGGCCTTTAGATCTAGGCCTAGATCTAATCTAGATTTGGATTGACAGATGTTTATAAGTCTTGCAGCAGCAAGTGAACACATGAAAATTCAGTTGTGTGGACACTTCTTAAGTTCTTTCGTTTCATGCTTTGCCATCAGAAAATTTGAGTGCAGATTTGATGGAAATTGACACCTCTCGGAGTAGTAGCCTAGATCAATCTAGACTAGATCTAGATCTCTCCTTGTCTGTGTTACAATGCATTTTTGTTTATTTTATGAGTCGTGATTTGCTAGGAATCTTGAACTGCCTGTATTGTTAGAACTCTGGAAGGTGTGAGATGTGGAGTAGTGCAGAATCATTTCGTAACTCGTTGATTTTCTGAAATTTTTAAAATTGGTCACCTTATTTTCTCTTCAGGGTAACGAAAACAGCCTTCCCATGGAACTTTGTTCCACATGTAAGTAGATTCATGACCTTTTGTTCCATTTAATATAGATCTAGATCTATATTTGAAAAGCACCTGGGTCGAGTTAGAGTAAAACTAAAACACAAATGTGAACAGTCAGTTTGGAGGTGTGGGGGTGCAGTGTCAATTACTTGGGCCATGCACAAATAATTGATTTAAGTCCCTAGATATTTCAAATCCTTAAATATTATATTCACATGGAAAGGTATCGAATCTGGTTTTCTCTAGAGAAAGACTACAGCCGTTTGTTTAAAGGGACAAGAGGGAGGAAAGATGGAAAGACTACCATATGACTATGAGTTACACAACTTTAGTCTGGTCATGTTTTGTGTTAATCCCCGAGCCGCTCATTTACTACAAAAACATCCACCTAGAAGACTAACTTGCCTGCTACCACTTGCACAAGGACGTTCCTAAAGTGGCATCTTTGTAATATCCCTATTGTGTAACCTCAAATGGAACTCCTCCCAAAAAGTCTTGTACTAGTACAGTTACTACTGTAGTAAAAATGATAACGTCCTTGTGCAAGTGGTAGCAGGCAAGTTAGTCTTCAAGTACCGAACTGATGGCAGTCTATTCAACCTCAGGAGACTTCAGGCAAAAACCAAAACCAAAAGTATTCAAGTCTGTGACCCACTATTTGCTGATGATTGTGCACTTCTGGCACACGATGAGGATAGCATGCAAAACTGTGTTGGTAAGTTCTCTAGTGCCTGTGACAACTTTGGCCTCACAATAAGCACAAAGAAGACGGAAGTGCTCCATCAGCCTACTCCAGACGACAAGTATCCTGTGACCCCAAATATCAAAGTCCATGACAGTCTTCTGAAGGTGTCGGAGAACTTCACCTATCTTGGCAGTACACTGTCTTCCGCGGCTCGTGTTGATACTGAAATTCTCTCAAGAATCAGCAAAGCCAGCTCTGCATTTGGCAGGCTTCGAAAGAGAGTATGGGATGTTGCCGGCATTCGCACAGACACTAAGCTGAAAGTGTACAATGCTGTGGTCCTTCCCACCCTACTCTATGGGGCTGAAACCTGGACAGTGTACCAATCGCATGCCAGAAAGCTAAATCACTTTCATCTGGCCTGCCTTAGAAAGATCTTAAGGATCAAATGGCAGGATAAAATTCCAGACACTGAGGTCCTCAATCGTGCCAAGGAATTGAGCATCTTCTGCCACCTGAAAAAAATTCAGCTACGTTGGGCAGGACATGTTGTCAGAATGCCCGACTCCAGACTCCCTAAGCAAATCTTCTTCTCTGAGCTCTCCAATGGAACGAGGAATGTTGGGGCCCCAAAGAGACGTTACAAAGACACTCTCAAGCAATCACTGATCGTGCAAATTGGAGGGCGGCCCTTACCAGAGGCAGCAAAGCATGGGAAGCTGACAGAGTCCAGCAGGCTATCAAAAAAAGAGAACGGCGCAAGAAAAGGCCCAGTGGTACTGAGCCAACGGAGCACTCTTGTCATTTATGCGGAAGGGTCTGCAGGGCAAAAATAGGACTTATCAGTCACATGAGAAGCCATAAGTCATGAAAGAACAGTCTTTCCATTCTGTCCTCTGTGTCCTTTAGTTCTCTTTATTGTCCATGTGTTGAAATTCTCAACAATTTCTGTTCTTTATTCCTCTGGTGTTGTTAAGGTCATCATCATACCTGATGGACGAACTATTATTATTATAAAAATGATAAAATTTGAGTTTTATCAGTTCTAGGTCTTACAATAGTTACATTCACCTGTGATATGAGCAATAGTGGTGGGAAGAAGACATGTAAACATTGTACATGGGTAAAAAGCTTAAAAGGCCCATGTCTTGTAATTCCTGATTTGGGGCCTTGATTCTTGATCCCTGATATAGGTTGTTTCAAGACTATCGTTTCAGTATTACTTCATAACCATGCTATTGGCTGTTTGTTTTCCTATACTGGTAACTGCCAGATTGCATTGAAACTTCATAAAATATGGTTTTAAGACAAGGTTCACCGGGATATTGGAATAAAGTCACAGAAGGAAAGATGTGCGCGTACTTTATTTATCAACACTTCATTATTCTGTTTACAGTTGACATGGATGAAATCAAAAGATTGGGAAAGCGTTTCAGGAAATTGGATTTAGACAATTCTGGAGCATTGAGCATTGATGAGTTCATGTCTTTACCTGAATTACACCAGAATCCTCTTGTTCAACGAGTCATAGATATATTTGATACAGATGGAAATGGAGAGGTGGATTTCAAAGGTATGGTATGAAATTGATACTTTTTTTTTGTAAAAGGTGGAGCTGAATTTAAGTCATAATATCAATTTTGTGATTGTTCAGTTTATGATTGATTCATAATTTATGAATGGCACTGGATTGGGATTAAACCAAAAGTAAATGAACTAAAATGGGAATTTGATTCAGAGTATGGCAGTTCGTTGTTTGCCGATGGGTCAATGCCAGAAAGCTATAATGGGGAAAGGGACAGAGAGGTTAAGAAATGCACAATGCACAGTGGGGGAAAACGACACATTCTGTGGCACATCAACCATGTTTATTTAAAATTTTATGTTTTATGGCTGCAAATATGCTCAATTAAATGAAGCAGGATGATTTTCACATGACATGATAGTGCAGCATGTCGAACATTAATGCGATGTAATGAAGTCATTAATATGGAAATGCATACATGTAAATTTCACCTGTAATGAAGTGTTCAAACTATTGATGTACATAAAGGCATTCAGAGTCCTGAAAAAAGTTGTTTTATAGACATGGTAATGTGCGAAACAAAAGGCAGAATATAAGTTTTTACAAATGTGGCTAAGGACAGCAGATTATATCATACTGTTGTTGCTCCCCAGACCTGAAGACAGTTCACTCATTTTAACTGTTACTTTGGTACAATACTGTGAATATCAACTAGATGAATTTGTTGTTTAATTTAGTGTCAGACGTTATAGGAAAGCAAACCGTGAAAAATAATAATTTTTCCCATCTTTTGATCAAATTTTCAATTATCAAACATACAGTCATAATACAATGTGCATATTATTTCAGTCAGAGGTGACAGCCAAGAAAATTTGAACTTAAATCCAGTATTATGGATGTTGGACATCACTCAGTTGATAATAATTATCTTTGTCATCAGGATTATAGAAATTCCAATGATGGTTGCTACTCACAACATTAAAGTCCTTCATTTTACATCCTTCATTCATTTTTTATGGGCTTGGGAGAACGCATTTTTTTAGTAAACACATTGCAAATAGAATTATATGAGCACGAAACAGACAGAACATTCACCGAAACATGTCGGATATTACAAACAAATAGACAAATGTGTTTGACATTACTATTAAATATAATTTTAATGACAAATTCCAACTTCTGTAGAGATTTAGTTTTTAATTCCTCCATCTTGAAAACACCATCACAGTCATATTCCCTGAAGAAGAGGGACAACAGATGATTCATTTAGAGCGACTGTAAAAATGAAGTGACGGTATTCTCATGATGGGGTTGGACATTGTGATGTGACTACAAAACACATTATTTCTGAAATTTTCTTAATTCTGAAAGTTCTCATGGCCGATGGCCGAAAATTGTCTTGTCAAAGGCAACAATTCTCATTATTTGAAGGATAACATGTTATTGGCATGCATGGGTATTGATGCATTCATGGCATGTTTGGCATTTTTTTTTGTTTTTTGATAAGGGCATGTCTACATGGGTAATTTCTCACCACTTTATTTTAAGCCACCTGTTTTTACATTCCAACCCCTGTCCTATTTAAAAAAAAAATTATTTATGGCTCTAAACAAAATCTGCTTACCAAATCCACAGATAAAACAAACTGTCCATTTATTTGGGTTTTCTGAGGTTTATTACAATGTGTCCATTTTGGAAATCTGAAAAGTCAGTCATAATATTACAGAAGGAAATTTAAAAAAGAAAAAAAGAAAAAATGAGACCGCTGGATCAATAATCTTGTTCATGGAGTTTATTGGATCAGTCCTTTACAACCATGCACAAGGAAAGTACAAATTGGAGGAAAAATGATCAATTACTGTTAGGTATAGGTTACATTTTGGCATTGACCCATATCACTGTCATTATTGTTACAGCTACCACCCTGAAATAGCTCAGTTAATGTTTCTGTTAGTCATACCATTTCCTGGGGACAGAAATTCTCTGCGCAAAAGGTTACTTTTCTTTATTGAGAAAAAGACAGCAAGTTGCTAAGCAAGACGTGGCAAGTTATCTTCAATTTTCTTGTAAGTGGAACAACTGCCTGAAAGAGATATTCCCACCATTAATTACATCTGCGAGTTACAATAAAAACGTGCACAATATTGTATGGAGGTTCATGTTTTTATTAAAAACACAACCATACATGTGAAAAACTTATTTGCTTATGTGGTAGATCGGGGAAAGGAGCATCTGTTTGTGTCAGAGGATTTGAGTGTGAGCCATCATAATAACATGGTCAGATAGATAGCTTACTGCTACAGATAGGATAGGACAACAATGCACATTCCCACTGACATTGAAATGGCCAGAAGGAAGAACTTACATCAGACTGGCTATTCATTTATATATAATGTATTTACCTTTTTGGAATCAGGGAACTGAGGCTTAATTGTCTGATTATGTTAGAAGCACATTTAAACATGAAGTATGAAAAAAACCTATGTTTTCTTTTGGCTGCTTAATTACTGTTACAGTTCACTGAGTTTCCTTCTGTATTGGCATGCAAACTCAAGTTTCAAATCAAGAAATTTCAGGTAAATGTTGATGGAGAGCTGACCATGATAATATTGAATGCAAAAAATTTATCATATTGATAATGCTATAGATCGCCTTACTACATAACAGCTGTCCAAACTATACACTTGTCGCTCATGTGGTATCACTGGACATGCTAGGACAAAGGAAGCTTTACCAAGAATTCTATTTTTAAGGTTCCACGTCACAGGATGTCAATTTCCAATACAGTGGTCAAGGAATACCTTTACAACATCACAATGCAGGCTGTGTTGTACCGGCTGCTGCAAGAGTAGCGAGCAATGTAGTGTGCGTTCTCATGGCCGACGTATGGAAAGAGTTAAGAATTTATAAACATTAAGAGGCATGCTAGAGTGAGGTTCATGAAGGAGCATTACTGATTGGACTTGGTATTAAGACTGTTGGTGTGGACAGCAATAATAGGGTGGAAGTGTTTTACCTCTGTATTGGGAGTTTCAGGTGCCTTTGATGAGCAAGCAAAGGAAAATATTGTTATGATGATTTTGGTAATCATCAGGTTCTGTCCTTTTATTTGATAAGAGGTAAATGCTTCAATAGTAGATCAGATTTATTGCAAAACATTTTTGTTGGTTGCTGACTTTACATAATGTCTTCCCAGAATTCATTGAAGGGATTTCACAGTTCAGCGTAAAAGGGGACAAGGAGTCAAAGTTGAGGTGTAAGTATCTACCATCGTTGTTCCCAAGTTCACTCGTTAGAAAGTCTGTCTGTTTGGTCAAGTTTCAGATGTCAGCCATTTAAGTGTAGCAAGATGACTGGGTGCAGTAAACATGCCAGTTTTCAATACAATCATCACTAGTCAAAAGGCTATGTGTGAATCAAAATAATGGATATTTAGTACAAGATATAACATTCTATACATTCGAAAACTTCTTTTGCTTGTTTATGAAACGTAACAGACCTGATTAAAAGTGTTACCAGTTTTTAGAAAACCAAATAGTACCTGGTAAAAATTGATAGATGCCTGTTGTTAGTTCCTTTGAGAGAACAGCATGTAATAGTCATATAGGAACACATTTGTCTTAGGAAATTCAAGGTTAGTTTTTCCACTTTCCACATTTTTGGAATGAAACGGAATTTTCAAATGAGATGTGTTGAGAAAGAAAAAAAAATTAAATAGCGTTTCTCACACTTTACATATTAATTTCAAACTGACTTTCCCATTCGCTATGCTGTAGTATTCATGTGTAGCATATGTCAGCTGTGAGTTTACTCAAGCACCAAAATCAATGAAGTGTGTAACAGCTGTACCAAGGAAAGGCTTTTGTAAACAATACAAGTTTCTTTAATCTGAATCAAATCATACAATTGAATGTTTGATTGGTTGCTATTAACACAGTTCAGATAAGAAAGTCATTTTTAATTTAAGATACCTCTTGAGCTGTAGATCAATAGAAAAAGGTGATGTGTTTCATGAAATATCCCATGTGCCATATATGCTGAGGGAATTCTTTTGACCTTTCCGTGTGGACTAGTAGTCCCCTACAAAGGGTACAGAATAGAGCTGTTGGTATCAGAGTTCCGAGAGTGCAGATGCACTGTAGGTCTCTATTCCTAAGTGTACTTTTGCAAAGGAGGGATAAAATATCACTAATCTTACTTGAATGTGTCATTTAGATCAAATCTTCAGAGTAGAAAGGTGACAAGAAAAGCATCACCGCCATGGAAAGTAGAGCTGATACGATGAATATTTAGCTTTTTAAACTAGTAATTTGCATAGACCTTTATTTTGTGGTTTGTGCGACCTATTTATAATTTACTTCGGAGTATTTTTTAGGGCAACTGTATTATACCGTTGTATAGGTGAATAAAAGAGCCTGCAAAATTTAGTTCGAAATTTCAAGCCTTTGTGGAATTTTATCAACAGATTAATTGAACTCTCATTGTGAATCTTTGTATCTCAACAGTTGCATTCAAAATTTATGACATGGACAAAGATGGCTACATTTCCAATGGTGAGCTCTTTCAGGTGTTGAAAATGATGGTAGGCAACAATCTTAGAGATACCCAGCTTCAGCAGATAGTAGACAAAACCATCATTCATGCAGACACTGACGGTGATGGCAAGATCTCATTTGAGGAATTTTGTGATGTGAGTAGACCTGAAGTTTTCCTCTCTGTGTCTTTTTTCTCTTAATTTTTGGTATTTTGTAACATAACATTACTAGTGTATTTTGCAAAAGGACTGTTTTACACCTTTGGGTCATCAAGTAGTTCTTTATTGGGCAATTCACAATATTCTTTTCTGACATTATATACCTCTGCAGAATACACTTCCTTTTATTTTACTAACTGCAGCATGGTCCATTCAGAGAGGAGCTGTTATTGCTCTGCTCTGTTATATGTTTAAAATAATATGAAATCTTGTCATTAAAAGCCTGTCTGCAGAGAACTATGTATTTATTGTTGACTGCTTCTCATGCAAACTGAAATATCCTCTAAAATGCTGGCATCCTTTACTATATATTGGAGCATAAATATAAAATTCAGCATTAATAAGAGTGAGGAAGGGATGAAGAAGGCGCAAAGAAGTGTAGAGAAGTAAAGAGGTGCATAAACTGAAAAAAATACAGCTTCCTAGTGAAAGTGCAGTGTCCGAGTTCTTGCATGCTGCTAATTTTTTAATGAGTAATTCACTCACAATGCATATAATTTAGTAAATTTCCTGTACCTGTAATATTGCAATTGACCTCTTGTATTATGTCATTGCAATTTGATGCTGAGTGAATGTCAGGTATCATAGGTGTGTCAAAAAGCTAATCCCCAGCCCACCAAGCACAGAGAGTCTTTCATTTACCAGTGTTTATTTCATGTCTTTTACATAGACAAAGGGAAGTGTTAGATTTTGTTATTTACCAGATTGGACAATATGCAGTACTGATTTAAATGTAAGCTGCATGGTCACTCATTTAATAATTGTACATTGAGACCATCACTGCACAGCCATTTGATTGATTGTAAAATAAGCTCTTTCTTTCCCATCCTCAGGTGGTAGGAAATATGGATGTTCACAAGAAAATGGTTGTGGATGTGTAAGATCATTTGTCCCGGTCACCTGCATCTCATTCTTCTTGAGTGAATGTTTCAGCAGAGCTCTTTTGCTTCAACTTGTCAAGTTTTCAAGGGAATAAGACAGCAGCGACTTATGTTCATGATTGAGCTGTGCTGTACATTGAGCAGCATTCTTTTGTTGACAGTTGGTTTATTGACAGTCATTATGTGGAAATTTAATTCCCATTTCTTTTGTGTCAAAGCTTGATGTTGAAATTGAAACAAAAATTTTTATAAATTATTTTTTGTTTATTTCAGATTCTTTTCGTAAAGCAGTTCCTATTTGCTTCGCTGACACAAGTTCTGCTTTAGATAGTGATGAACAAGTGGCAAATTTTTAGTGATTCTCAGACAGTTACATTCATCCTGAGAATGTTTTGGGGAGGTTGTTGATTAAATGTTATGTAGTGAACCTTAACTTAAACATAATTTCCTCAGGTATCGGCCACATTCTTAGTTATGATAAATGTTTTCTGTAACAAAAGAATCATAGTTACCTTTGAGTTTTTGCTGAAAATATGTAAGAGACTGAACAAAGTTGGAGAAGAGCATCATCCTTCAATAATAGCAAGGGCTTTCGAATTTTATGACTACTGTTAAAGTACGCTTCAGACCACATATATACCTGTCGTTCATGGTGGGGATATGATCAGTTCACTGCATTCATCTCTAGTTTCACATGGTTTACAGCAAGACATTTCACTTGAAAATGGCAAGAAGTAGTCATCTTCACAGTGACTTCTAGAATGAAATAATGGAGAAGATGGAGTTCTAATTTTTACCTATTCAGTTTAATGATATCTGCAATAGACACCCTTTGAAGACATAAAATTCCTAACAGTTTCCTTTTGATCAGTAGAAAATTTCAGTGCAATTCCAGACACACTTAAAATGACCCAGATAAATTTTTCTAAAACATTAGTAACATGAAAATAAATTTCAAAACCTTAATATGCAGATGCAAATTACAGATGGTACATCCAAATATTGTGTAGCTATGTGACAATAGAACAAGTCTGAAGTTGGCATAGGCAGTGAACAGTTTGAAGAGAACTCTGATGAAACTTTTACTTGTCTATATTTATAATTATTCTACCTTGACTATTTGAATTTTGTCTATATGTGGGTTATTTTTATACTTTGGATGTTTTATAATGATAATGATTCAATCATGTGTTATCCACAACTAATAACTATGCTCCTATGCTGGCTATAGTGTAGCTTTTTTCACACCCTTACAATGTATACAGTTAAGAACTCACGCCATTTACATTTTTCTTTGTACTTTTGCTGTTTAGTAGTTTTTTTTTGGGGTTTTTTTTTTTTAGATGTGCCCATAGTTTGTAATTAGTTGCGACTAAAGACTTTACATGACTGCAGTTGTTTTTTTTTTTTCAAGATAGTGTTGAAGGATTTCTTTTCTACTGGTGTTAGTGTTGTAACTAATAGATTGGTTCCTTTGTTTTGTTTTGTTTTTGTAAATTGCATCATATAATGTATTCTATAAGTCAGTCACATGTGAAAATCATGTTTCTTGCCATGACATTATATTTCAAGCAGAATTCACAGGGTTTGATGAAATTGAAGTCACAGTGATGTGATTTTTTTATCATTTGTTTGTTTCATCCCTTTTAAAACCAAAAGTTAGCTTCTTCATGACTTTTATCTTTGAAGGCACTTTTCATTGCGAATGTTTTCTGTGTCAGAATACAAAGCAGAATCAACTGAAGCATTTGAAGCGGCATATATTTTATTTTGCTGGCCCAGAAAGGTGGCAGTTATTTAGCATAAATACTGGAAGATGCAGAGGGATTACTCATTGCTTTCCAGTGTTCGGGATTTTTGAAATATGAAATGGACAGAGAGGTAATTTTAAATTTAGTGAAAGAAACACACGAAAACTTTTTCCAAGTTTACAAACATTTTGTGCTCTTCTCCCCCCCCCCCCCTCCAAGGAACCAAACAAAAAACCTGTTTATGACAATCGTGGCATTTTTTTTTTCAAAATCATGTGAATGCTTATGATAATTAATGCCTTAAAGCATTTTCATGTAAACATACTTTATCCACACTTGCCTTGAGAAATACCCCTCTTCTGCAAAGAAAAAGTTTTTCTAATGTTGAACAAGGAAGATTGACCAGTAAAAGACATGAGTTTACCTTGCTTAGTAATTATATGCCCGTATTGTTTTTCTGACAGTGGGATATGTGGGCAGGAAGATCATGTTTTGATGCTGTCGGAAACTCAAGAAATGTTTGCATCATGATTTATAAACTTTGTCTAGGCCATTTTTTGAAAAAATTAATTTATTCCATAGTCTTATTGTCTAATTGATATGTAACAGCAGCATGGAGATATCTTTGTTGTTGTGTTTGCATGTATTTATTTATCTCCATTTTTGACAATTGTGCCCCACTGTTTGTATCATTATATATCCCAGAGTCATTTTTATTTCATATTTTGAAAACATATTAGGGCAAGATTTGTATGTATATAGCCTTTAATTCCATAAACCATGTGAAAAAAAAGAAAATTAATGAACTTCATTTGTTGCAAGAGTAGCATATAGAAAAAGGAAATTTTTTTTTTTTTGTATAAATATATATTTGTGAATACTTAACAGTAATAAGAGTGTCAAAACGGATCATCTCTACAAGTCATATATTCACAACATTCTGAATTTATATCTCCATTTTGCGTTGTTGTGTCATAATTTGTACATTTGACTTGCTATATGACTAGAAAGGGTGAAATCAATATGAAAGCTATCCTAAAGTTGATTGTCATTAACTTTAAATTTCGTGTGTGCTCATTTGCGTGAAATGTCTTTAGATCACAAAGACTTATTTAGATGCATCTTAATTCTGCACTTTACACAAATGACAGCATTTGTTCTTTTGTGAAAAAAAGTCGTCAGGAAGTGGACATGTTAATATCCTGGAATTTCAACTGCTGAGAAATAATTGCTGCAGTCAAGCTGCGTAGTTTGCACCCTGGCTTTTTTTTTTTTTTTTTTTTTTTTTGAGCTTGGTGATGGATCAATACTGAACATTTCCTGAAATGCAGAGTGGTTTAATGACAGTACAAGAATTTTGAGATAAAATTCAAAATCAGTGTCTGTTTTGTTGAGTTTAGTGTAAAGATCCAAATGGCTAGATCATAACACTAACAGTTCAAATACTGGCCAACAATAGGGTCACATGAGATTATGTAAACAAAGTTGGAAAGACTGTTATTGTTGTCTTATACTTATAGACTATCCAGGATGCTTTTGCTGTTTTATGAGAAAATGTACTGCGTCTATAGAGCAGTTATATCCTGGCTGTAAGGTGTACTGTACATTCATTTCTTTATGTTCACATTCATCTGTCGCGTCTTTAACAGTCTTGCCATGCTATCTCTCAATTACAATGACTGAACACAAAATGAGAAGTGATGAAATCATTTCATCAAGGAGCAATTCCACCTCCTTCATCATAGACAAGATGGACAGAGATGCTGGGCATCATTGAATCTATTTTTTAACAATGAAGTTGAGTTTTCTCTGCTGATTTTGTTTTGTTTCTTCTTTTTTGTTGGTAACCCCAGCTTTTTCCTTTCACAGGCTTGAGTGTTTACTGTTCTGCATGATTTATTTCACTTTTGCAGTTTGTATACAAGGTGAGGTGTGATATGGCTGTTGATTCTAGAGTTTTTATGCTTTGCTGCCACCAGATTTCCTGATAATTTGTCAGTGCTGAGGTGCACATTTATCAACTCAGAGCCCTTTGATCTGAAGAAAAATGTTTCACAACAGAGGATTATTGGTTCATATATTTGCCACAGACAAGTGTACATGCTTTGGGTCTGAGAACGGTAACGATGCTCTTACCTCAACAGGCAACATTTGGTTGCACAATTTGTTTGAAATGAAACAGGTGTCTTACAATTACATCTAAGTGAAAGTACTTTTAACACTTTCAGTATAATTAAATGTTACCATTACAAGCGGCTCTATTAAAGATTTGAGTAAATTAAAGTGGGAAACCAGAAATGTCAAAACATAATCATTTCAAGAAGAATTTTTTGTTGACAACATGTCTACAGAGTTCCCCTTGGATTGATATAGGAACTTTTATTTGGCAGCCACTCATTTCCTTCCATTGAAGTTTGTGAAGCGCTCTTTTGTTGTATTTGAGGGTGGTTTGTTTGCATTTCTTATTGGTTTTGTTGGATGTATTTTTTGTCATGCATGTTGTTGTGTGGTTTGATACCCATCCCTTGTTTGCATTCCCTGCTATTGTTTATAACATACATATGTATTTCTAACCTCATCAAGATTTCTGTCAACTAATGGTTTGCAAGTATAGTGTGTTTTTTTTTTCCACCTTTCTAAACCAACTGTGATAAATAGTTATAAATCAGATACAAGACATGACTAACTTATTGAGCAACTGATAGTTCTTTTCATTCTGTTCGGTTTTCTGTAAAATTCTTTTCATTAGAGATGACTTACAAAGGAGCATGGATAGGGAGTTCTTAATCAAAAGTGACATTATGCATGTAGGCCTATTTACAATATAATTTTATGTTAGTTCCAAAGCATGTTTGAAAAAAAAAAGCTTTAACTGTACATTTTTGTCCAGTTTAACACTCGCTGAATTGAACTGAATGATTTTGATTTCTTTGGTTGGCTATTCTGAAAATAATCATTTTTTACAATCATGAAAATCCTATGGTTGCAATCTTCCTTGTGGCTATTCTAAAGATAAGCATTTTTCACTATCATAAGGATGCTGTGGTTGAAAACTTCTCTGTGGTTATTCTAAAGATAAACACTTTTCACTATCATGAAGATAACATGGTTGAAATCTTCCCCGTGAACATATTTAAAGGTGTTCCTTTTTCTTGTCACTTCACTTGAAGTGAAAATAGTTTTGACATACCGTTCCAGACCATACATAACTTTAAAGTGTTAGAGCCTTTGTTTGTTCAAAATTTAGACATTCTAAGAGTGTGTAAAGGAGTGAAAGAGTGATCTTTTCCTACCAAAGAAACTGCATTTAAGTTTTCAAAAAGACTGTTGTAAGCTTACAGACAAAAATCAGTACTATTTCATGATTGATTTTATATTAAGTTAGCCAGAATGTAGCAAACTAATCGTTTTGTCATTTTAGATATTTGCTACACCGTTATATTTATATTTGACAATATCTTCACCAATTTGTTTGTATCCTGTTTCTACATGTGTGCACAGAAACACATTTTTTTTTTTTTTTCGGGTCCTCCCTCACTGTTTATCCTTGTGTGAACGCAGTTTTTAAATCATCTCTCTCATTGTGATGTCGTCATGGTTGCTGTTTGTATATGATCAGATTTTCATTATTTTATCTACACTATTTGACTGTTGTTCAAATTTTTCCTTATTCAAAATTAAACACAACCGAAAAGAAAAGAGTGACTCTTGTTGTAAGTAATATGATGTTTGATTTTGTTTTAAAAGTACCTTTGATTATAAGAAAGAATTGGTTCAAAGTCCCAATTCTTGTTGTTCCACAAGATGCTCTTTTTTAATGTCATGAACTTACAAATATTATTATAGATTAGTAAAGAGCTGACCTTATTTATGTGTGATGTAGTTGTTTAGCTCGCACAATATGACAAAGCTTTGCTAAGAAATTAATTAATATCTAGGCTTATCCTGTCCCATCTCTGGTACTACAGATACATAAAAAAGTGATGAACAGCAAACTTGTATCCTCATTTTGAGGGCTGCATGGTAAACTATTGTAACTTAGCTTTTTTGAAAAGATTGAGACATTTAGCATGCTTATAGCCCTTGACAACCTGCAGATCGTGTTATAAGTTGGAGGTTAAATTCTGAATACTGAAGATTAAATAGTGCTAACTTCAATATCTAACTAAGTGTGGTAAAGAAAGCCATTCAGTTTTTACCATCTCGTGAAAAATTTGTAAAAACGAAGATACGATGGTTTACTATGAGGCCCTGTGTTGGGCAAAGCATCAGTTTATGTTACATAAATAAAGTGTACTTGGCACTATTACTAATACTGAGAAGAAGTAGTACTTGTGAGGAAGACAACATGTTACAAATACTCCACTCAAGTTTATTGTTTGTATTCAAGCAAAAATGAAGAAATTAACAAGTATGGAATGTACACATTAATACATTATTTCTGATGAAAATAAGCAACACTGTTTCACACACATAAATAAGATAACAATGTCTGATGATCACCATAAAGGAACATCTTTACACATATGAAATTCCATCAACAACACAAAAAGTACAAGATGGCTAAATCATAATACTTAGAAATAAAACAAAAATAACTTGAGACATAAAATTTGCAATATTATCTCATTTTCTCCTAAGCCAACCATTATCTATGTCTGTGTCTAGGAACCAATCAGAAACAAACTCTGAAATGAACATTGCCCCAAATGCCCACATTGGTTCATTAGTATGTGTTAATCTGGATTAAACCATTTGTTTTGTGTGTGTGTGTGGGGGGGGGGGGGAGGGGGGTCCTGGCTAGTTATTATACTTCGTTCTCAAGAAAATTACTGCTGTCAGTTTGGTATCATAAAGATGCCTACAGAGAGGACGCTTGAGAAAGTGAGTGCTTGAAAGTAAGCGCTTGTTGAATATTGAGGGGCACACAGATAACGCTTGTCGCTAGCGCTTGCTTTGGACGCCATCTGAAAATGAGAGTTGATTTGGCGGGCTTCGTCTGATGACGAATTATTATTGCTGGACAGTGCTATATCCTTGGAAAACGGAAAAGAATAGCTGTTCATGAAACTCATCAGAAACGAATAGAAGAAGGTGAATATCATCACCTGTTTCCTCGATTGAAAAACCACCCCAATCGATTTCATTCATACATGAGAATGAGTCTCGACACATTTTATTACATCCTGGGAAAAATAGAACCCAAAATAATTAAGACCTGGTGCAATTGGCATCAACCCATTATGGCAGAGGAACGCCTTGTCATCACGCTAGTCAAGCTTCACTTTCAAACAGTTTTTCAAAAAAATGTAATGCAGACAGTGTTATCAAGTATTGAAGTTTTTTTCTCTTTTTGTTCTTTATTCTTAATCTTAGCACCGCTGTGATGAGCGATTCAACGTCCATTTGTAATTGTTGAGGTTATAATAAACTACTGTGCGCTACACACTAAGCCTGACTTCTCTGCAGACAACACAGCTTAGCCCCTTCAATAAACTACTGTACACATAATTTAAAAAAAAAAAAAAGGCCCAACTTCTCTGCGGACGAGACACCCTAGCCGCTTTAAACGCGAGAAAGAATTAACAAACAATTCTTTACGCTTTACAAGCGTAGCGACAGACTGCAAGTGCTAAAGAACAAGCTTTATCTCTGAATGGTAGTAGAGAAATATGAGAAACATTCCAAGCGCTTGTCTGCACGCGCTCGCTTTCTCTCTGTAAGCACCCTAAGTCAGAGCTGTGGTTAGACACTTAGAGACAAAGGTTTTATTGTTTAATTCATAATCAAGCGTAATAAGGCATAACAGACATGTTTTCAAACCAACCAAAAACAACCCACGTGCACAGAGATAGTGTGTACATCGGCAAGGCGGACTGATCCAGATAGGATTCCTCATGACTTAGGTCACTGACTTGCTCAGTGGGTTTTACCCATAGTGCGTAGCCTTGGAGTAACAGAATTTGAAGTATTTTACAGAAAAAATGCATTTGTCCGACTTGTATCTCTTTACCCTGTCCATTGCTGGCTGTATGAAGACCTGAATCATAATCATGCACAGGCCCCTTGCACTGTCTCTTGCCATAGATACAAATAACAATGATACTTAAGTAAGAAGCACACATATCCTGTTCCCAAAGTAAGAATTCAAAAGTTTTGCACCGACTCTAGTTAGCTCTGAGAATTGTGAGGCATGGGCACAAGTGATACTGTTTAACCCGCAGGGCGGCAAATGTCAGTATCGACTCACAAGTGCTCACGCCACATGGGCGGCTTTAGTCGGCAAGGTCAAGCTGACCGCGCCATGCGCAAGCCGTATTTTCACGCGTCGTGTCACTGACCTTTTTGAGACGTAACCACCGTCTTATTGTTCACTGTATCTCTTCTAACTCAAAAGCATTGTGACATGGACATGTTAACCAGTGAACCACTGGTCGGAATCCCAGAGACTAAGCTTTCAAAGGCTCTCCCCACACTTTCAAAAGATGTAACATCGACATGCGAACTGTTGCTCAACAAATTTGCAATATTATCTCATTTTCTCACAAGCTGACCACCATCTGGAGTAGTCTGTATCTAAGAACCAATCAGAAACAAGCTCTGAAATAATCTTTGCCCCAAATGCCCACATTGGTTTATTAGTATGTGTCAATCAGGATGAAACCCTTTGTGTAGGGCTTGGGAGGGCGTGGCTAGTTATCATGCTTCGTTGCACGTTCTCACGAAAACTACAGCTGTCAGTTTGGAATCATAAGTCAGATCAGTGAGGTGCAGAAAATTTTTGCATCTCTACTCCTATCTACCAGTATGTAGTTAAACACCCTGTAAATTGCATGGCCTGAAAGGATATATCAAGGAGGGATCTGTAAAGCGTACAGTCAAGATGTAAAAAATCGTGGGAAAAGGAACCAGAGCTATGAGGGGGGCATGAAAAGCTGGTTGGACCAACTGTGTAATTGCTATGATACCATATGCATGCAAAATCCAGTGGCCCAGAAGAATTGTGAGATTGCGGACATTGGTGAAGTTTTGCTTGACAAGTTCTTTCATTTTCTGAAACAGAGCAGGAAAATAAAAGCCATAAGTTCTTTCATGTATTACTGTTCAAATGTGTTGAAAAGTGATATTAAGGTGACAGTCTCTTGATTAGACAATTCAATCACTTAAAATCAGACAATGCTTACATGCAAGAAATAGCACTTGCCATGAATTGATGAAATATGGAGCACTTTTTCAGGTTCCTTTCCTCTCACAAACTCATGCACAATAAGCAATGGAGATTCTTCACTGACACTAAACAGATCACAGAAAAGTGATAATCCACTGAAGAAAAAAACAAAGGCAAACCAATTCAACATACTTATACACTTTCTCTCGACTCCTAACTGATCTTATCAGTTCCCACCAGTTCCCATACCTGATTTTCCTCTGCTGCCAGATGACAAGCACTGGTGACGACTGACACAACAACAATGATGTAGGGAAAGGCATAATCTGTGGATTTACAGAAACAAACAATTCTTACCCATGTCAATAAAAATGCCTTAAATATGTGTGTAATATATTCATAAACATATATTACCAGTACCACTTATCCTTACCAGTATAATTATCTGAGCTCAGTAAAAAGCCTTCCTCGTGTTATTAACTAAACATAAAGAATTCTCAGCTCCATACAGTGAAAATAAATCTAAATTACTTTTCAAGAAAAATTCATCATAAGCCCTGCAAAGAAAATATGTTTCTAAAACCCTGAATCATTTTTAACTACAACCTAATATTAAGCAATATAACACTAAAAACCCAACAAAGTGTGGATTACAGTTATCAAATTAAGGGACTGCATTTATCTATTCAATTCATGTATCATAACTGTCGTATTTTAAAAAAATATTGTGTATTAAAATTCAGTGACTGGTTCTTTGAAAAGCACAATAAAAAGGTTGGTGAACATCCAAAGGAATCTCTATAAAACAGGAAATAAAAGAGCCAAACTTACAAATAACTCCACCTAAGACAGCATGAATGAGAATGAGAATTGGTAAGAAGTACAAGGCAGCATAAATGGATCGAGAACCCTGACATCCCTCCAATTTGTAGGAAATGATTGGACGTAACAACATCATGAAGACTAGGGAGAATGTGTAGTAAATCATGACCATCGTGTAACTGTGAAAACAAACAAAATCCTGTAAGCGACTGCCAACAGATTCAAATTTACTATCTGTAATTACATGTACTGTGTAGGCCTATATTTGCCAGATTAAAACTCAAAGGCCTGAAAGATTTCACTCGCAAAATTCTGCTATGATACAGTAAAGAACAGACATGGGAGATTTTGTCCCTTATATTTAAGCCTTGCCAGCTAGGTGTCAGAATGTGGCTTTATGCTATTATCTGCATTTTGACACATACAGTGGAGCTTCGTTAGCACGATCATGGCTTGACACGATCTCCCATTTAACACACCCTCTTCATGAAGGCCCGTTTCAATCCGCACAGCGCTGAAAACCCGTCGTTTAGTTTGGCCACTTAGCGCCCTACTGGGTCATCGCGCCCGGGGTCAGCAACGGGTCACTACACCTGCGATGGGCAGCGTTTTGCGCGGGCGAATTATATCAAATTGGTACTATTATGATTTATCGCCTTGCATTGTAACCAGAGCCGTCAGAATAACCATCTTGACGCACGTGAGACGTAAGGCTTTGAATTTTGCCATGTGAAAAGTAGAAGAAGATAGCTTTTATAGTTTTGTAATGGCAAGTAAGGAAAGACTGTACATTTTCCCTGAAGAAGATCTAATGCCTACTCATTTTAAAGTTACATAACAAAAGAATTCCTCTACACAAGGCATCAAAATTACGGTCAAATGGAGGACAAGACATGTGTTTGTGTCCTGACGAAAAGGCATCGTTGTCGGAAGAATAGTAATCCACATACAGATGATTTATTTTACGTCTGTACTCAGTAGACCACCCATTACATATCACGATAACATCAAGAAAGTCAGCCAGCTGGAAATAAGTGAACTAACTAGGAAAGCTAAGGACAGGATTGGGTGGAGGAGATTTTGTCGTGACATCCACTGTAGCAGCTAACATCGATGACGATGAAGCCGACAGGTGAGGTGACTCAGTAGTGTCAAAATTTACATCCCAAAACAAGCCGTATATTATACATTGTTCTTCAAAATACAGCATGATTTCAGTATTATCCTGAGCACAATAATGTGTATAGGCAGCATTTTTCAAGTTGTTTCGCGACTGGCGTGGTCAATACTCAGCGATGGCGCAATTTGAAGAATATGTGAGATCAAAACTTGCGTGAGTTTCTCCAGTCTGTCAGTGATCCCTTGTACACGTTTCTCGCTACTCTCTGTCTCTTGCTCTCCCGGCAGAGGCAGGCCCAAAACCATGTTGTTTTATGAATGGAATGCAGTCATATTCTAAAGTATGTTGCTTTGGAATGACTTTATTTCGAAAATGCCTTCCGAGCAATGTCATGTAGGTGTCTGTTGCTGTTTAAATTACAAGAGTCGATGCTTCCGTCCCGTGTGCACTATGTACAACAACATTATGAATTTGACTACATGATGTGATTGCGCTGGCCGCTGGTTCATTAGTGATTGTGCTTATGTCAGTAGTATTATTGACTGAATTTATGTCAAGGTCGAGACTGTTGCTAGGCAATTCTCGGCGTTGCACGTTTCATACAATCTTAAAATTGAGACGGTGTTGATGCACACTACACTGGTTGACTGTTTTTTGTCTATCAAAAGAACCAAATCAGTCCGCCTCGGCTTGCTAGCTCTCGTACGTTCTCTACTGAAGTAGAGTTGAAGCGTTATCGGTTATTCTTAACAAGCACCTACGTCGGATAAACATTTGAAGTTTATCCGTCGTAGGTGCTTGTTAAGAATAACCATTTGAATCGTCACTAATGTCAATTCCATAGATTAGTAATACGTCACCTGTTGTCAAGATTAAATACGTTGGCCTAAGAGTGAATGTAACTATTGTGAAAAACCAAGATATCTGTTGGAGTGGCCTTAAAGCATTGTCCTCTGCGATGTCAACTTGTAACTTGTAACAAATTAGAATAGACGGGAAATTAGCACAGAGGAAGTTTGCAACAGGAACAGAAATCTTTGTATATTGATAATTATAAGAAATGTAAAAGTAAACATGTATATTGGTAGCTAGTAAAGAGTTAAATAAAAGCCGTTAAGGTTTAGAGGGAAGATTAGCGCCCCAGTTTTAATTTGAAGAGGGGATTATATTTTTGCTGATGTCATTGAGGGTTGAAGAGCTAACCAATGAGGGTTGGCGTAGAGATCGCAACGCCGTGCTGGCGCCTGCGGTGGTACTTCTTCTTCATTCCGTGCAGACTATCCAACTGCGAAGGAGTCAGGGGGGATTCCACTTGAGCGAATCATTACCTACAAAGTACAATATGTCTAGGAGATCAACCACTGGAAGATGTAGAGTCCTTCTGCTATCTTGGTAGTATCATTGACAATAAGGGAGGAACAGAGGCAGAAGTCAAAGCACGAATTGGAAAGGCACAGGCAGCTTTCACATCCTTAAGCAAGATTTGGAGAACCAAGGATATATCTCTAAAAACAAAGCTGAGGATATTCAACTCGAACGTGAAGTCAGTCCTGTTGTATGGATGTGAGACTTGGAATGCGTCCCAGGCCTGCATAAAGAGAATCCAAGTTTCCATCAACAGATGTTTGAGGAAGCTACTTAAGATCAGATGGACAGACAAGGTCAGCAATGAAATTGTATGGAAAAGAACAAGACAGAACCCAGTCAGAGAGGAAATTGGTAGGAGGCGATGGAGATGGATCGGCCACACTCTCAGGAGGCCAGGAAACAGCATCACGAAGAAGGTATTGGACTGGAATCCCCAGGGCAAGAGATCAAGAGGAAGGCCGCGCGGAACGTGGAGAAGAGCCAGAGAAAATGATGTGCAACGAAGCGGAAAGACTTGGAATAATGTAAAGAGGCTGGCCCATGATAGAGAGGGATGGAAGGTGTTTGTTGGTGGCCTATACCCTGATCCAGGGTGAGAAAGGCAATGATGATGATGATGACAATATGTCTGGATGTAGATCTAGTCATCGATCCATATGGCTGCTTTGAAATTAAACAACGCTATTGTCCACTGTTCCCTGGCCTAGCGCCAGGGCAAGCATGAGTAATCGAATCTCTTGATGATATTGACAATGAATAAGAAGGTGAAGAGCGTGACATTTATCCGTTAGGAGAGTTTTGATGAAGGAGTGATTGCCGGAGAATGCAAGATGCAAAGTTAAACTGTCATCTAGAGCTGCAACTAGAGTTAATGTATGAAATATATAACTGTGATTGAATTGTCTGGGTGAGGCTGGGAGTTGCCAGCCCATCCTAGAGTTATATTTAACTGTGCCGACGTCACCTTGACGGGCTAGACCTATAAGTTTAAATATCTGAGATAGCCTTATGTCTCCAGAGACTATATTATTATATTAATTGTCATACAGTGAGCAGTCCAGATCTTGGAAGTAGAAATAATTAGTTAGATAATTAGCTAGAATTGAAGTTAAATGATATTATGGGAAACCTAGATCTATACGTATAATGAATACAATTGATTTTCAATTTGATGCTGCTGATATTCATCCTTACTACATGAATAGATCTAGTCGAAATTGTTAGGGAACTAACGTAATTAAAATGTGGCCCTGCAGGCCTGATTGTTGAAATGTATTCAGTTTGTTTCTTAGTAATTGGCATGGTCTGGAAGTGAAGGTTAAAGTTTTTAGTATTAAAAATATGCAGTCGAACATACACACCCAAACAACATTAAAATACCATCTATAACATCTGGATGGGATTATAACACCTGTCACAGAATCATAAATCTTTGGCTTCCTATTGAGTTGTTTCTGCTTTTTGTCACATTTTCCATTCCACAAATTCTTCAGTTTGTCGAGTGAAGAAAATGTGTCTTTCGCATGTTTGGGTCACAGTGTAGTTGATATAGAATGAAATGCATCAGCAGAATAATACACCAGCAATAGGATGTAAACTGATATTGTCCAGCAACGAGAGTTCCGCCAAGCAAGAAATTTTCAGGTATGAAATGGGAAAAGGTCTGTAATACATAGAACCAAAGTTCGTGGCAAATTGATAGAGCCGTTTTGAAGCAATCAAGCAAGAAATACACCACTTTAAAAACAATTTTTAGTGAATTCGGGCATATTATAAACACACAATATCATGCAAATGGGACATCGCACTGACATCGGATTTTCACAGACTGAAAGAAGAGAAGTTGTGCTTTGGATTTTAGCGGCAGTTTTGGTGTTATTAGTGAAGAAATTAGAGTTAATTAAGTTGTAAAGACGCCCGTGTCATAACTAACGGCTCGACTGTAACCGATGCCGTAGCCCACGGCCTGTGACCTTGGCGTAACCCCGATTAGATGTGGTCAGCGCGCGATTTTATGGGTGGCCCGAAACCGAACTAAGTGGCTTGGTTTTGAGTGGAATTCGGCGCTGTGCCCGTCTTTAAACATACTAAATTATTTTCAATAACACGCTCAGGTTTGCGGGTCAACCTGCATAGCATGATCGGTTCATTTGAACAGTGTTGTCAGTCATCTGTGCTAGCCACCTGCTATGAAAACATTGAAAAGCCCGCGATCTCGCCATGTGCAAGCCTAGTGTTAATGTTAGCCCATCCTTCTCATACCCCAGTGCGCACACTATCACCTAGGTCTCATGTGGGCCGCAAGCCTAGTGTTAGCCCATCCTTCTCATTCCCCCCCCCCCCCCCCCCCCCCCCCCAGCACGCACACAAGGTTCAAACAAAGTCTTGAAAACTAATTTTAAGGACTTTTTCAGAACTTCCTAAGGACTCACAGTAAACAAATTAAGGACCTGTGTAATGTTACAACTATACAACAGGATGTTTCTGTATCCAGAGTTCAAACATAGTAAATTCAGTCTGAAAAGTTCAGTTATTTCAAAGGACCAATTACATGTATCCAGTGTGCAATTGGAAGTTTTGAATCTCAAATGTTTCAAATGAAACGCAAATTTTAAGGACTTTTTAAGGACTTTGGCATCACTTTCAGAATATACGGACTTTTTGAGTACTTATTTTTTCTTTTATGAAAATTAAAGACTTTAAGGACTATTAAGGACCTGTGTGAACTCTGGCACACTATCACCTAGACCTTGCGTGGGCCTGCCTCTCGTTCCCCGTCTCCAACTGCGACGTGCAATGTCAGGCCTACACACAATACAATACACCACTGACCAGTTCTGCTCTATCACCACGCATCGTTCGTTATCACACTGTCTTATTTCACTGCGCACGACGACTCGCTTACCAAGTTTAAAAAAAAAAAAACAAAGAACTTTTCAAAGTTTAAATTCTAATGGAAGGCAAGAAAAAACAAGCTTATTTCACGCTTGATTTCAAACTGAAGCTCATCAGTAAAGTTGAAAGAGGCGTAGCTCGGTCGGAGATACGTCACCAGCATGGACTGGCCAAATGATAACACACTCACCCTGATAACACAACCATTCGAGTTTGGTCCCATGGGTGGGTGTGTTATAGGGTTCCACTGTATTTATTTTTTAACCATTCGAGTTCCATGACAAAAATTTTATGAAATCCAAACAATTTCCTCTTAGCTGTTTTCGGATAATGGAATGCAGGGGAATCTTGGTCTTTAAAATATAAAAATATTGCCTAAAAAAACATGAATGAAGAGATCTCTTTGTGGTTTTACTTGAAGGATACCTTTCATTCTGATATGGTCAGGCAGAAAGGCAAGAGCAAGAAATCTTGGTCCACAGTACACTGGTTAAGAATCTAAGAAACATAATTACCATTCATGGTGATGCTTTTTTCTCAAAGATGCTTATTTAGTGCTTGTCAAAAACTCTGATAAATACTTTTGTGACCAAACAAAACGAAATGCAAACAAATCCATGCAGGAAATGTCAGAAAGAACTTAAAGCTTATTAGGAACTCGTCACTTAAGCCAGTTTGCCAGTTAAGCCAGAAATATCCCTTAAATACAACATGCTTACAGTGGGTAGACAATTTCCTGTGTGCAGTAAATGGTGTTGTAGTAATCTGGTGTTGGATTAAACAGCATAGTATACCAATCACTGAACTGGTTGATGGGACATGACCTGACCTCCATTTTTCCAACAGGGTCAGACAGAAAAAGAGTAAGCCATGCAGCCAAAACTGTTTCCATGAATGCTGACAAGTGGAGGAGCAGAACAGTTCTGTAACAAACAATGTAAAAAGTACACAGAAAAGCCAAAAATATATAGTGAATAGTGGTAAATTTATACAAATGGGATCTGGAAATATAAAAAAAACAAAACAATTCTTAGCATTTCATCACAGAAAACAACCATTTAAATTCCTGACAAAAAACAAAACTTCATCAAAATGATTCTCTTGTCACACTTAATATGGAGTTCAACAATTCTACAAAACACTGAACAAAATTCAGTCACAGCTTAAAAGTAAACAGTCTGAAAATGACACTTTTAAGTCCTGAAGGTAGATAAACTTTGTAAAACCTCTAATTCACTATCAAATATATTAATTACAACAGGGAAGCAGTGTGAAAAAAACTTAACTGACCATGGGGCCTCATCTTGCATAAATGGCCAATTAAATTAATTTCAAAAAAGCATAACACTCATAAGGTAGGCATAATAAAAGCATAATATGTCTCAACTTTTTTAGAGATAGCACATCAAAGTTAAAATAAAAAGATTCCTGCGTTCAAGGTTGATTAAACTTTACAGACATATCATTATAGCCACACTAATTTGAAATCTAAACAGTTCCAAGAAAAAACCTACACAAAATATCTGAGAAAGGTGACACAAGAGGTTCAGGTCATATAGTTTTATTTTTAACTTGAAACAGATAATATGTCAAACCTTTTTGGTCGGGACAAAAGGTCAATAAATCCCCAGTGCAAGACAAGAGAAACAAGACCCATGAAGCCCAAATACAGCCAGTCATAAAATGTAGGGTTGCTGTCACATCTCTGACACACTGACTTGGAATCTGGGGCATATCCCCGTGGACAAGCCTAGAGACATTTACAAAACAGTTATGAGGGAACTTATAGCTTCAACAATAATTTAAATTGAGGTGATTAGAAGGCATGCAGCAAGATTAAGGTATTTTCAATCTCTGGATCTAGATCTGAAACATAACCTGATATAGCATTCTTTCAGGTTAAACGAGTATTCTGGTTGCCAATCAAATGTGGTAGCACTAGACCTCTGTCCGACTTTGTCAAAACATGGAAGTATTGAAACTGGTCCTGAGTCAAACTAAAAGAATTCTAGAACTATGAAAAAGCCATTTATGATCTGCATCTACATCATATATTTTATATCACAAAAGATTAAGTTAAGTTTAGTTATGTTTTTCAATATTGGTGTGTGCATATTATGCAATGTTTCATTTTATCTCCAAAATACACGACCACTTACACCACAGTCTCCTTCGTGGGTCATGCGGCCACAATACCTTCCTGGGCATGTTTCTTCTCCTGTATTACAAAACAATATTAAAAAGAAACATAATTCTGCATCACAATTTAAAATTTCACAAAGACTTTAATGGGATAAACTCAGTTCATGTTTTTCCCTGAGTGAAATTAGCTGATACTTTAAATGTCTAAAGTGTTTCATGACCTGCAAATTTATGGGCAGTAGAGTCACAAAAAATAACTCATCCTCATAAAATTTTTAATAAGGCCAAAACTAATAATCATAGCCTTTCAAGAATTGTTTATCACTAAATCCAATCAATCAGCAACATGACATCATGAACAACCAAGTTAGATTTACAGGAAATCTACTGCACATGCTTAGCGCTTGCAAGTTTAGTGAAGTCGTAAACCAGGTTAAATATCAGAATTACTCAGTCTTTGCTAAGTTTGGTTGGTTTGCAAACTGAATTTAACAAACTGATCTAATGATTATTCCAACTTTCTATGTTCGTATATTTACATCATACAACGCCTCATTAATAATAATGCCTCTTTGACAGTTTATAATGTACCATCCAAATTGCTCTCTGAATTGCACATCTGATAATGTAGAAAGCACAGGATAACATGCCGATATGCCATGACAAATATTTATTTAAAAAAAAAATAAAGTTCTCACCTTTAACAAAAGGGTAAGATGCTAATGCTGGATTAAGACTGTTCTCTGTTATACAAGGTTGTACCCAAGCTAAGATAAACAGTGCCAGCTGAAAAAACCCACATAACATTCCACTGGCCATGATTGGTGTTATTGCTCTTGTATTGTAATTGTGGTGAACTATTCACAGATCCAGTTCCATCAATATTAACTCAGGTCAATGGCTCCATTCCAGTTATTAGTCTCCACTTAGTCTAACAACAGGTGTAGATGCATTGTAACAACCATAACCAGTAGTCACATCAATTCCTGTCTTAAATGTACTTGAAATTCAATGTCGAATTAAGGGGTCTGAAAAAAAGAAAGTAAAACAAAAAAAAATTTTAAAAACCAATAATTAATAAGAATAGTAGATCTAGGGCTACCTACAATACATAAGAATTAGATCTAAAGCGTGTTACCTTATCTCGTGAATCCCACAAACTCTGTCTCGGTAGGGAAGTGGTGTAGCTTTTATACCATAAATTTGTGCCAGGTATTGGCTGCCAAGTTGACTAATGTACGCCACAGATCTAATCTAGATCTAGTTTTTAAATTAAATACAAAAAACACCCCTACAAGAACTAGGCCTATTGTTTGCACCATAACAGGATGTTGCAAGAAAACATAAGAGTATTCATGCAACTGTAAGTGCTTGTCTAATTACAAAGTGACTCAGAAACTCCAAGAAAAGAACACGATCTAAATTCTACACTAGGAAAAGAACTTTGTATGTGTCCTAACTACTTTAAACTCTTACAATTTTTACGGATTTTCTTGTTTTCTGGTTGAAAGTGTTGGGGATAAGAATGTTAGCCTAGGTTTAGTTAGGGATAAGGACAGGGTCAGGGATAGGGTGATCTTGATTGGGTGGCCAGGACTAGCAGAACTCTTTCACAAAATATAAGAACGAAGTGTTTATCCGTCGATATCGATGGATAAAAGTTTCCCTAGGATTTTTTTTATCCGTCAACATAATTTCTGTATTTGCGAGTCATCTCCCCTGATTTGAACCCTTTCTTCGTCTTCCTCTCTTGTTCCGTACGAGCCTACATCCCGACACGATCAACGTTCATATTGGGCGAGTGTTGAAAACTATATTGAAATTGGAGAGACTTGGAATTTTATTGATTTAATGGATGACACGAAGGTTCAGGTCTAATCCGTTGATATGGGTTTCTTGGTTTGGTCATACTTATTTAGTAAGACTTTTCTCACAAGTAGTCAGGGTTCTCAACAGCGTAGTTGGTAGCATCTCTGCCCGTCAATCAAATGGCAGTGGTTCAATTCTCAGCACGGCAGTCTTTTTTTTTTTTTGGTCACGTCTATTTATTAGGCATCAATTTTTTTTTTTATCCAAGAACAATGATGGAAGAAATTTATTTATTATTTTTTTGTATCTAGATCTACCTGCCAATCGGGGGTACAGTGGTTCGATTCTCAGCGGGGTAGGGTGTTTTTTTTTTCTTTTCTTAGAAGTCTTTTTATCAGTAATCAATGTAGCCTATTTAATTTGGTAATTTTTCTTAATCCAATAACATTAGGAATAAATCCAGTTTGCATGTTTGTTTGTTCTTGTTGTTGTTTGTCATTCGTCAATAATGCCGATAGTGTTGCCGGATAAACCCAAGTATCCGCCGATAATGTTGACAATAATCAGTGTCTTTGGTAATTTTGTAAAAATCCAATAACATTAGGAATAAATCCAGTTTTTTGTTGTTGTTTGTCATTCGTCAATAGTGCCGATAGTGTTGCCGTATAAACCTGGGCAGTATCCGTCGATAATGTCGACGGATAAACCTGGGCAGTATCCGTCGATAATGTTCACGGATAAACCTGGGCAGTATCCGTCGATAATGTTGACGGATAAGGGTGGCCATATATAATATATAAGAATGTCACGAACTGGTGTCTATTGAGACATTTTTCCTCCTTCGATGAAATTTTAAAGAGGGCATTTTTCAGCAACACAGATCTAATCTAATCTAGAGCCACATCTACTTGCTCACCTTAAAAATTCTCACGTACTTTTGATTAAACACAGACAAACCTTTGGGTTACATTGGCAGGGCACTCTTCCTGATACTAGCTACTATGCTGCCTCCATCAGATCAAAATAGGCCTAATGGTACGGAATATGAAGTGGTAAATCAAAATTTATTGAGGAATTGGGTTTGTCTTTTTGATTTCACCATAATTGTTTTTGCTCTCACTTCCGGTAGGTGACGATTGTAATTAGCGGGAAAATATAAAAGTCGGTTACAATTGGCCAACTGGGGGTAATAAAAAAAAAATTAAATTAAAACAAAAATTTAAAGTTTCTGGGGCCGGCGAAAACTAATGACCTTGGGGGGTGTAGAAAAAACGAAAAAGGACATTGAAAAGGAAGTCATTTATTGACAAAAAAAAAAAAAAGGAAGTTCCCACATTACTGAAATAAAAGATTCATTCGAATCTTAATTCTTTTCTTTGAAAGAACCGGGAGCTATGAGAACTATAAGAAACATGGCGAAGGGAAGAATAGTGACAATAAAACGCAGGCAAATGTTATCAGTTTCTTACAGCTGATTAAAAATGAACAGCTTGTTGAGAGAAGTTATACACTCGGGTGTTTTCATTTCACAGACCGTCAGTAGAAGTTCAGCGGATAAAAAATTACGAATGTCGTTCTTGGCACTTCAAAGAAAGGACAAAATGATCAGAGAGTGTTTATGGAAATTCAAACATTTAACTTTTTCATCTAATCGAATATCAAAATGTTTTTTCAAACGACCTTTACAGACATCTTTGCGAAAAGAGTTTATGATTATTGCCTTGTTTAATATTCGTTTGCGAATTGAACAGTCACATGCCAAGTTACTCAAGAAGGCAGCCATAGTCATTTCCTGTTTGAATGGGCTGTACTTCACCCTTGATAGAATGCCGGCGCTCTGTACCGTGAAGGCTTTAAGTGCTGTCAACAGAAATTTTATAGCAGACATAGTAGAAAAGGCTGGACCAGCGGTTGTATTTATCGAGATAAAGGGAAGGTAAAGCACAAAATTATAAATGGACGTAATATTATTTTCTCACGGGCATCGGTGACTTGGGAGTTATTTAAGATTTCAGACGTGCAAAACAAGCACATTTCGGCTGAGGCCCGGGGGAGATAAATGATAGCAGAAGATTCAGGATAACCAAGATACTGGGTCAATATTTCATCCAATATTGTCTCGTGGGGTAACAAAAGTTATTGCTGGCCTGGATGCTTAGTCATGACCGTCCAGAAGGAAATACTCTTGTAAGGAAATGAAAACGGAGTTTGAGCTTACCGTGCGTCTTCAAGAGGGCAGCACGATAGGCCTTAAGATGCATGATAGAAGTAGGCCTACTGGCTTTTTAATGACTGGGTAAACTCACTTTTTGTTTTTGTCTCCCAATTATTACCTGTTCCACAGACACCCTTTGAGCGGAAAGAGAGTGACACTGGCTAATGGCTCCGGGTTTATAGTGAGAAACAATGGTCTGGTCTTGACCAACGCTCATGTGGTGGCAAATAAGCCCAAAGTCAGTGTGAAGCTACATGATGGATCCACTTACGAAGGCACTGTTACAGCCGTGGATCCTGTTTGTGACCTGGCAACTGTCAAAATAGAGGCTGGGGTGAGTCAGGGACAATTTTCTTTAGTTTATTGTGAGAGTATTGGTTTCATTATAGCTGTAGTCCGACCTTTGGTAGCAAAACCGGACACCAAGTGGATGATAAAGTGATGCATTGCAGAAATAGGAGAGAGGAGGCCATCATGGCTGCCTCCGGGGAAATTCTAAGGTAAGAAGTAGGATTCTTCTCTTTACAATTTTTGATACGCCTCCAGGAGAGAACAGTTTCTCTGCAGTCTTGAACTTTCTGTAACTTTCGGGTAATAAGGACTGCCTAATTATCACAGACGATCTTCAACTTCATTTATTCGAGTTTATAGTGAAAGCTTATTATCATCATTTTTGGCTGTGGTCTAGTCAATGCAAATTATGCTTGCATAAAAGAGTCACCAGGCCAATTAGTCAAGTACAGCACCATGTTTTCAGTTACCACATTTTCTTACCTATTCTACATTCGGCAACATACGGTGTCTCCTCAAAATGAGGCCAGAAAAGCGGGAGAGGGGCATACAAAATAAAAATCTACAACGGATTTTATTTTGTTTTTAGGCCATTTCTTATGTCCAGCATTCTTTTCAATGCTAAGCATACTGAAAATGTAAAATGGAACCATCTCTCAGAGAAAACTACCCATTATACCACTGGGCAAATCGTCTTCTATCCGCCCTGGCGAGTTCGTAGCAGCCATGGGCAGCCCTTTATCCCTTCACAAAACGGTGACCATTGGGATCGTGAGCAGCCACCTTCGGGGCAGTAAGGAGCTTGGCATGAACAACAAAAACATGGAATACATACAGACCGATGCCACCATTGGGGTGAGTTTGGAAACCACTGCAGCGAGGCAGTAAATGGGCTCATCTGAGAAATGTGAATTTCGTATACAAAAAAAAAATGAAACTTGGAATAAAAACCTAAAATTTAAACAAGGCGGTCGGGGGTGGGGGGGGGGGGGGGGTGGGGTGGGGGTGATTAAGTTGTCCACTCTGAACTACTGTAATAAAGCATGGGGAATCTTCAGCACTGTTAAAAACCATAGTGCAGTTTCTTACTTAAATACTATTGGTAAATTTCAATTACAAGGTAATACCACGAGAGAGGGTTTTCGTCAGCAAATCTGAATATCCTGCTGAGAATGTTACAATGGCTATTGAATGCTTTGGTAATAAAAGAATTTTGGCTTTTTTATTATTTTTTTATCTTATGCTATCACTATCAATCTCGACTCTAGCCATTTTTGGCGGCCAGGTAACACCGGTAATAGCAATATTATGTACATGAGTCGTTCAGCTGATTCTTGAACATTTTGAAGCATGATCTCTATACTGGAGCATTTCCAGCCATGATCACTCTACCTTTACTTTTCAGTTAGGAAATTCAGGTGGGCCGTTGGTGAATCTGGTAAGTTACAATCTCACATTTACTAGCACTTATTCTTTATAAATGTACTGTAGATCTTTTTCTTTTAGCCATTTAGTGTCATAATTTGATCCCTCTTTTACGGACAGTAAGTGATAGATAATTACATTTGAGTCGTACAACAGCTGATTTTCGGTTTTCATCATCCACACGAAAATTTCTCGGCCATTTAGGAGAAAAACTGCTATCATAGAAGAAGTCCAAAATGACCGTTGTACAACGGGAAGTGTAGTTCCATGATACATAATTGGCCTTTCGCGGCCATGAGATAAAATAATAGGCCTAATAAGATATTTTCGGGGTCAGGCTTGCAGGGTGAACAACAAGAGGAGCAGGTGGGTGGGAGTGAATGGGAAAAGTGATGAAACAGGGGGTATGGGCATCTCACTGTGCCTGCCAAACTGATTACTACAAGTACACTGTACTGTTTCATGCAGGAAGGGAAAGCCATTGGTATCAATACCCTTAAGCTGACGGAAGGCATTTCATTTGCCATACCTTCAGACTATGCTGAGGAACTGCTAGCGAAAGCGGATCTCCTAGCAAGCAAAGGTGGGTGCATTCTGGCAGAAGATGAGTCCAAATTCTTCATGCTAAGAACCATGGGAAAAATGAAAATTGCGTGAAAACAACAACAACAACGTTTGGAAAGTTGTTAACACTGACAGATACTTTCAAATACAAAATTATATGTCTCACTGTCATGACCTGGATACGTATTTGGCTGAGCACTTTTGTTTCATTTATCATCCTGCTTGATGTAAAGTCGATCAACCCATTTAGATTTTTGTCTGCCACGAGCTTTTTGGGAAAAATGAATTGATATTTCTTCACGATTTTGTACATAAGTGTATAGTGCATTTCTGGCTAACTGAAGTTATGCTTATTGTTTGATAGAAGACACCGTGAGATAATCTGTTAATCTTTTAGCTCTCTTTGCTTTTCATTTTTGACATATTAAATCCACTTCATTTTCCAGTAATCCTCTTTGATGTCTGGATACTAAAGTTGGGAAAATAAGTATTTTAAAATTATTTTATCAATATGATTACAGCGGACGCCATGAAAAAGCCCAATTATCTTCCACTGGGTAGGGAGACCAACAAACGTCGATACGTGGGTATAACAATGTTGCCTTTGAGTCCACCGATCATACTTGAGCTCAAAGAAAAGATACGGGATTTTCCAGAATTGACATCCGGGGTGTACATCCACAAGGTCGTGGTGAGCTCACCGGCGTACGCGTAAGTTTAATTTCAGTCTTCCTGTGTGTCTTCTTCAGTGCCTTTTGACCTGACACCTTATAGACTCCTTACTCTGTCGAATTATCAGTTAAAATCTACCAAACGTATGCACATTTTTCTCCCATCTGAACTGACCCACGAATTTGGGAAAAAGCACATACATGTAATATTATTTCAGTATGAATCCTATCGCTACGTGGTCCATTGCAGCAAGGCAGCAGTAGCCTATCAGTAATACTGGAGGATTTTTTGTTTCTCGGGGGCCTCAACCGAAGGCTGTTGGCCCCCAGCGTCAGTAATATTGGTTGTGTACAGACCAGAGCCATCCTAAACGCATGCACACACAAAGCAGTTGCCTTGGGGCTCCACGCACGCATGCAAATTTAAACTGGTTTTTGAATCGGGGAAGAAAATCCCACGCATTACAAAAGAATCTGCTCAGGGACCCATGATGTTAAGACGCCCTGGACTACAGACAGCCATTTTCAGAAAACCAAAGTGCAGGAACCGTAATGATCTTATTCATCTTTTATCAGTGTCCATGGGGTGTCTACAACACAGTTTGTAGATTACATCAACATCACCATCATTCCCATCCTTACAGTCACCACACCACCAGCACCTCGATTATCATCACAGCCACCGTGATTATCGCCAACACCCACTTGTGTATCGTACTTTCCATTAGAGTAAAGAAAAACACAGTTTACGCTTTGCTGATCTGGTTGCCACCAAAGATAAATGGTAATGATACTATTGATCAAGTTAATTTAGATGCGGTGTTCACCTTTCATGCTAATTATCTGTATAATTTCTTCTCCGCTGTCAAACAAGGGGTGGCCTCCATGCTGGTGATATCATCGTTGATATCAATGGGGCCAAGATCGAATCCTCCGCTGACGTCTACAAAATGGTCGAGAAATCAGACATGCTAAGAATCACTGTCGTTAGAGGCAAGCACATGGAGAGATTTTCTGTCGTCACTGAAACTTTATGAAGATATCCAAAATACAGGACCACTTTACTTTAACTTAAAGTGGCCGATCACAAGTTAAATAATTTGTCGTTCATAATGAATCCTTAATAAATATTTCTCATCCATTGCTGAAGATTTCTATACCCATATACCAATAGTTTGGTTAATATAAAAAAGATGCATTGACATTCTATGAATATGTATTTTTCGGTTGACATTTACTTTCCGCCCTCATAAATCTACATGTATTTGACTGAATTTGTCTTCTTCGTGGAAACTTATTTTTCGTCCTCGAACTCGATATACTTACTGCGAGTTTAGAGACCTGGCGGTATTTATATAATAGGTTACATGTAATCTATAGGCCCAACCGTTAGCGTTATAGCCAAGTCAAAAAAAAAAAAAAAAGTAAATGTAGGATTAAACGATCTGTTGACATTACAAACATTAATACATGTGTATAGACATCACAATGGTAATTAGAATTAGCTGTTTGATCACTCCTAAATTAAAAATATTTGTGCTAAAAAAGAAAAATCCCTGAACTCCTGGTTCATGATCTCCACTGTCAGCTGGTATTGATTTAAAAATGATTACTGTTGGTGCTCACGTAGAATGTGCACAGAAGGACCAATACAATGGCTATTGGGCACCAGTACAAAATGATCCAAGAAGAAAAAAAAAACCAAACAAATTAACTTCATCATTTTGTGCCCTTATTCCTGAATTTGTATTGTGTTTCATGAGCTAGAAGTACTTCAGCATAAGTGTCAATCGTTACAACTTTTCTCCTTTGTGTCATAGCAAATGACATTGACATGATATTCAAAACTGTTACTTGGTGTAGTACGTAGCAACACTTTCACATCATACCGTAGAATAACTGCTCGAAACATCTTTATCTCGTTGCAGAGAATAAAGTTTATGTGTTCCACTGCACATTGTAAATTCATTGGTATACAATGTTGCTGGTTGCAAATTTCTGCTGACAATGCAAGAAAATATCCTCAAACCACAAAAAAAAAGGGGGGGGGGGGCTCTGCAAATTCCACACAACAAGCCTGTCCACTGAAAATATATCCAGAGAATTGGTGAAATAAAAGGATCATGATAATGGAGGCATTTCCCCAGGAATCTTTCTGCCCGAAACCAGAGAGTATAAATGTATAGAGAGGTTTCACTATTGGTCGATTCGCACTGCGGGATACGGGAGGCTCCGCGAAACCACGGTTAGTGTTAGCATGGAGCGGAAAGTAGGTCGCTGCGGTAAACAATACCCTGGTACCCGTTTGTGCATTTCCACGGGGTGTAAGAGCTTACAAACGGGTGTAAATAGTTTCAGTAAGTCAAAAAATATGAAAATAGGCCTGACAGTAAACAGAAATGCACACTATCTGTAATGAAGACGGTGTCTTTCAATTCTTCAGTTTCTTGTTTACCGCAGCGATCTAGTTTCGCAATTCGGCGAAAGTGAGATCTCTCTATCAATCTATACTCTCTGCTGAAACCAACCCAGTTTAGATAATGGGGCCTTACATCATGTTTGTTATCATATCAAGGATAGTAAATTCTGTGTCCACATGTTCAAAATACAAATCATTTGTTGCCTTTTACTTGGTTATTATACCTGGGTTCTGTAATTCCATGCACTTCTCTCTCACCCCCCCCCCTCCCCCACATGCTGTGAGAGAGATGTTGAATACTGATCACCTGGACATATTTATAATGCATCAGAGCATTTCTTTCATTTGTCAGTGTTTTCTTTCTTCATTTTAGTTCTTTCAGTTTACCTTCTCATTCCTCTATAAACTCTATACATGTCACAATCAGTGTAGGTGTATAAGGTAAACCACGGAGAATCAGAACTCATTTCCTACGTGAGGGAAATGAGCAAGACATATGTCATTTACCGCCAGCAGATCATGTTTACCAACTGTCAAAGCCGTCTTAATGCATGGGCAGTTGCTAGGGGCCCAAAGGTTTAGGGAGCCCAATAAATGCAAATTTGCATTGGTTTTACATTTACATTGGGAAAGAAAATCCCGCGCATTACAAAAGAATCTGCCCAGGGACCCATAATGATGTTGCTGAAAACTGTGTATAAAGAGCTTTGATACATGTAGTTTGATTACTAAATAAACCCAGAGTGTGAGTTTAGCCAGGGTGTACTGTTTGAAATTCTTTATTAATTTGTTCTGAATTGTTGTTCTGTCATAGATTTTCGTTCAAATAAATTAAAAGGTGTAATACTGGCAACTCAACAGTGTCAGTAGCTGACAGGACAGCAGTTTTCTTGACTTACATTTTACCGGGACAAAGACAAAAAAACTAAGCAGCCCAAACACAGCAACTTCAAAACAAGAGTAATACAAAATACAATAGTTGTTTTTTGTGTTGTTTTTTTACTGGAGGAACCTGCACATGGAGAAATCGCAGAGGCCAAGATAAATGGGAAGATTATGTATGTACACATGCATTAAATTCCAATGTGGTGAGTGATTACCAGTGTATAAGGACAAATACATGTAGTTTTCAACTGTCAACATATCCACATACTATATGGCCACTGATGGCTGAATGTGGCAGTGTAATCAGTAAGCTGCAAATAAGAGGCTGTCATTTCTTGTAATAGTTCCTCTGTGATGAGGTACTGGATAAATTGCTTTTGCATTTAGAGCACTGGATAATGATCTTTAGGTACAAATATATACTCTATTGAGATACATCTGCATTTATCTCTGGATTATCTGTCTGGTATTTTCGTAGTCTCTTCATGGCACATGAGAAAATAGAGGTGAACTCTGATTAAAATATAACAGTTATACAGTAATACATTTCAAGCACAACTCTGAAAAATTATCATTAATATATATACACTGGAAAACATTTGCAAACTACAAGCAGCATAGAAAACAGTATTGTTATCTTATTTAAAAAATACTTAAAAAGTAACAGGAAAAAACATTTACTCCCCCCCCCCCCCTCTTTTTTTCCTTTATCCTGGAAAACTGTTATGTGATACATGTGTAATGCTGATTCGGTGCAGCCTGTACTAAGACAATGCTTTGTCACCGCAGTTCTCATACTGTTGACTTGTCTCACAGGATGATCTGAACAGGCACAAATCTATACCTCTCATTTACAATTAATGCAATAGGTCAACAAATATACATGATATCGTCACTGTTCTGTAAGACTGCAGCAACTCATCGTCGATTTTTATATATGTTGTTATTTGTCTAGACTGCTAGGCCAAAAAATAATTGAATAGCAAACTTTCAAAAAGTCATCATCACCAGACCAGTTGTGCTAAAATAAAACAGTTTTTTGCTTCTCCTGAGAAGTAATCAAAACCTATTTCTACAGTTTTAGGGAACGGTGATGATATATTCTTCTAGTTTTGCAATCTCTTTATTCTGCCAACTGAGCTCCTCCAAATAGTCCTGACTGCTGTTTGACTTTTACTTCAATACAATAACTTAGGACTGGACTCTGAAGTCGCAGAAGTAATGCCAAACATCCATTCAATCTGGACGTCCCATTCCATAACCACAGTAATAATTAGAATGAAAATGCATACTGTAAGCCTGCCGTAAATGATGCAGTGAGTGATCATTGTGAACTTACACAATACATTATCAAATGAGCTTTAACAACACCATATTGACACTCCTTAGCAATTCTGATTAACTTAATGTATGATGCATTGAGTGCAAATTCAAGAATTCTTCCTTACACACATTCTAGATCATGCCTTCACAAATTACAGTTAACATCATTAAGTTAGTTAAATGAATGTTAGTTCTTCGGTAAATGATGTACATTTTATTTAGTTTATTGTTATGTATACACAGACATATATATATAAATATACTTGAGCCAGTCATTTGGTTGGCAAACTCATAAACCAAGGATAATATTAACCTTTGCCCTATGTTGCGCATCTAATGGACCCAGAAGCAATTAAAAACTTTTGTAATTATCTTATTTATTGGAATTTTTTCTTGAAATTCCAGGTGTTCCTCATTGACGTCATTACACATCTTCCCATGGTTTAAAAAAAGCTCAGCGACCCACATGCATTTTTACTACGGAAGATTTTATTGTCATACCATTAGTCATACATCCTGGGGGCTCAGATACAGCACACTCCTAAATATTCCATTGTTATATCCCTACTTGTACATTCTGGGGTCTGACAGACACCATACTTTTAAAGGGGGTATCCTAATAAATTTTTCCTTGGGAGTATGGTGTTGATTAGATACCATGACGTACTTCTTCCACAGTTTTTAGCGATGTGCGGCAAAGGTTAAAATGTATTTGGAAAAGAAACCAAGAAGTCAGCTACTCCAATCAGTAACAATGAATTTTCTGAAATGCTAGTTTTATACTGTCAACTCACAGTCTTTAGCGAAACTTGTTTGAATAACTCACTACAGGTCACCAATCTATGCCTCTGCATTAACACAAGCAATGCAGTACAGCTGTACCACAAATTACAACTACAGATGAGACAAAAGAACATTTTGTTTCCAGCAAGAAAGATTTTCCTTCCCATTTGAGTAGGTAGTCTAAACTGCCTGTTAAAGGGGCAAAATCCTGTTTTGGCATAGTTTTAGACCAAAATAATAAAGCTATTATGGCTGTGTGAAGTGTGTGTTTATGTCAAGAGCCATATCTGACCCCCATATAACAAAGGATTGCAGCGCACTGTGCCAACGTAGTGCATGTGTCTGAAAATAACTCACAGAGAAAGCTTAATAAATGTGGTTTAAATCCATGTATTTTTCTTGTAATACCTCTGAAAAACATTTGTTGGAAAGTTTGCTGACCGAGAAACTGGCGGAAACATTAACAGACCAGGATTAAAATCATAGGCAAATAAACCTCGGCCCTTGTACAATATGTACAAAAGATATGCCAAAATGAAACACGGGCATGTTTCAGCATGACATTTTTACAGACCTACCCCGTGCTTGATTTCGCCATCTTTGTCTGACACTCAACGCTAAGTAAATGGCACACTTGGTTGACATCCTTTTCAATTTGCAAAAAAAATCACTATTTTCTCTCCCTTGTAAGAATTCACAAAAAATCAATTTTGGGTGAAGATTTATGACTATAAAATGAGATGTTCATATATATTTGTAACCCCGGAAAAAAACATGAGCATGATGTATACCCCCTGGACATGGACACTGCGAATTTTCAATGCCGGTACTCAGTAAACTGTCATTTTGTGGGTGGTCAGAGTTGGACTATCACACAAGTTACAAAAGATAGCACATTTAAGGTGTTTTTGTTCCCTTCTGAAAATGCCATAACTTTCAAGGCCTTTAATAGAATAATAAATTTGTTGTCCAAATTCTTAGAAAAGCATCAGATTAGACAGTAATTGGTGACCTATGAAAAAAAAAGTAAAAATCAGTTTGGAAAACCTAATCTGAGAGGAGACTATTGTGAAATGTCCGCACATATACCTTCAAATATATCACAAAGTTGGCGAAACTTGTTTAAAATGTGGACAGAAGAGATTAATTGTGCGCACTACAAATAGTACAGTAATACCATGGAGAAATATGTGATGACAAATGCATCTCTGCATTGCAATACTGGGTGTTTTATTCCCATGATCCTTCCTTAAAGTAAGGTACTGTATATATATATATTCAAAAAGTTTTTCCACACACTCATACAGCAGAACTGTGGAAAGGAGGAAGGGCTATTTGACCCTAATTACAAAACAAGGATGAATAATACTACTACATGTACATGTAATTAAGAAATGGCATTTGAAGGTCATTCTAGCATGGACATGTAAGTATGGGAACACTATCCAATATCATGGTGCTTGGAATAGGTTGATGATACAAGCTTGAGCCCAAACAAAGTTTTCTCCATCCAGAATGGACAAGAATTGTTTTGTAACTATGGTAGACAACAGTTAAACTGAAATCGGCGGGACCATGAGTTTGTTTTCGATTTAGACAGAGTTTTGGTTTAGCGATAGGAGGCTTGAAAAATGCCAGTTTCAAGACAGGCAGCCCAAATCACTATCATAGAGGACAAATAATGTAAGTGCACAGGCCAAACAGACTCAATACATCCTCGCTTGCTCTGTTTTTAACTGAGAATGAGGATGGGCAATGGCTCAGGCCTAGGGACACATGAAGCATGGATGTGTGGGGTGAATGTGGACTAACTCTCAGAACAGGGAGACATGCGTGTGGACGGACAGTACAGAATTGAGAATTGCCATCCCGCCGATGTCATTACCACTACCGTACACTATGCCCTGAAATACGCTGTCTGCCCTCACTAGTATTGTCTCTCTGATGTCATGCATTTACAAGTGCCAAACTTAACGTCTGCTGCCGTCTGATTTTGGACCCATGAAGTTATGGCCCTCCACCCTCTTCCCCATCCCTGTAGAGTGCTGCCACTCCCATGTACACCTATTCTACTGGGCAGAACGAAGCATGTTCTACTTTTTTTTGGGGGGGGGGGGGGAGGGAGGGGAAGGTAATACAGTGACTTGACTGGATCTATAGCACATCACAGTAGGCTGGTCATTGAATCCAGCAATTTTCTTTTCGATTTACCCATAGGGTTATTTCGGTTTAACGCTAGTCTGATAACAAAGATAAAGAGGAAAAAAATCAGGGATACTTACTTTCCATAGGTTTAGTACATGTACTAGTTTCGTTTTAGCAATTTTCGGTTTAACCGTTCTCCACTGTACTTATAATGTTAGACCAATAAAATCACATGCAAGTATAAAGATAAGTGACTTAAGTATTTGACATAAGACTGACAAAACCTTTCTACAAGTAAAACAGGATACATATTAGGGGGATAATCATTATCAGTGCATGATCAATTAGTCAATTCAAACGGAAAATGGCTTTTTGTAATTGAGGACATGTTTCATTCACTAACTTGATTTGAGGGACAGTGGTTGGAAAGTTGTCCCTTTACAGTAGAACTCTATAATATACAGTAATTACAAATTTCATGAACTGTAAAATTTCTATTTTTAAAGCTGAGAAATGTCAGATACTTCCAATGTTCATGACTTCGGTAATTTATTTGCAAAATGGAAGCCCTAGCTTTGATAAGTCCTCATTTTGAGTGGTCTTGTTTAGCTCTGCGATGATCTCTTAATAGTCTTAATAAAGACAATCAAATCCAGGCCTATTAATTCATGGCAGATTGGACAGTCTTTACAATGCACGTCTCGTCACCAGTTTGACTTTGTATGGGTTTGTGGCAACAGCCAAGCCAAATCCTGCCTTGATAGATGGTATAGCATTTGGGTCCTCAGGCAAAATCTGGAATCGCTGAACCACAGTGGCAAGATACAAGAAGAGTTCCATCTTAGCAAGAGACTCTCCAAGACAGATTCGTCTCCCTGTGGGATGGTAGAAGGTAGAAGATGAATGCTGAAAATGTTAAGGGTGCAATTCTGATTTTGGACATGAACTTATTCAGTGAACACAGGGTTAATTAAATAAAAGTAAAAGCATACAAGTTGTATCGGGTACAGTACTAAAACAGAGAGGGAAAAAAAGTGTGTGTGTGTGTGTAAGGGGGGGGGGGGATCGGCCACAAACAGAAAAGTTAGGCTGAAAATAAACAGCCAGTGTGAAGTTCATTAAAATCTCATAGATATGATAAACTCACAACTTTCACTTGTGAAATGTATAATGGAAGACTAAATCTCCTCATTTTTATAACAGACTTGTAATGTTCATGCATTTCTTACCTTTACATGGGAAATTTCATTAAATATATGCTGTAAATACTTTCATTACAAAATTCATAAAGACACATATTTCCTGTGACAAAGCAAAACTGGACAGAACAGAACATCATTTTACCAAGGCCAAAAGGAATAAACTCTTCTGGGCCCACTAAATTTCCTTTGTCATCCAGGAAGCGCTCAGGTCGAAAGTTCATGGGATCTCCCCAGGTTTCCTCATCCCACAACACTGCATCCAAGTTGGACCAGGTGAAGGTATTCTTTGGGATAGTGTATCCATTTATCTGGGTTTCCACTTTGGTCCAATGGGGCACGCTGGAGGGATTTCAGATTTTTTAATAGTGAAAAACATCGATGATACTTACTTTGCAACAAGAATTGTTTTTTCTTTCTACATGGTTAGTTCAAAATACTGAAATTCTCTCCCCCCTCCCCATCCCCTATTCTGATGATTACTCCACAGCTGGGAATCATTAACCACCATCCCCCCTCCCCCCACATACACCACTAAATCCCAAGACAGACTCCGCTAAAGCACAGTGCTTGACATTCTCTCCTCCCCTCCCCTCTCCTTAGCTACAGTTTAGGATAGAATGAAGGCTTCCTTCTTCTTGCTGCATCCTCTTACTTGCAGTGTTTAACCCTGTCACTGTGCTGTGGATGTACACTACACATTCTAAAATTGATAGTACAAGTGTTCTATAGAAGTACACTGTACTTCCTGAATTATGAGTGAGAGTGCGCTGTTCAACATACAGCGGGAAAAATATGTAGCAGTGAAGGGATTAACACCAAAGTTGTGTGGAACAGGAATGTCGCATAAAAGATAGAGAAAATTAAATAGAGGGCATTGGTTCATTTGAATTAATTACTGTGCCATCTTCATCAGTTAATAGTTTTGCATGCTTAATAATTAGCCAAATATGCAGTGGTCTTCAGGCTACTGTAGATCTCTGTGGTTTAAGTTTAATGTCTTAATTCATGCAAAGTATTAATTCTTTGAAAAGACCTTTTCAGGAAGAAAAAGTCTGTGTTTACCCAAATGGTAGGATGCTGGCCCGTCGCTGTACTTCCATAATTGCGGCATTCAGATAGTTCAGTTTTGATTTGTCCTGAATTGAAGGCATTCGTTCTGTGCCTATTTCATCCACTATTTCTTTATATATCTGCAAAGAATAATAAAAACAATGAGGGCTTTTACTATGGAATATGACAGACACACATGGAGCTGTGACTTGATAAACCATTTCCTGGAGATCTTTTGATTTTGCCTACAGCCTTTCGTGAGTGACTCTGTTTTGATTCAATAACAATGTAAACAATCATCAATTATGGTGACAGAGATTAATGTACAAGAGTAGTGTCGTATATTTTGGTATGTTGGTACACCAAGTGTCTGAAGTGGTTTGGTCATCTCATGAGCCTTCTGAGTGAACAGCCACCGCACAGAGCTTACAAGACCAAGCTGCTTCTTAAATGGGCCGACAATCGCCCAGTTTGTCTTTTTCACTACAACTCAGTTGGGCCGATGATTGGCCCCATTGTCTTTTCACTATAAAATAACTGGGCTGATCATCAACCCTATTGTCTTCCAAGGGATTAATCGGTAAAAGTTTATTTCACTTGGCTTTAAATTACTTAAATTAAAACCATATTGACAGTTGCATAGACATATTTGTGAGAAATAGTCATGATCAAGAATAGGTACCTTCTTCTGAACTTCTGGGTAGTGAAGCATAAACAACATAAACCACAGCATGGTAGTGCTAGTTGTTTCACTGCCAGCAATGAATAACTGGCTAATGACACGGCGCAGGTTGGCACCTGGGGAGGAACAGTGCAAAGTCTTAGGGTGCATAACTTCAGATATTAGGGAGGAAAGAAACAAAGAATTCCCTTCCGCGGAATGCATGACGATAATATTAGAGAGTATCTAAATTCCCTGAAAAACATACATAGGATTTGCTTGAAAAGGTAAATGTACACTGTAACAACCAGATGGATTGTAGATTACTATGCAATGGTCTAAAGGATATGAACACTACTGGCAAAAAAAAAAAAATGGATGGACGAAGGGTAATAAGTGGTTTTTGGCTATTATTTTATTGGCCCTTAGTTTTCTCATACTGTATGTACATTGCACAATAAGAAAGAAGAGACAACCCCTGAAATCTTTCTTCATGAATTTGTTACTACTTTGACAGATGTTTTGCAGGTCTATAGATGTCTCTGGAACCTAGGTTTACTTGACTATCACCATGTTGATTGCACTCAACTCATTAAATTATACTGTTTCATTTTCGCACAGACAATTATTATACATGTACCTTCGTATATCTATACTTGCGCAATTAACCTGCACAGTTCTATCATCGTAATGAAGAAATGACTTCATTAGTAGAATAAGATTTACTTGGTCTTCTCACAAAATATAGTAGCATCTATAGAATTAGCTCAAGCCCAACTCAAACTGCAGACAAATTACTTGAACCAATCGCAGAGTGGTTAAGTCATCAAATAACATCAGACATTTCACATGCGTAGGACATCTTTTTCCATTATGGTAATGGTTGGGCAAGCTAGAATCAGCCCTATTGTAACATTTAAATTGAACAATCTACAATTATTTTACCACTACTACAATCTGGTGAGGGATTGAAGATGAAGACACTGTAGCCAATTTGTAATGCATTTCATGTGGTTTCTTCATGTTTTCTAGTTAATATGAACCCTTTCAAAGTGATAAAGTGAAGTACCATCCATTGTAGTGTTATCCCCGCGACGCTCTCGCTTCTGTTGTTCTTTGAGATATGCCTGGATAAAACTGTCCACATTGTCTTCATCATAGTCTTTGGTGGATTCACCGATGTAGCGGTCACTGAAAGTGATAAAGAAATAAATATTATTTTAATGAAATAGCGTCCATAAACTTTAGTGTCGGCAAAGCTGAATCAGTCTGGACAAATCTGATACAGAGATTTATCAAAACGTGAAGCAGAAGTGATAAAATTCCCCACAACGAAATATGCAAACAAACAAAGCTAACGGACATAGTAAAATTCATGCTACAACAAAAGTGGAATTGGGCTGGACATGTAGGAAGGATGAATGATAATACATGGACAAAACGCTGCACTGAATGGCAACCACGGACAAGAAATGGAACACAAGGATGACCAGGACGAAGATGGCAGGATGATATTAAAAAGAGAGGGGGAACAACATAGATAAGGAAGACATCAGACAGAAAAGAATGGAAGTCATTGTTGGAGGGCTACATCCTGCAGTGGATGGACAATGGTGAAAGGTGAAGCAGAAGTGAAGCTAAAAATGTTTAAATCTTCACTATGATGTTCATTTTAACTGTTTAGATATATTCAATAAACAGCAATTTCTTTTTTTCGGGTGCTATCTTTGGTGCGTCTAACATAACCTATCTTTATCAATGATCTTATGGGAGATTATAATAATGGTTGATGCTGCATAGTAGGGCTTGCCCTGATACTGACACAAAAGAATCTGTAAGGCCAGCTATAATTGCCTTACATTTTGATCAAACAGAACTTGCAATATGATAAAGAAAACGTGTGTTCTGTGTTATGTAAAAAGAAAGAATTGATCTACCTGAAGTAATTTGTAACTGTCTTCATGTTCTGCATGGCTCTCTTCATACTGAAGAAATCACCAGGTAGGAAACGTAACCAAGGGAACCAATTCATCAAGGAGTTGCCACCACCTAGTTTCACCTTCGATAAGAGGGGATACAAATGCATGTACCCTTGACAGTCAAATTTACTGAGCACAAGAATACTGCAACAGCTTCATTGAGTTCTTATGGACACTGCGTCTTGCATTTTTTGTTTGTTTGTTTGTTTTATTGGGTTTTTTTGTTTGTTGTTACTTTCATATCAGATGATATTAAAATCTATTCAAAATTGTTACAAGAAACCTGATACAGTATCACTGCAACATTGTCACATCATAGCATACAATGACAACTTGAAGCACTTCTAACTTGTTCAGAGAATTTGATATTTATGTGTTCCATTGCACATTGTAAATTCACTGGTATACTATTTTAGTATTTGCAAATTTCTGCTGGCAATTCAAGAAATTATCCAAAAACCAGAGAGAAAAAAGAAAAGTTACTTGTTAACCCCTTGTCTTGCAAATTCCACCCAACAAACCTGTTCATTGAAGATATCCAGAAAGTTGGTGAAATAAGGATCATGATAATCGAAACGTTTTCCCACAATAATGGCACAAATGACATTGGCGACACTGGCATTAGTGAGAGTTCTAATATCAGTTGGTGCACCCTTCAATTTGCCCAGTTCTTCGAGATAAGCACTGATCTGCGAGACAATCGAAAATAACAAAAGTGTTAATACAGGCCAGTTTTGAATTCTCATCACTGTTCCCTAAAACTGTTATAATTGGTTTTGACTACTTTTCAGGAGCAGCAAAAAAAACTGTCCAATTTTAGCTCAACTGATCTAGTGATGATGACTTCTTGAAAGTTTGCTATTCGATTATTTTTGGGCATAGAAGTCTAAAACCAAGATCACTTGATGCAGCTTTGAATGCAGTTGAATATATGTACAAAAATCAATTTTTCAAATTTTTGAGCTGCTACAATCTTTGGCAATGGTGATAATCTGAAGTACAAAGTAATTCAATAAACTGATCCCATGCTTTTTGTCAACATGATACTGTTATCAAATAATATCATCTTACATTTCAAGAATCTGAGGAAATAAGAGTTCAATTATTCTTATAATGAGGAGAATTTAATTTAACCAGGAATGTCTTGTTATAGCATCTGTAAACAAATGGTGATAAAAGAAATGTTACTGTTCTGGGAAACTTATCACACCAACATGTTAAAACCTGCAATCCATATAATCACCATGGCATTACATTTCAGTCGCGTTTGATGTTATTACTCATTAAGCTAGTTTCAACCAATGGAATATTTTCTGTCAGCATTGCAATGGGGCAAATTGTTAAGCGAATGGCATTTTCTTCACATGTAGATCTTAAACTTTTCACTCCAAAGTTATATAAATATAAGTCAGATAGTTCTCATGAGGTCTGTTAATTTCATATATGTATGTCCCAGCCTTGTAAATAATGCAATTGTTTGTAGACTCTAAATATTGGAAAAAACATGTTGGAGTGATCTATTATCACTATGAATTAGCCATATGCCTCGAGTGACAAAACATTTAATGCTGGTGAATTACAAGTTAACAAAAACAACACCAACAATGAAAACAGCAGCAATGGCAAAAACATCAGTCATGAGGACAACGGTAAGAACAGCAACAACAAGAAATACAAACATTGTGAGACATCAACAACCCTTTCAGAGACTGATTTTTATTTGTCTTGCTCAGCCACTTACAATACCCACTGGTGTTCGGACACAATAAAAGTCTGTTGGCAGTCTGAGAGATGAGTATTTTATACCTTGCAAGAGAGAAAGGTTGTTTTGCTCACAAATGCATTGTTTCACGCACAACTTCACTTATGTACACTATAGCAAAGATCAGTGCATACCTCATCTTGGATCTTTTCAGCCAGTATATTTTTACCCATTCCAAAATTCCTCAGAATGGCCAATGTTACAGATCTCTGTTCTTTCCATAGGGGGCCAGACGCATGGATAATACCTGCAAGAGGAATAAATGATGCTCAATTGGGCCAAGATAAAATGATAGTTTACTATTCCAACTGATTAAATCCCAGTATGAGCTCAAAATGCGCACCAGAGAGAGAGAGAGAGAGAGAGAGAGAGAGAGAGAGAGAGAGAGAGAGAGAGAGAGAGAGAGAGAGAGAGAGAGAGAGAGAGAGAGAGAGAGAGAGAGAGAGAGAGGGAGATGATGATGATGATGATAATGATGATGTTGACAATAACTTCTGACCAAACAAAAGACATTGGTCCATTCAGATTTCTGAGGGGTTATTATCAAAGGAGTGACAAAGAAATGACTAACCGAGACGAATTTCAAAGGTGTGACACAAATACTACAGAATCAAAGGAGTGAGATAACGAATGAATGACAGTATTAAAATGTTTCTGGACCCAACCTCATCCCATATGCTGTGATCCCACATTGTTCCTCCTGTTTAAATGTACTACTTGGATTAGTTTTGCAGTTATATGTTGAACAGTATAAAATAAAGGTGGCAACCCGTAAGATTCTGGTTGCACAATACAAGAAAGTGTATTAATGGTGAGTTTGTGCCCTCAGTTCTAAGCATGAGCAGGATAGAATTTCTGTATGTTCTTCACTTGGAGGTGAAATTGAATTTTCAAACTTTCTAGTCCAAAATGGATTTGTATCAATTGATGAAATTCAAAATACTCTGATAGTCTGCATTTCAGTTTAAATGATGCAAAATGAATGTGACTTGGGAGTCAATTTCAGTGATGGAGAACAATAATAAAAGAGTGTGACTTTGGGAGATGGCTTATGGAAAACAGAATAACAGTTTGCGAGTTTGGGAGAACAATTAATAAACATTTTCAGCAACCACTCTTCGGAACTGTATGTCACTCCTTTGAGATTTGATTTTTCTTGCTATCACTCCTATGACAATATTTATGTTACTTCTTCTTTCTGCGTCACATCTTTGTGCTGTCGCTCCTATAAACATAACCATTACTGAGAAACTGTTTCTTGCTCACCTAACTAAAGATAATTATGTCATCCCTCTTGAGCAGCTTACCTTTCTCCCCATCCTCTACGTAAGCAGCCATGAAAAGAGGCCCTCGGTCAGAATAGAAGTCGGCTTGCTTCACATATGCTTCTTTCAGAACTTTATAAGAGTTGAAAACTACAACCAGATGTGGGCCCATTTTAATACTGAATAACTCTCCACATCTGAAAAGAAACAACAACAAAAAAAAATCTGGCTGAAAAAACTGAAATAAAACTCACTACCATTTAGTAAGAGGATCACCTGATTTTGGCACAGAATCACAGCTTCCCAAGAAGAAATGGGACAAACAGTACCAATCTTTTGATATTTTTATTCAGCATTCATACAAGTAAAATTACGTAATTAAAAAAAAAAATGAAATAAGGGCTAACAGAATCAAGCACAGTATATTATGTTTTGTGGCAATTAGGAGGCCTGAGGCACTTCTATTACTGTATTAGTTCTAACGTACAGAGATCAGCAGCATGACGTTCTTGTCAGGTTGTTCATAAAAAAATGAAGTCTTGTTAAAGTGTTTGGACTCCCAGAACAGATCACCACTAACAAAATGATTTTGGGGTTACAAATTCACCTCATCAAATTCAGTTTCATTGGAAATTCTAGATGATACAGTAATCATATTATTAACATATTATTCTTGGAGCAAGCCAAGACAAGCAACCCTCCCTTCCTCCTACCATTCTCCTTTTCAAGAAATCTGAGAAAAACGAAATTGTGGAGATTTCCATTCGCACAAAATCCAAGGATATAAACTTACACAAGTCGCTGATTAGCAGTAAGTTTTAGCAACTTTTTCGGATTGTCAAAAGTAAAGTATTTTGCCCATTAACGTTAAAATATATTTTTAAAAAAAAGGGGGGTGGGGTGGGGTGGGGCATAAATTATATTTTCTACAGGAATATGATCTTTACGGACCCAGTTAACTATTTCTTGATCGGCCATAGATCTTTAGACAGACTATAACCGGAAGCAAGTCAAGTCACTGTGCACCATAGATATAGTAACATCTATGCTGTGCACCCTAAGGTGCCTCGGGGCGAGATAAAAGGGTGGCAAGCTTTCCACAAAAGAGTTTGGAAAAGGGTGCACAGTTGTTGTGTACTATTAGTGTGGGTTGTAATTAATAGTCGCTTGCCCTCCTTTTGTCTGCAATGGCGCTGCCGAAGGTGGCCACGCGAAATTGCCGCCATCTTTTAGTGGACGGAAGGGAGGCGGCGCAAGCACTTAGCCGATCCTCTCTTGTCTACTGCATAGCTCACGGGCCATACTCCTTGGGTTTTTATATCAGCAACCTACATTTTTGACGAGCAAATATATTATTATTGTTACTCCTAAGAAGAGGGGATTGGGGGAAGGTATAATGAGCCCTAATCTCTGACTTCTCTGGTCTACTGGCTGTCTGGGTCGACCTTACAATTACCAGTGAGACCAACTTGCCTAAGCGTCAGCGTGCGACTTTGTTGTGTTGCTATCATGCCGCATTTTTTAAAATCTAGGCGAATGAATTAAGATCGGCGTTCATGAAAAACTCAGGCTCATAAAAGAGTCAATCGGAACATGTACCGTAACAAAAGACTTGACTGCAACGTGACAGCATGTCACATGCGGCCTCGCAAAGGCTCATAATGTGAAATCGAGGCTCAAGAGGTAATTATGTATGCAAATAGGGTAACATAATTTAAATAAATACATGTAGTCAAAAAATATTATGTATACAAATTGTAACAAGACGCTTTTGTTTGTTTCTGCAGCAAGGAGAATGGAGTAAAAGAGTGTACAGTAGTTGGGAGATGTTAGTCTTGTTATTAAACGGTCATTGCAGTAAAATAAAGTAGGCCTACCGGTAATTTTTTTTAGAAATGAAACAGCGGCTAACAGAATCAAGCACAGTGCGTTTTTTTGGGCGGTCAGTAGGGCCGAGGCAAGTAGTGTCTCTACGTAGTGAGATTGACAGCAAGGAATTTTCATCTGGTTGGCGCAAAAGTCACTTACGCACCACACAAATTAGTGCTTCACGAGGGTGGGGGCGGAGGGGTGTTCATACCCTTTTCTCACTACTTGCCTCGCCTCCAACTGTCTCGAGGGCGGGTCACTTACTGTTCCTCACAGTTCTACATTGTGATTGGAGCGCGGTTTGCGCTGCTTCAGTGTTTCACACAAAATACTTTTTTCTCGTTCTCAACCATAGATTATATACACTAGTGAGTTCTCGACACAAACCACAAACAAACTGATAACCTACTTAGATATTAAAATTCATAGACATTTTTTTGGCAGGACATCCCATGGGTCTACAATTAATATAAACTATACAGTGCAAACGGTCACAAGAAGTAAAAATATGACTTAATTAAGCAGCACGTATGATTAGGCACGCCATGCGTGGTGTTTCAACACGAGAAATACGGCCACCTCTGTTTTCTTCTTTCACCAAAGGAGTACCCTTGACCCGCATTGACCAGTTCAGCCACCGGCTTTCAGAAATTTAACCAATCGCCAGAGCCCTAACTAGCCAGCATCCTCGCGTCAGTCCGACGTAGAAGTCTGTGGGATTGGTGGAATTACTGTGGGGGCGGATTCCCTACATCAAACCAACGTCGGTGGGATGTCATAACTAGCAAATCTACGCAGGAAAGACGTCATTCCTGCGAGCAATCTTGACGTCAGTTCCACGCTTCGGATTTCCGTCAAGTTGCTGGGTGGGTCGGTTTGGCGAACACAATACACGACCTGCCGTTGTGTTGCGGTTGTTTCCTGTTCCTATCTATCTTGCCATGTTCCCGTGTTTCGCGTACATGCAGAGCCGGATTTAGATGAAGAGAGGCCCTAAGCTATTCTAGGCCCTCCCCAATCCCCCATCTTCACGCCTAGAGGATGGTGGAAGTGTTGTAAATAATTTGAGAATGCCAATAATGATGATAGGTGTTTAAAATTCCACACTTCGCAGCTAGGAAAATCACAAAAGATTTGTTCAGAAACTACAATGCATTGTAACATCGTATTATGTAAGAAACGGCTACATCTGATACAAAATCTTATGCACATTGGCCTGAGGCCGCTAGGCCCCCTTAGATTTTGAGGCCCCAGGCTTCATCCTACCTAGCCTAATGGTAAATCCGGCATTCCATACAAGTGTGCTATGTGCGTATCTCCATTCAATCGCTTTGATTTAGTTCAAGTCGCGTACGTGCAACTTTGTTGCATTGCTGTCTAGTCGCATTTTTTTAGTCAAATCTAGGCCAATGAATGGTGACGTGCACATAATTATGCCACACTCGAGCGCATTGCAGATTCAATTCGAACATGAAACTAAGCCACACTGCAACATGAGAGCAAGTCACATGTGCGCACCTAGCCTTAACAAAATGCGACGCGGCTGCAACGCAACAAAGTGGATTGTTGGGCCAACTAGTTGTTTTGTGATTTCATGATATCGACTTAAAAAAAAAACGACAACAAACACACACCAACAAATAAACAAAACAAATATCCAAATAAACAAAACAAATATCCCTCACAGTCACAGAACAAGGAATTACCCGAAGCGAAAGAAGCCCCCTTTTCGTGACAACAGGAAATAATTATGCGTATAGTCATTTTGGATGAAATGCAACTTGACTTGACTTGATCAAACAAAACAAACAAACATGAAACAAACAAAACCACACAGAAAAATCTCATACATACTTCGCTGCCCACGCCTGCATTGTGTCCCTTGGATCGCCTCTCCTCAGATAGGGTAGATGGCCCACAATAGGGTAAGGTTTGACTGGATAGGGTGGGATGTTGCCTGGTTGGGTAAACCATGATTTCAGGACAAGTGTCACCACCAAAATGATCACCAGGTAGATCACGGAGGCAGGAATGAAGTCAAGTATCATGATGCCGGCTCAGAAATGTTTTGTGCTCTCCAGTTTTGGTTGTATTCGTTGATTGTGCAAGACCCTGTAAGTTGATGAGGACAAAAACCTGTAGTTTCAATGAAACACTAATCCTCTAAGCACTGTTTGGGTTAGTATATTGTATTCATTTCAGTAACAACTGTGTTTCGATTAACATGTTATAACAACAATAAAAAATAAGATAAAATAATTATTTAAAAAAAAAAAGAAATAACAGAAATTCAATTTTTGTTCATGGCCCCTGGAGCCGCGGGAATTCTCTATTAGTAGTAACAAAATACCCCAACAAACGCCCAGACCGTCTCCACTCCCGCCCTTTTCTCTATTCGCCAGTTGAACTCAATAGTCTCTATCTGTCAAATACGGAAAAAAAACAAAACCCGACCCCAGTAACTATGTAATAGAAGCAGCGCCAGAGCGATCTGTCTAATCAAAACACACCTGCAGAAGAAAGTTACTGACAAAAGATCGACCAGCATGCAAGAACATCGAGATCTATCGATCATCCCCTTAGAATGACAAGGTTCTAACTCCCTTCCATCAGATTTTGAGAATTTGATGATTGAAGTTTCATGTGCTCACAGCTTTTAGAGAGACGACTTTTTTTTTCTTTTTGGTAATACTTACAAATTGCACACCGAATCCGCTTGGTATTTTAACACACAATGGAGAAGGCCAGTCGAACTAGTGTGTAGTGTCAACCTCAGATCAGCCAAAAAGTGGAAATAGAACCTTGTCATTTTACGGGGATGCGAATGGGAAGATCTTGAAATACGATCCCCCCTCCCCCCCCCCAAAAAAACCCGCCAAAACAACAGCAAGAAGAAGAACAACGTTCGGCCTACACAGCGGCTGACTCAGATTCCTCCAGACTAGGCTAAAACAGATGTGTCCAGTATCGACTTTACAGGACTGGTCAACGACGATCGATAATTGCAAGCTTGAAACGGGGTGTGATACGCAATTTCTGGTTACGTGTGACAAACAAATTGTTCTTCTTGTTGTTTCTCTGGAATCTTAACAGCCCCGATCTTTCTTTAAATGTAAAAAGTGTATATATATGTAAAAAAGACAGATAATAATATGTAAATCTGGCGTTTCATAAAGATAATGTAATTTTAGCCTGACTGGTTTAATCTACAAAAAATGTAGAAGAAACAAAACCAAAAACTAAACAAAAACAAAACAAAAAAATTAACTGATTTTTGCACCACGACATATATTTATCATTCAACAATTATTTTCCTCTGTTTTTTTTTTAAAAATTTTACCTCCATCTGAGCGCCCAGATTCGAGTTTCATTATCCTAATCATGTCCAGTGGCGTGCAGAGGTTTGGCGATGCCCCAGCATGCCCGGTGTAACAGGCCAAAATATACCCCCCGCCCAGAATATACCCGGGGTTAAACTGGCCTAGCCCAGAATATACCTCGGGGTATATTCTGGGCTAGGCCAGTTTATACCCCGGGGTTACTTTGGGCTAGGCCAGACTATACCCCCCTAGTCCAGATTATACCCCCTGCTTTTTCTTTAAAAACAAGTCAAGACCACAGTTTATTTCAGCCTGTTCTTCATCACTGTCATCAGATATCATATTAATACATATATGAACACATTCTTGACACTAACAAGTCATAATGCCATTTAGAGAAAATAATAATAACAGTTTATTTCAGCCTTAGTTTACTTTGGTGTACATACATACATTCTCGACTCCTGTAAATCATGATACATTTTAGGAGGAACAAACATGCATTAAAATGCATTGATACACAAAAGAGTTGAGTATCCATCCAAAGTGACATGATTAGACTTCAGCATTAATTTCACTCGTGTGTGTTGATGATATTATTATTATTATTATTATTATTATTTTGATAGTTGGTTGGCCATGAGTAAAACATGCATTGTATTTTTTGTTACAATGATGTAGAGAGAAAAGGCCAGAAAAGAACACACAGAAAAAAACAAAAAAAACATAATGATGATCCAACTGACAGATAGTGCAATTCCATCATCCAGCAGACATAAAACTAAATAGGCACTAAATGTTTGCGACTGATAAACTCCACCTGTCCAGATCCACTTGAAACGTTACAGAATGCTAACCAGTAATAATGATAACAATAAGAACACGAAATCATGTTATTTACTCTTGAAAATATAGAGAAATATCAATTCAGAATCATCATCATCATCTTGGAAATTGCAAAGATTTGAGAGGGAGTGTAAAAATGGCAGCGTATGCCTACAAATCATTCTAGAATTTATAAACAGCAATGTATGTGTATCAACTATATATAAAAAATGTGTTAAATCTTTTCAAATATTCAAGTAAAACTGGACAGAAAGCTTTAGTGAAATAGCCTTGACAGTTGTGTAGGCCGACAGAGTAAGTCCACAGAGACAAAAGTAGTGCATTGTAAAAGGTACATGTAATTAGATCTATAGCATGTTGAGGCAAAATTCAATGGATCATATGTTACATTAACAGTATTTCTTGTTAGTGAGTATCATTCTTTGATAGGTAGAAAGATATACATTTCATGTACATTACGGTTTAAGACACTGGATTAGTTTGCAAGGCTTTTGAAAGAGTGAACCTATGTATTATAGTAAATAAGGGTATGTCACTCGCGAGTGAAATAATAATAATAATAAAAAAAGACCTTGTCCGTCTTTACCTTCCTAAGCTTAACACGTCCCTTGCCAAGGGATTTAACAACTGTGTTCATTATCACTGTCATCAGATATCATATTGAAGCATACATTTTTGACTCTTGTAAATTATGATACATTTAAAAGGACATAAACATGCTTAAAAAGCACTGGTATACAAAAGGATTGAAAATCAATTGAAACTGATATGATTAAACTTTAACACAATTTTACTTGTGTCCGTTGGTATTATTATTGTTTTGGTTTTTTTATAATTAGTTAATTATCAATATCAGAATCACCATCATCTTGGAATAATACAAAGATAAGAGGGAATATAAAAATGACCTACACATCATTCTAGAATCTATAAGCAGCAATAATGTGTGTATTATATACCAAGTACATCATGTAAAGAAAAATGTGTTAAATATTTTCAACTATTCAAGTAGAACTGGACTGAAAGCTTTAGCGAAGTAGCTTTGATAGTCATGTAAAATGACCGATTAAATCCACTGAGACAACAGTGCATTGCAGAAAGTAATTACAGTATGTTATGGCAAAAATTCAATGGATCATGTTGCATGAACATGTCTTGTTAGTAAATTCTTTGATAGCGTATTTGTAGAAATGTATACATTTTATGTAGCTCATGGTTTAAGGCACTGGATTAGTGTCACTCACATTCGTTGGCATGTTGTAGTTGATTTTGTAGTTGATTGCCATTGAGTAAAATTTGCACGGTACTGTTTGTTTGGCACTAACATACACTTAGTCCCAATGGATGAAATAATTAACGGACTCATAAAAATAAAGTCATTTTAAATATTTTTTTGTGTACAAATACATAGATGTTAAATCCCTTGGCAAGGGACGTGTTAAGCTTAGGAAGGTAAAGACGGACAAGGTCTTTTTTTTTTATTATTATTATTTCACTCGCGAGTGACATACCCTTATTTACTATAATACATAGGTTCAATCTTTCAAAAGCCTTGCAAACTAATCCAGTGTCTTAAACCGTAATGTACATGAAATATATATCTTTCTACAAATACCTATCAAAGAATGATACTCACTAACAAGAAATACTGTTAATGTAACATGATCCATTGAATTTTGCCTCAACATGCTATAGATCTAATTACCTTTTACAATGCACTACTTTTGTCTCTGTGGACTTACTCTATCGGCCTACAGAACTGTCAAGGCTATTTCACTAAAGCTTGTCCAGTTCTACTTGAATATTTGAAAAGATTTAACACATTTTTATATATAGTTGATACACATACATTGCTGCTTATAAATTCTAGAATGATTTGTAGGCATACGCTGCCATTTTTACACTCCCTTTCATATCTTTGCAATTTCCAAGATGATGATGATGATTCTGAATTGATATTTCTCTACATTTTCAAGAGTAAATAACATGATTTCGTGTTCTTATTGTTATCATTATTACTGGTTAGCATTCTGTAACGTTTCAAGTGGATCTGGACAGGTGGAGTTTATCAGTCGCAAACATTTAGTGCCTATTTAGTTTTATTTCTGCTGGATGATGGAATTGCACTATTTGTCAGTTGGATTATCATTGTTTTTTTTTGTTTTTTTTCTGTGTGTTCTTTTCTGGCCTTTTCTCTCTACATCATTGTAACAAAAAATACAATGCATGTTTTACTCATGGCCAACCAACTATCAAAATAATAATAGTAATAATATCAACACACATGAGTGAAATTAATGCTGAAGTCTAATCATGTCAGTTTGAATGGATACTCAACTCTTTTGTATATCAATGCATTTTAATGCATGTTTGTTCCTTCTAAAATGTATCATGATTTACAGGAGTCGAGAATGTATGTATGTACACCAAAGTAAACTAAGGCTGAAATAAACTGTTATTATTATTTTCTCTAAATTGCATTCTGACTTGTTGGTGTCAAGAATGTGTTCATGTATGTATTATGATATCTGATGACAGTGATGAAGAACAGGCTGAAATAAACTGTGGTCTTGACTTGTTTTTAAAGAAAAAGCAGGGGGTATAATCTGGACTGGGGGGATATAGTCTGGCCTAGCCCAAAGTAACCCCGGGGTATAAACTGGACTAGCCCAGAATATACCCCGAGGTATATTCTGGGCTATGCCAGTTTAACCCCGGGTATATTCTGGCGGGGGGTATATTTTGGCCTGTTACACCGGGTACATTGTGCATCAGGACAGTCTTTCACCTAGGTCTAGTAAAAGTGTATCCACAAAATGAAGCACTCTGTACAATTTTATGAGAAACTTATAGAACTAGTACGGAGCTCAAGTTGTGCACTGAGGACACTGAGGTACAACACAGTGACAAAAACACCGACTATAAAAACTGCCTGCAAAACGCGATCCATGTAAACAGTAATCTGCGCGGTTTTCCAAAACGCTGGCGTGTAAAAGGCGCGCTGACAAAACATGCACGTACAAAACACGTCTACATGTGAACAGGGCTTAAAGCTTTAACGAGGTTCAAGCGCACACATCGCGCCGCTTGGCTGATCGTATAACCTCGCTACCTTTCTTTGGGCATAGTAAAAATATGTTTAAAAGTGCCTCGGAGGCATTTATTGTTGTCTTTGCCGTTTTAGTTCTGTTTTACATTTATCCCTCGAAACTTAGTATTTCACTTCGTTTATTTCCTATGTATCACACCATCACCGAGCGAATTAATGTAATATAAATGTATGATTTACTGTCTAGCCTAAACCAAACTATTTATTCACACTTGACTCTTTAGTAACACAAAGTATTACATGTCATTTGTTTACAAAAGACATTAAATACATCATTAAATCTCTCTTTCTACTATTTCTACTATTTGAAATTAATAGATTAAAATTTATCCATATCATCCCCCACCCCCCCCCCCCGCCAGAATTTATTATTCATTATTAAATATATTTGTTATTAATAAATATACAAATATTATTTGAGTTGTGTGTTGTGTGAACTGATGTGAGTTGTGAACTGCTGTGAGTTGTGAACTGTTGTGAGTTGTGAACTGCGCCTAACAGGCTGCGTTACAATTTGCTCTGAGATAGAGAGAGAGAGAGTGAGCGAGACAGGGAGAGAGAAAGAAGCAGTGCAGTATGTTGAGCGCTTCGCAGGCAGCTCCATTCTGCTCTGTGGACATGTTGTTTCTGTAAAGCGCATAGAGCATTTTAAATGGATATGCGCTATATAAATGCTATACATTACATTATTATTATTTATCTCTCTCTCTCTCTCTCTCTCTCTCTCTCTCTCTCTCTCTCTCCATGTCCCCTTCCCTTCTCTCTCTATCTGCCCGTCTCTCCCTCTGTCTATCTTTGTCTGTGTTATGTCCTTGCTCACTGCCCCCTCCCCAGCCGCATCCACCTGCCCCTGCCGCTCTCTTTCTCTCTTTGAGAGAGTTGCACTCCAGCTCTTTGAGAGAGGGCTGCATTTTGGTTCATTGAGAGAGAGAGAGAGAGAGAGAGAGTTGCATTTTGGTTCTTCGAGAGAAATGCAATTTGAAAGAGGTGCTCTCACGTTCTTAGACAGAGAGAGCTGCATTTTGGTTCTTTGAGAGAAATGCAACTTGAAAGAGGTGCACTCTAGTTCTTTGAGAGAGGGGTGCATTTTGGTTCTTTGAGAGAGATGCAATTTGAAAGAGATGCACTCCAGTCCTTTGAGAGAGAGCTGGAATTTGGTTCTTTGGGAGAGATGCAACTTGAAAGAGGTGCACTCCGGCTCTTTGAGAGAGAGCTGCTGTAGCATCTGCGGGCTACCCCTTGCCCTCCCCCGGTTTTGTTGTTGTGCTGGTGGCTGAGCATGTGTCCACTACTTTTTTCATTTTATTGTTAACCGCCAGAGTGTACTGTACTCCGTGACCTGACCTTCTTTTCTAGTGAGTAGTTTTTTCCTCGCTCGCTTGTTGTCAGGTGTTTTGACTCGTTCAGTAAATATTAGTATGTTCCCGAACATTCGATAACACTGTGGAGAAGGGTGTTTACGCCAGATTTGGCCTTGAGTGATGTAACCTGATGACGTATTGATGCGTGATTGGTTAGTTTGTGCGAGGGCAAAGGTAACGTTTATTTCGGGAACTTTCTGTAGGAATGTTTATATATATAGACCTGTGTGAGTGGTTGGGGGGGTGAGTAAGTGAGTTTCCTTTTGTGTGGCGTAGATATTTAGTTTCGCTGGCGTCTTCCTAGTAATTTATTGTTCACTATACAGTTATTAAACTTTGGTATTATTTAATCTATCGTCGGATCTCGTGTTTATTTATTTTACAGCTGTAATAGTTTCGTTTTCTAAAGGGTTGTAGTTAGATCAACTAACTCCCCCCTACTATAACGTGCTAGAACAACCTCAGCTGTTACATATTGGGGGCTCGTCCGGGATCCGACTATATTCGAGCGGACCAGATCAAAATTACTAGATTTATTTACATAGTTTATTGTAGAATATCATCGACAAGCTATCTACAACATGTCAGAGGCTATTGGAAGGCTTAGCCAGGAAGCAGACGCCTTGGAGCTCACTGGGAAGGAGAGACAGGATTACATCCGTGACGGCCTAAGGGAGGAAAGAGAGAGAGAGAGGCAAGAGCGCATGGAGCAACTGAAGATGGAGAGAGAGAGGCAAGATCGCATGGAGCAACTGAAGATAGAGGCTCAAGAGAAGGAGGCTCAACGACAACACGAGCTGGAGATGGAGAGGATCCGCCATCAGGGTGGAGGCGAGTCGACGCAGGGGACCAGCGACCACGCCAGTTCTAAGAGACCCAAGCTACCTGCATTTCAGGACAAGAAGGACGATCTGGATAGCTGGTTGCTGCGGTTTGAGAGGTTTGCTGAGACAGCTGAATGGCCCAGATCCACCTGGACGACATCACTGTCTGCCCTGCTGACCGGGAGAGCTTTGGAGTGCTTCTGCAGACTACCGATCGACGAAGCCAAGGACTACGACAAGGTCAAGGAAGCGTTGCAGAAGAGGTACAACCTGTCAGAGGACGGATACAGACTCATGTTCAGACAAGGTAAGCCTGAAGATGGAGAAGATGTTGGAATGTTTTTGACCAGGATCAAGACCTATCTAGAGAGGTGGATAAAGCTGTCGAAGACGGAGGAGACCTACGAAGGAGTGAGAGATCTGTTCGTCAGAGAGCAATTCATGGATGCCTGCCCACCAGACCTTGCAACCCATGTGAGGGAGAGGAAACCAAAGACGCTACAGGACATCGCAGATTCAGCGGAGGCGTACCTGGTAGCGAGGAACCGGACGCTCAGCGGGAGCGCCAGACTGCAGAACCGGCCAGTGCGACAGAGGCCCAACGGAGACAGAAGCCCACAGGTCTGCCATAGGTGCCAGAGGCCGGGACACAAGGCGACGGAGTGTCGTGCAAAGTTAAACGACAAAGGTGAGTTGAAATGTTACCTTTGTGGAAAGCCAGGCCACGTTCGGAGGATGTGTCCAGCCCAGAAGGAAATGGGACGAGGCAAGCCGAACAAGGCGGCGGCGGCCGTAGTTATAGCGGCGGACGAGTCGTCAAGACAAGATGTGACGACGGCTGACACCAGCATCAACGTTCAAGCGGTAATGACGGACGGGAAGCTACAGTTAGCGGTGCCTGTTACGTGCGGAGGATGCAGTGACGGAAGGACCGTGGAGAAACTGAAGTTACCAGTGATGAAGGGCTTGATTGGGAATCGAGCGGTAGATGTCCTAAGAGATACCGGCTGTGAAGGTGTAGTGGTGCGGCGAGCACTGGTGGACGACGGACAGCTCACCGGTGGGAAGAAACTTATCGCGAGGATCGATAACTCCTTGCTAGCGGCGGAGGAAGCCGTTATCGACGTGAAGACGCCTTACCTGACGGGCAAAGTGACGGCGCTGTGTCTCCCGGAGACCATCTGCGACCTAGTAGTCGGGAACGTGGACGGAGCGAAGGATCCGTACGACCCTGATACTGAGGTGATGGTAGGAGCGGTGACCACGAGGGCCCAGGAGAAGAGGAAGGACCGGTCTACGTCGCTGAAGGTGCCGAGGGCAGAACGGCACGCGGGAGTGGATAGAGAGGAACTTATCCGACTCCAAGAAGAAGACGAAGTCATTAGGAAGTTAGAGCAGAAGAAGATCCCAACTAATAGAGGCAATAAATCTGTTCATTTTGAGAAACATGGAGGAGTACTGTACCGGATCTACAAGGACCTGAGACAGGCGACGGTTATAAGGCAAGTGGTACTACCCGAGAAACTGAGAGAGTATGTATTGAGTGTAGCCCACGACTCGATCGTCGGAGGACACCTCGGCGTGAAGAAAACCAAAGACAGAGTTATGAGCAATTTTTATTGGCCTGGAATTGAAGGTGACGTCGCGAGATACTGCCGCTCATGCGACATATGCCAGAGGACGGTGAACAAAGGAGCGACCCCAAAGGTGCACCTGCAGAGTATGCCAGTAGTGGACGTACCATTTAGGCGAGTGGCCGTGGACTTAGTAGGACCTATCGACCCCCCAAGTGAAGGTGGACATCGGTATATCCTGGTGTACATAGACTACGCTACTCGCTACCCTGAAGCCACACCCTTGAAGAAGATCGACGCAGAAACGGTAGCAGAAGCCTTAGTGAACATCTACAGCCGTTTGGGTGTGCCCGAAGAGATCCTGTCGGACCAAGGGACCCAGTTTATGTCAGATGTCATGAAGGAAACGAATAGACTACTGGGAATTCGACAGTCGACCACTACAGTCTACCACCCTATGTGCAACGGGTTGGTGGAGCGATTTAACGGCACACTGAAGAAGACCTTAAGGCGACTGTGCGCAGAGCAACCCAAGCAGTGGCACAGATACATCAACCCGCTGCTCTTCGCATATCGTGAAGTTCCCCAAGAGTCGACCAAGTTTGCCCCATTCGAGTTGCTGTATGGGAGAACTGTGAGAGGACCAATGCACATCTTACGACAACTATGGACCAAGGACGTAGAGGAGCCGGAAACGAAGACCAGTTACCAGTACGTCATGGAACTACGTGAGAGGCTGGAGGACACATGGAAGTTAGCGACGGAAGAACTCTCCAAGGCTCAAGGTAGACAGAAGACCTACTACGACCGGAAGGCGCGAGAGAGGAAGTTCCGCCCCGGAGATGAAGTGTTGGTGCTACTGCCGACGAACACTAACAAGCTCCTAGTCCAATGGAAGGGACCATGTAAGGTAGTCTCAGTTGTCGGTGTCAACGACTATAGAGTCAAGATGGGTGCAAAAGAAAAGACCTTGCACGCCAACCTCCTCAAGAGATACATTCCAAGGACGTCAAAAGCAGCAGCAGTGGCAACGGAACCGAGACCTATTGTGACCGAGATGTGTGGGATGGACAACAGTAGGAGAGATACCACGCCTGGACATGTCAACGCCATAAAGGACGGCGGCGGTGATAGTGCTGAGACTGTACTAGCAGAGGACGACCTGATAGACAAGAGTCAACCCGTGGAGTCAGCTAGCATGACAGTCATCGAGGACTGCGACCTGGAAGGCGACAATGGTGGAACGACGGAGGACCTTACCGACCTAGGAAGCTGGGACCAGAATGAAGGCTACAGAGATGTCCAGTACGGAACGCAACTGACGTCGGAACAACGTCAAGAACTCTGCAATGTGGTGAAGAATTACCAGCATGTCTTCACCAATCTCCCTGGATGCTGCCAGTTGGGTGAACATCGCATCGACCTGACGACAGAGGTACCAGTTCGTCAACGACCATACCCGGTGCCCTACGCTATGCGCGACTCATTGAAGGAGGAGCTTAGCACCATGGAACGGCTGGGCATCATTCGAAGGAGCTCATCAGCTTATGCTTCACCTATTGTTGTCGTCAAGAAGAAGGACGGATCCAACCGAGTCTGCATCGACTACAGGAGGTTAAACAAGATCACAGTATTCGACCCTCATCCGACAGCAGCGCCATTAGAAGTGTTTCAGAGTCTCTCGAGAGGAAAATTATTCTCTCGGATTGACCTGAGCAAGGGATACTGGCAAGTGAAAGTTCGAGAGCAAGACATTCCCAAGACGGCGTTCGTCACCATGGGCGAACACTATGAATTCATTCGGATGCCTTTTGGGATGATGAACTCAGAAGCCACACTGAACAGGATCGTAAAGCCATTGATCCGTGGAATGAACAATGTGACAGCATATGTGGACGACCTGCTGATTCATACAGAGACATTCGACGAGCATGTGAAGACTCTCAAGGACTTACTGCAGAGGATGGACCAAGCTGGATTAACTGCAAGACCATCGAAGTGTCTGATTGGAACGTCTGAAGTAGACTTTGTTGGACACTTAGTGGGAGAAGGTATGATTGGCCTGTTAGAAGAGAATGTATGTAAGGTACGAGACGCACCCAGACCCACCACTAAGAAGGAAGTGAAAGCATTCTTAGGATTAGTGGGATATTACCATGAATTTATTCCTAACTTTTCAGCGATTGCATCACCATTGTCTGATTTACTTAGAAAGGGTCAGCCCAATATAGTTCAGTGGGATGAAACGCAGGAGAAAGCGTACACCTCTTTGAAGAATGTCATTATCTCCAAACCCGTGTTATGTTTGCCAGATTTTTCCAAAGAGTTTGTCTTAGCAACTGATGCATCAGATCGCGGATTAGGCGCTAGTCTTATGCAGGAACACGAGGGAAAGTTGTACCCTGTGGCATATGCTAGTCGTAAGCTATTGCCTCGTGAGACAAAATATTCGGTCTCAGAGCGCGAATGTTTAGCTATTGTTTGGGCTGTAAAAAAGTTTACTTTGTATTTGTATGGAAAGGAGTTTGTGCTCCAAACTGACCATCGGTCATTAGAGTTTTTGAACTCTGCCAAGTTTGACAGTCCAAAGTTATTACGATGGAGTTTATTTTTACAGTCTTATCGATTCAGGATTCACTACGTAAAAGGCAGAGAAAATGTCTGTGCCGATTTCCTGAGCAGGGTATTTTAAAGTAGTACACTATCAGTGAAATGCATTGTAACCCATACTTTTGCCTACTAGATGAATTTCTAGGACGGCAGTATTGTACTGTAATTGGGGACATAGTTCATCTGTGATTGAATATTGAATTGATGGCTGATAGAGAGTCATGGTGTGTTAGTCACATTTTGATTTTATGCTATGTCATATTAGTTACCAATTGAACTTGGTGTAATTTTTGAAAAATGTAACCCAAATGGGGACTGCGAGCAAGCAGTGTTTGTGTTATATTGCAATGTTGTAACTTGTTTTGACCTAATATGATGAAGAAAGACCCTAACCAGTGGTCGGTATGTATTGGTATTTTTGCCATTGTACGTATGAGTTATACATTTTGGAGATAACCATGTTATGTACAACAAGTTATATGCTATGATTCGTGCACGAAGCATTGTGTAAACGATGGGCCATCGTTTCACCATATATGATTTGTAATAATATCATTGACCATTGTTTCACCATAGTGGTGGCGTTGTGTTATTTTGACTAGTAGGCCTACTGTCTACTATTGGGAAGGCACTGAAATTGTTAATAATTGTAATAGAATTGGCAACTACCTTTGTGAGATTGGGAGTGCTATAAGATTATTTCACGATAGTGCAGACGCTGTATAATGTTTTTGGAGTTGAAAGATATTCAACTTAAATTGGGGAGTTGTGTAGCATCTGCGGGCTACCCCTTGCCCTCCCCCGGTTTTGTTGTTGTGCTGGTGGCTGAGCATGTGTCCACTACTTTTTTCATTTTATTGTTAACCGCCAGAGTGTACTGTACTCCGTGACCTGACCTTCTTTTCTAGTGAGTAGTTTTTTCCTCGCTCGCTTGTTGTCAGGTGTTTTGACTCGTTCAGTAAATATTAGTATGTTCCCGAACATTCGATAACACTGTGGAGAAGGGTGTTTACGCCAGATTTGGCCTTGAGTGATGTAACCTGATGACGTATTGATGCGTGATTGGTTAGTTTGTGCGAGGGCAAAGGTAACGTTTATTTCGGGAACTTTCTGTAGGAATGTTTATATATATAGACCTGTGTGAGTGGTTGGGGGGGTGAGTAAGTGAGTTTCCTTTTGTGTGGCGTAGATATTTAGTTTCGCTGGCGTCTTCCTAGTAATTTATTGTTCACTATACAGTTATTAAACTTTGGTATTATTTAATCTATCGTCGGATCTCGTGTTTATTTATTTTACAGCTGTAATAGTTTCGTTTTCTAAAGGGTTGTAGTTAGATCAACTAACTCCCCCCTACTATAACGTGCTAGAACAACCTCAGCTGTTACAGCTGCATTTTGGTTCTTTAAGAGAGATGCAACTTGAAAGAGGTGCATTCCAGCTCTTTGAGAGAGAGCTGCACTTTGGTTCTTTAAGAGAGATGCAACTTGAAAGAGGTGCACTCCAGTCCTTTGAGAGAGAGCTGCATTTTGGTTCTTTGAGAGAGATGAAACTTGAAAGAGATGCACTCCAGTCCTTTGAGAGAGAGCTGCATTTTGGTTCTTTGGGAGAGGTGCACTCCAGTCCTTTGAGAGAGAGCTGCATTTTTGTTCTTTGGGAGGGATGCAACTTGAAAGAGATGCACTCCAGTCCTTTGAGAGACAGCTGCATTTTGGTTCTTTGGGAGAGATCCAACTTGAAAGAGGTGCACTCTGGTTCTTGTATAAATCTGCATTCTGGGGCTGTGAGAGAAACTGTACTCAGGGATTCTGAGAGACAACTGCACACTGGATCTTTGAGTTAGACGTTCACTCTGGTTATTTGACAGAGAGAGAGGGGAGGGGGAGAGAGAGAGAGAGAGAGAGAGAGAAAGAGAGAGAGAGAGAGAGAGAGAGAGAGAGAGAGAGGAGGGGGGTGTGAGCGCTGCTCTTTGGTTCTTTATTAAGGGAGATGCAATCTGGTCTTTGAGAGAGCTGCCCCCTGAGAGAGCTGCATCTTGCACTTTGAGAATGTGGCGCTCTGGTTCTGAGAGAGAGAGAGAGAGAGAGAGACAGAGAGAGAGAGAGAGAGAGAGGGGGGGGGGGAGAGCAAGAGATTTGTACGTTTGCTCCTTGAGCTGGCTGCATTTCAGTGCCTTGGGTAATGTTCATTTTTGTTCTTTGAGAGTTACTTGTTTGTTCTTTGAGAGAGTTCCACATAGGGTCTTTGAGAGCTGTGCACTTGGTTCTGTGAGAGAGTTCCAGCATAGTTCTTTGAGAGAGGGTTGCACTGAGAGAACTGCTCTGTGTTTCTTTGAGAGATCTACTTTCACACCAGTAAGGTTTGTGTGCAACGTCAATTAAAGGCTCCTGCGATCGGCATCTTCCTCTAACAGGTTTTGAAAGTGCTTATTGCACCATGCATTGTCCTCTGCTCAGAGGAAACGTTGAAAATAACAAACTGGAAATGCACAGTGAATTATGTGTTACATACTGGAAAGCACTGGATTCAAAAATTCAGATAGTGGGGCGCTTTACTTTGTCTGGTCACTGATTGATATGAGACTGACAGTATTTATAGCTATTAAAGCGTGGGTGGGGCGAAGATTCGCATGATTAATTGCAGATTGATCAATTAACTCAAAATAACCCTTATTTGATCACATTTGATCCGCCCATATTCGCCGATCTTGTCTTACTTTCTTCAAAGACGGTGTCCACTAAATTGAGCGGCAACTTCAAAGGCCGTAAACTCGCCGCCGCCCTTCCTTTGATCTATTCATTCAAGTTTACCCTACCGTCGGTGATTACGTTAATGATAATAGATCTCTGACTTCGGACTCAAAATATACGCCGGTTGATATCTAGGCTATTTCAAAGTGACCAATTTTTATTCGTCCCCAGACTCAATGATTTTACTGGCACATAACTATAATTATATAAAGTAATTTTTAAAAAAAAAAGTCATTTCGAACTTAGTAAAAACCTAATTATTCTGTGTGCCTGTGTGTGTGCATGCGTGTGTGAATTTTGTACACAATAACCTATTCCCTGTATCTCCAAACCCTTTAAAATAATTATGAGTTACAGGGCATGGTACATGACTGCCCTTCTTCAGTCTCGTTATTTGTAAACATGATACAATCATGCACTACTACGAAATAATGATTTTTACATCGACGCTACATTTGTCGACATTTCACTTTTTTCTTCATTTTCAAGCGACAACAATTGGTACATGTAATTACCATGCTATTAAACGTTTACTAAACGTTTAGTATTAAACGCTACTAAATTAAACGTTTAGTGAGGTTCAAACGCCAACAATTGGCCGTTGCCAGCGGTGCATAACCTGGCAAACGATTTTAAACAGGTTCAAGCGCCGACATTCCGCCAGCTGTACGTTAACGAGGTTATAACACGGAATTACAACATCGCTTTTCTCCACTACTAAGCAGAATTTTTCCGTTTTTTTCAAATGCATCCGATGCGTCTCGTGCTATAGATTCCATTTTTAAAAAAAAAGTGAATTTGCCCAAAAATGGACTTAACGAGGTTCCAACAGCCAACCGACGCTGTGTATTTGTACACAAAAAAATATTTAAAATGACTTCATTTTTATGAGTCCGTTAATTATTTCATCCATTGGGATGTGTATGTCATTGCCAAACAAACAGTACCGTGCAAATTTTACTCAATGGCAATCAACTACAAAAACAACTACAACATGCCAACGAACGTGAGTGACACTAATCCAGTGCCTTAAACCATGAGCTACATAAAATGTATACATTTCTACAAATACGCTATCAAAGAATTTACTAACAAGACATGTTCATGCAACATGATCCATTGAATTTTTGCCATAACATACTATAATTACTTTCTGCAAAGCACTGTTGTCTCAGTGGATTTAATCTGTCATTTTACATGACTATCAAAGCTACTTCGCTAAAGCTTTCAGTCCAGTTCTACTTGAATAGTTGAAAAGATTTAACACATTATTTTTTACATGTACTTGCACATATATTACATATATTATTGCTGCTTATAGATTCTAGAATGATGTGTAGGTAATTTTTATATTCCCTCTTATCTTTGTATTATTCCAAGATGATGGTGATTCTGATATTGATTACATTCTCTTTATTTTCAAGAGTAAATAAGATGATTTGGTTTTCTTATTGTTATTATTGTATATTACTGGTTAGCTTTCTGTAACGTTTCAAGTGGATATGGACAGGTTAAATTCATTATGTGAAACAATTTTAGTATGTATTTAGTTTTGTGTGAAACATTTAATGTTTGCTGGATGATGGAATTGCACCATCTGCCAGTTCAGCTGTTAAAATGTTGTTGTTGTTTTTTTCTCTATGTATTCTTTTCTGGCCTTTCTCTCTGCATCAGTGTAACTTTGTATATAGATCTAATTGTTCCGACATATCAAGCACATTTCTGATTTTCAAAAATTATAATAAGATTCAGATAACTTTACACTTATGAGTCTTATAATTAGTTCATACCTTGCCACTAAGTATATGTTAGTGGTGCCAAACAAAAAAAATACAATACATGTTTAACTCATGGTCAACTAATTATAAAAAAACCAAAACAATAATAATACCAAAGGACACAAGTAAAATTAGTGTTAAAGTTTAATCATATCAGTTTCAATTGATTTTCAATCCTTTTGTAAATCAATGCTTTTTAAGCATATGTTTATGTCCTTTTAAATGTATCATAATTTACAAGAGTCAAAAATGTATGCTTCAATATGATATCTGATGACAGTGATAATGAACAATTCAAACTAAAGTTGAAATAAACTACGGTCTTGACTTGTTTTTAAAAAAAAGTAGGGGGTATAATCTGGACTGGGGGGGTATAGTTTGGCCTAGCCCAAAGTAAACCCCGGGGTATAAACTGGCCTAGCCCAGAATATACCCCGGGGGATATTCTGGGCTAGGCCAGCCTAACCCCGGGTATAGTCTGGCGGGGGTATAATCTGGCCTGCTACACCTGGGCTAACTCCTTGATCGTATGCCCCAAGACCCTTGAGGGCCTAGTCACTCTGTGATTGGATGTCCCCTCAAATGGATGCCCGGGGCCGCGTCGTCCCTCTCTGCACGCCACTGGTTATGTCTTCTACAGTTCACGGAATACCAGACCTGTGATCAGTTCACAGTGACTGTTCAAGATCTGCAGCGCTACCGCTAACCTACTCTAAATGAAAAGAAAAGAAGAAAAAGACAGAAACTAACATTCATAGCATGAGAGATCATTCTCACTTACGCCATTTCTGTGGTTATACTAAGTGGATATTCACTCTTGATCTGTTGGTACTTTTTAAAAAAATCATCGGTCACTTGAACGATTACAACTCTCAGGGCCGAATTTAGACCGGGGGGGGGGGGGGCACTTCAGGTTCGGTGGGCTTTGTATATACAAAAATTAAAAAACACAGCAAATCACCCAATTTACACATCAGAAGTCCGTTTATTGCGTGTAACTGGAATTGACAAGTTATACATAGGTCTACACAGAAAGGTTTCATGAAACGTGAATTTTCATGTCTTGCTCCAAGTGTTTGCTCCAAGTCACTTCCAATATAGATTATCCAACTCTACCCTAGCATCAGTGATGGTTTTATAGCAAAATTTAAGGTCTTAAATTAAAAACAAAAGGAGCGAATTTGTTCATTATTTTATTTTTATAAAAGGGATTGGGGGGGGGGGGCTCTGTCTAGGGCAATAGCACCCTTTGTCCCCTTATTACCCCGGTTCCGACGATGCCCAAACCATTATCTGTAAAGGTCAAGGTCAGTACAAAATTGTCATTTCTATCACGTTGCACTGAAAAACCGTTATTTTTTTAAAGACATTTGTGTGTGTGTGTGGGGGGAGGGTGTTCTTATTTATAAATTAATACCTAAAATAACAGAAAAATGCACACACACAGTATAAATTATTTACATACACTGCGTGGCAATGATATCGACGCTACAGGATTTCAACGGTATGAGGCCAAACTTCAAAATAAAAAAACAACAGAACAACACTATTGACAGAAGATCACAATAGCGATGATATCAAAGAGTTTGGTTTGAGCATCTGGACCAAAACACAGAACAATGTCAGCCTGCAATTCATTTTCTTGCAGGTATTTTTTTTTTCCACTACCGGTACTTAAATCGCGTCGTTAACTTACATTTTAAAAAGTCACACTAGATCTAAAGCCTTCCCTTGAATTTGCAATAATTATGGCAATCGCCGACAACAGTTGTTTAATCAAATTAATGCCATATCCGTAATGATAAGTTTCATAGAGAGGGTGATAATTCAAAAATATATTTATACCCGGGGTGGGGGGTGGGGGGGGGGGGTGGCTCAAAGATCTGCGGCACTGGTCCTCCAGTAAAAGTGCATGCATTGCCTTCTCGGCGTGTGAACGGCCGTGTTTTGGCCTAAAATTTTCGTGTGGCATGGCGTTTCACATCCACATTTTACCTAGCTTTCGAAACAATAATGAAGATTTCTCTGTCAAGTGCAAAGACTCACCGAGTCTGAAATTTTCACGACTGCTTCGCCGCCAGCTTTGCCGACAAGAACAGGCACACAAGGACAGTCCCTGCAGACAGTGCAGAAGAGATTCACGAAACTGGCACGGAGGCAATGCTGGTGTCTCAAATCTGACCCAAAATCCGTGCCTTCGCAAGCGCCCCACATTACACATCAGATCAATGAAGGCCTTGGCATACATTTTCGCAGACGGGTGAGGGGAGGCGGGGGGGGGGGGGGTGGCGCAGGGGCGCAACTTAAAGAAGACAATCTTGTAAGGAAACACGACAGGCTAGGTTTCATTTTTGAAGAATCCAGAAAAAAATATTAGTAACATACAAGAAGCGACCAAGAAAGCTTCGTCTGCTGAAGACAAAAGCGCGGACTTAATTAAAACACCGGTAGCTGATAATTTCAAAGCAGTATTCAGATTATTTCAATATATTACATGTATAATAGTCATGTTCTTGGCGTTGTATGTCACTGTTGGCTCATTAGCATCTGCCAGTGTATTCCGCGCCATCATAGTAATGTTGTTCATTGTGCTGTGCAAGTGTATATTATAAAGACATAAAAGTGATGCCTCTTGCAGTTTGTTACGCTCCCTGAAATTTTCACTGCTACAAAAAGACAAAAAAGTCACTAGCCTACATATTATAACGATATATTTTAAGCATGAACTTTCCTGTGCTTTATTATTAATATGATTGGGCCTAATTTCTACTGGAAAATCATTTTCCTCGACCCTGTCAGGCAGTCTTAACGCATGGGCACACTGGGCAGTTGCCAAGAGGGCCCATGGGTTTAGGGGGTCCCATACATGGAAAATTACACTGATTTTTGAAACGGGGAAGAAAATCCCACCACAGCCTTTTGCTTTGCCCAGGGGCTAGTAAAGATGTTAAGACTGACTGTCAGGCCGGAGAAACTTACGACTCTTCAGCGTACTTCTCTGATTTTTAACGTTCAGACTGCCATCCTTCCCACCGCCACCGCCACAGCCACAAAAACAACAATAACGACATCATCAACAACAACAAGAACACGCCATGCCACGCCACTGTTTTTCAGGATTTCCTTCACTTTACACCTCCCTCTTTCCGAGATAAAAGGTCGAGGTCATCATGAGTTTGGCCGTGAGAGTTCATTTTTATGAACAACGAATGCGTTTGCAACTGATGGAAGGAGCCTTGGGCTGGCACTTGTCTGAGCAACTGGAAAGTAAAATCATCTCTACGATACACACTGAATGTCAGATAGAACAATCTCATGTCTCTGGGAGAATCCCACGCAATATTATTACCGTAACTTCAAAAGGTAGACCTATCGTCCATCAACATCTTCCCACGCTGGAATTTAACAACGGAAGTTACTCAAATTTTATGTTTGAGAGGGCAATTTGGAACACAGCCTACAATAATATATATATTATATATATACAGTGCAATACATGTGGTTTATATAACAATGTTTCTGCTTGAATACCTAGCCTGTAATTTCGTGGCAGTAGCCCAGCTACATAAATATTATGTTGTTCTTTTTTAGTACGGTACATCAAGAGGGGGTCTGCTCTATGTTCCCTCAGGTCTATGTTCCCTCACTCCGGCTCTATGTTCCCTCAATTCGGCTTTATGTTCCCTCAATGTCCTCTCAGGTCTATATTCCCTCAGGTCTATGTTCCCTCAAGTCTATTGGTGTTTCTACAGGGGAGCCAACCTGGCATTTTCTTTTGCATGGCAATAATTGTAATAGGGTTAAACTTTTGTTGTTAAAATCTCTGAGTTTTAAGTACTAATTTTGTTGTTGTTGTATTTTAGTTTTTTGTTTTTTTTCATCGAGGTTTCATTTTCGCATTTGTTTGTGTGCTTGTTTGTTGTTGCGTGTTCATGATTTTGTTGTTGTTGTTTGTCACACTGGAATGCTTTTGTTTTGTTCTTCACATATACTACTGTGTAAAACTGCCTTAATTCAAATTTCTAGTTGTTTAGCAATAATGAGTGGAAAGTAGTATTGAAATTTGTCTATTCAAAGAATAGATTCTTGTTTGTTTATTGCTTGTCTGTTGTTGTTGGTTTTTCACGTTTGCTGTTTTTGTTTTGTCAATTTTTGTTTGCTTATTTTTGCTTGTTTGTGTATTATTTACATCCTTTTGAAAACAAATAAGTTTGAGCTTCGGTGCTGATAATTGGAGAAAACAATATCATGAGCTTTCTCAAATTCAGTGTTTTATTTCTTGTTTTCTCATTAATTAAATGAAGAATACGAGTTATTAAATGTTCTGATCTTTATATCTTGTTTGTTGGGTTGGCTTATTGCTTTTATATCTACGAATATAACATGTTTGGTATTTTGAGTTCTCGTTTTACGCCCCACTTCGGCTGTATTGGAGGCGAGGTTGGCTCCCCTGTAGAAACACCAATAGACCTGAGGGAACATTGAGGGAACATAGACCCGAGGGAACATAGACCTGAGGGAATATAGACCTGAAGGAACATAGACCCGAGGGAACATAGACCTGAGGGAATATAGACCTGAGGGAATATAGATCTGAGGGAACATAGACATGCTCCCCATAAAGAGTGTATCTGAGAGCGCATCAGATCATCAAACACATCTTTTTTTTTTTTTAATCACGCAATGACTGTGACAAGAGGATCTACCGTACTATGTATTGTATGCTCAATATCATTTTTTTTTCGCCTATAGCTGCCCTTGTTCGCATTGTCTGTAAATAGATGCCCATAATATATTTTTCATTGTACTTTTGAAGACAGGCATATTTTATTATGTGTGTTCTCATCTGCATAGAATGATAGATACCAAGCCTGTTATATTATATTCACGCTGAGGCCCCCGAGAAACAAAGGACCTCATTGTTATGCTGGGTCAGACAATTGTTGTTGGGGTGGGGAAGGAGTCGGAGGGGAAGAATCGAGGCCTGGAAACTTTAAAGGTCAAAAGTAGAACTTATTACAGTTTTGTCAACCCATTTTATCGCCCTGCTCGAGAGAGATCTGTTGTTTTCATGAAATCAAGATTTTTGCACTGGCAACCCCGTCTCGTCTATAATGCATACGTTTACAATGTGATAGAACATCGTTCTGAGCAAAGCAATATGCCCTGACTCGGATCCATTGTTGTTTTTCTATTGAGAGCAAATATTATTTTATCCCCGAAACTGCCTGTTCTCTTATTCACCCTTTACATGGAGTGTTAAAGGGGAGAAGAGTTGGGGGGGGGGGGAGGGGCAGAGGAGGGAGAAAAATGAGAGAGAGAGAGAAAGAGAAAGAGACGAGAGAGAGCGAGAGAGAAAGAGAGAGAGAGATGAGAGAGACAAGTAGAAGAAAGAGAGGGTGGAAGAGAGAAAGAGAGAGAGAGAGAGATGAGAGGAGAGAGAAACAGAGAGAGAGACAGAGAGAGAGACAGAGAGAGAGAGAGAGATAGAGAGAGAAATTGTTTTGGCTTGAAGGCTTATGTAAAGAATAGGAACGCTCGCGGGCATAATAAATGAACAACTGCCTGATTAGGCTTATTGAATACTAGGAATTAATCGTTAAAATACCCCAATGCCATCATTAAATCAACACACGATACACCACATTAATGTTGACAAGGACTGGGCCTAAGCTGAAACTGGCAAGTGAACTCTCCGAAAAATGGAATGGTCTAAATTGCACAGGTCTCAGACATGTAGTCTGTTCACGCACAGCGCTTTGTCACGATGCGTGTTTCATTCGTGTGACCTGTTCTGCTGATATTATATGGAAAACAACAGATGACTGCTGAAGTGCAAAATAGCAGAATGACTCACTCCCCCCACCCCCCACCCACCAAGTCCCCAGGCTCAACAAACACCCTTCCCATATCTTGTTCATCATGCCATCATTATCGTAAATAATCGCACTGTGATATGTCATAATGTTGATACTAATGTTATAGGCCTACTTATAATACGCTTTGAAAATTTTCATTGTTTTTTAAAGAGACAAACAAAAAGAGAATGAACAAATTATTTAATAATAGTAATAATAAGAAAATACCTTCAGAAAGATCTGTAAGGTAGCAGCAGGACTTGGCCTTCGCCGCACGTCGTGGGTCTAAAGGACCCAGAAGCAATTAAACACGTTTGTAAAATTGAATCATCTTATTTCTGGAATTTTTTTTCTTGAAATTCCAGGTGTCTCCCAACGACGCCATTGCCCATCTTCCTAAATTTTAAAATATGCACGTGTGTGCTCACCAACGCACATGCTTAATATTCTTACCCGCACGCCGAGGGGGCTCACAGACATCATACTTTTAAAGAGGACTTTATTGTAGGACTTTCTTGTCATACGCTTAGTCGTACTTCCTGGGATCTCAGATACACCAGATGCTCCACATTCCTAAACAGGATTTTATAGATATAATTGTTACATCCCTTCTCGTATAGTAAGAGGTAACCGACAGACACTATACCTTTAGAAGAGTGGTGTCGATTAGACGCTGTGACGTACGTCATGCATAGTTTTCAGCGACGTATGGCACTGTGAAAAAAAAGGGGAAAAAAATTGTAGTTGCAGAGCCTCGTGTTGGAAAACAACATCAAAGAAACCATACAATATATCGCAAACAAATTAGAAAACAAAGGGAAACAAAAAAGCTCCCGGTCGTCCAAGACCCCTTTCAGATTAAAACTGTTACACAGAAAGACCTATTGTACGGGCGAAACCATACAGTCAAGCTAGCGTGACAAACTGATAATGTACGTGGCAGTTACAATCTTGGTCGACCAAACATGAATACGGAATGGACTTGTCTGAGAGTCAGCTACTTCTGAAATGATGACACAAACGTAATTTGATACATTCAGAGCAAATACAAAGAGGAAGACAAGAACAGATGAATCTTTACCTGTCTGGTTCTTCTGAAAGAAAATATTGTCCTCCACAGTGAATTCTTTAACACTTCATTTCTACCATCTGCGTCCTCACGGCTTCATGATTGTGTAACGTGTAGCCTAGTGCTTCCGTTGCTAAATATACCTGTCACACTGAATATGATGCATATAAACAAAACAAAAACCTCACTCATACACGGATACGGCGGAAACAATGTTAGATTTGGGGTGGGTTGAAGGAGGGTGTGTGTGGACATTGAGATGGTGGTCTAAGGGACTAATAGGGGGTGGGTTGAAGGAGGGTGTGTGTGGACATTGAGATGGTGGTCTAAGGGACTAATAGGGGGTGGGTTGAAGGAGGGTGTGTGTGGACATTGAGATGGTGGTCTAAGGGACTAATAGGGGGTGGGTTGAAGGAGGGTGTGTGTGGACATTGAGATGGTGGTCTAAGGGACTCCCGCCCCCTCCCGTCCCACATGAAGCTGAAAAAGTTGCCATTGCATAAACTTGTTCAGGCCTTGATTTTGGGAGAACTAATTCTTAAAGCGTTTATGTCGTGACTGGCCGATCTACGCAGGAACGGTGTCATTCCTATGTGCAAACTTCACTCCATTTCTGCCCATGGGATTTCCTTAGAGTAGCTGGCTGGGATAGTACTACCATCATTAAAACTTTACGTGACTCGACAATGACATGGCTGTATCAACCTGTAATAATAAATATAATAGATAATATCAAATAGAACCAGGGGCGTAACAAGGTTTGATGACACTCAGAGCCAACAAATACAAAAAGGCGCCAGTAGAAAACTATGTACACGTACTTTAGAATTCTGGCTGAACGTTTTTTGCAGGAAAATGTGGCCCAAATTTGGCGCCCGGGACTCCGGGACTAGTGTCCTTGTCATTCTCGGGTCACATTAATTTGGTATGCCAAGCGAATACGATCGCATTGCTATGCATTCGTATACTATTACATTCGTAAAGTCTGCCCTTTGACATGGGGTTCTTTTACATCAAAATTACACGAAAGAAAGGGAAACAACAACAACAACAATTACATCACTGTACCAAATCATCACTGATTCGATCACAGGGTGACTAAACTTTGGTGAGGGGACCTCACCTATCCAGGACACAACCGCAGTTGGGGGACCGGAAGTGAGGGAAGAGGAGGATGATTTTGGAGGGGAGGGGGTATACGGGTGACTTTTGGATGTGGTGATTAGTGCCTCATCATGTTCCACTGGATATAACACCATGAAAATGCTGTCAGTACATCCAAGTTAATAACTGGTTTTGACCCATGGCATTTTCTGAAAACTCGCCGTCTGAACAAAAATAACAGTTTATGTAATGTTAGCGTAGACTGTTACGTTTTGTCTTGGTTGAGGGGAGTTTAACTCTCTCTCTCTCTCTCTCTAACTATCTGTGGGCACAGCCCTTCGCCCTGTGTTCCACCGAACGTGCCTGCCCGCCCATTGCCCAGATACAGCTAACAGGAGGAACCGCGAAATATGGCCGTCTCAGAAATTCTCAAGAAAACTGAAAATGAAATCCAGAACATTTTTTGTTTGACTTTTTGTTTTTAGATTTACCACTGGCTAAATACGGAATAGACGGACAAGGGACAATAGTGTACATTTAAAAACTAGTGATATCAAATCCTGAAATTGTTCATTCGAAGTCATCGTCTCTATATCCGACGTGTATTCAACAGTTTGAATGTACTCACAATCATACACAATGATACAAATTCGAACCGCAGTTGCCACCGAGGAGCGTTTAAAATTACATTATCACACGTCTGATGTCATACTGAAAGTAGCGGATTTAACCAAATAAAAAGTAAAATAACAAGACTATTGCTAGCTGAAATAGGCATATAGATATATCATAATTATATTGATTACAATATATGCTTGTAATGCGCTATGGTATATCTGTGCCTGGGCACATCAGGGGGTTACACTTGGCAGATAGTTGTAACGTTCTGTGTCAGTGTTAATGTGTACATTACATTTGGTTTTAGTTTTACTTGTGAAACTGGCTCTCGAATTCAGTACTAAAATGAAAACTATAACCACACGTCATACTTTACAAAGGTACATGTACCGCAACCCCCCTAACGCATTCAGTTAACAGTGGTTAGGCTCAGTTTAGCAGGATCTTAAATGCCAGCGAGATTTATGCAATGATAAATGCGTGTAATGTGCTGTGTTACATATAACAGCTACAGACAAAACAAACTCAACAGAGAATAGGTTAGGGTGAATAAAACTTTTCCGCAGTCTGAAAGGTTTTATTCACCCTAGCCTATTCTCTGTTGAGTTTGTTTTGTCTGTAGCTGTTATTATATGTAACACAGCACATTACAATGTAGCACGCGGGTTGCATAATTATGTAGCCTACATGCTCCGCTTTCTGCAGATAAGTGAGAACCAGCGCACATTCGTGCATCGTTTTTTTTTTATCTTCGCATATTTAGTGTGTATGAGACTCGGGCAAGGGGTGAAACTGCAGAGGCAGTGTAACCGAAAGAACTTTGCACTTTTACAGCATATAGGTCATGCATGTTTCTGCAGGGGCGAAACCATATTTATGGAAGTGTAAGTTTAGAAGGGGGTGGGGTGGATGGGGTGATTCACTGCCGCTTCAACCGATAACGATATTACACGTTTAACTAATAGCAGCAGAACTAGTTTGCATGTCGGCCTAATTCTTTATTGCCCTCATTTGCTTAGCATGAGAAATGAATGTAAGAGTTGTGGTGGCAGTGGAATCTACCCTCGACAGCTCACCTCAAAACAGTATAAATAACTCATTTTTCCGTAGTGGACCTGGGGTTCATCAAGACTTTTATTTCCATAGCCTACATGTAAAGCTTCCCAATCGCATGTTCTTTTTTTGCCGCTTCATTTTGTCAACCACATTAAGTGTTATACTGATCTTAAAGGCATACGTACTTGATTATGGTTGATTTTTTTTTCTTACTATGGTATTGTGACACTCTGAAATGTGGGGAAAAAGAGGAAATAAGTAGAATTTTGAAAAGTTCTACATTTAAAACAAATAACAAAACAAAAATTATAGTTAATGAAAACAAAATGAATTCAAAATGAACTTAAAATAAAATAATATTATACAATACACAATTCACAATGAGCAATCCATTGGGCAAACAGTGAAAAACATTTGCGATGTATGTAAAGTATTTGAATAATAATAATAATAATAATAATAATAATAATAATAATAATAATAACTTAATCAGGCATAGCTCCGCATTGTCGTATCCGCCACACAGGAAGGATGAAGAGTAGACCACCCTGGTAACAGTTCAGCAACACTATTGTTAAGGCTGGTGCAGACACTACTGGTGACGTCGTTTATTTTAGTATAAAAGTAAAAAAACAATTATGCTCACGTTAAGGAGGTTAATTAAATTGATGCATGCAACTTCCAATCCAAAATTCCATCTCTGGTTTATGTTATTTCTGCAATATATATGCTTTATTCTTTATTCGGTTAAACAGGCCTGCAAAATAAGTACGTGTTTAGGGCATCAAGGGAATCGGGGGCTCCACAGAAAGGGATAAAAGGGGTACCCTAAAAACTTCTTCAGTGCCAGAGATGAATTTCGTATCGCCACTTCTTGCACAATTGTTGACAAACTAGAAACTCAGATGAGCAGAGAAGGAGAGGTATACAAAGAAATAGGAGCTGTATTTGCTTATTTAACTGACGTACCAAATATTTCAACTTCCTCATCTACCGAAACTGCAAGGTGCTCCCATTGTTGTTAAAAACCACTCGATGCTTAATCAGATGACTTAAAAACGGATCCTTAAAAGTCCTTAAATTTTCGAAATAAACAAAATTTAACAACAACAAAAAAAAATTGATTTCTAAGTCCTTAAAAATTGTTTAATTTTCAAACTTTGTCCACAGGTCCCTGAAAAATCCCCTAAAATACCAGATTGTCATAACTTTCCTGGCTATGTTGGGGTACAGCAAGAAAAAGTTTCGCCATTAAAAAGAATAAATTTAAATGCTCGCCTTTATCGATTTTCGACTCGACTGACCAACGGCTACGGCTCTGATAGCCCACCAATGTACCGTACTTAACAATGTAAAGTATGTACGGAGTAATTGTTTTATTGCATATGCTTAAACTTAGCATCCCAGAACATTCGTTAAATAGTTGAGAATAATAATGAAAAACTCTTTAAAAAAGCCTTATTTAATTTTTGTCCGAAGAAGTCCGTAAAGGTCTTTAATTTTGATTTTCAAGGACTTGTGCGAATCCTGACATTGCGTTTCTCAACCCCCCCCCCCCCTCCTTATAGACCGGTCGTTTTATTAACAGTGAAAATGCATTGCTCTCTCAGACCATGACTTCACATTTTTGCTGATGATTTTTTTCATCTTAATCTCCTTTATTTTCGATTTCCCAACGCCAGTCAAAGGAAAGAATTGTAAGTGGTCCACGCGGCTTCTCGGTCCATGGTTTAATCATTATTTCATGAAATTCTCTAGCCTTGCATACCATTTCAGATGCCATCAAAGAGTATAGATTTAGAAAATATGGAAACAGTCAAAATCAATAAAATATAGATGGAACAAAATACGTTATGACTGCGTAGAGGTCAGGCTGTGAATTATATACAAGGTTGAAAAAGTTTCCTACACAACTTGATCTCCACTGAGCGTTCAAAATGATTGTCAGACATTGTAAAACGTAAAAGCTTCCCACTGGTGAAACAATTCATAGCCCGATCTTCAGCCGGCTGTAGAGGATGTACACAATGGTTCTCCACAACAGCGATGTATTGGTGTAACAACTCAAAACTCGATCTTCATCCGGTTGCAGAATGTACACGATCAATGTTGGGCGCCATAATCTAATGTAACAACACCCTTCCGTTTTGGTGTAACCACACACCGCCCGATCTCATCCGGCTGTAGTCAAGTGTGTACACAATCGCTGTCGGGGCAGTGTAAGCCCTTAACCTAATGTTATCCCTAATCCTGAACCATATTACCCTTACACCCCCTTTCATGACAGTGTAGGCCTACACATCATTCTAGAATTTATAAGTATAAGCAGCAATGTGTGTGTTTCAACTATAATATGTAAAAAATGTGTTAAATCTGTTCAACTATTCAAGCAGAACTGGACAGAAAGCTTTAGTAAAGTGGCCTTGATAGTTGTGTAAACCAACAGCTAAAATCCACCGAGACAACAGTAGTGTATTGTATAAAGTTATTACGGTATGTTACGGAAAAACGTTCAGTGGATCATGGTGCGTTGACAGCATTTCTTGTCAATGAATTGTTTGATAGCTTATTTGTAGAAAGATATCCATTTCATGCAGCTCTTGGTTTAAGACACTGGGTTAGTTTGCAGGGCACTTGAACGATTGCAGTTGTGTGTCATAGTAATTTATACTATATATATTTGTGGACTTGAGATTTTTCGTTGCAAAAACTTCTGAACCACTCAACACTCAGACTTCAAATTTTAGATGGTACACCAGAATGGATGTAAGGGTGCACAGTTTTTAATAGAAAATTCACGAAATATCATAAAAACCACAGAAAAACTGTGGGGTCGCAGCAGGGCTATAAGCAAAGTCAAAATTGGGCAAAAAACAACCTTTTCTTTTTGCCCAATTTTGACAGTTTTTAATAGAAGTCTCAAATCGGTGTAGTTTTTTTTTTATTGGAAATTTAATGTTTCCCTAATTTTAGATCTATTTCAAGTCATGGTTCGCCATTTTAAGGTTTCATTGAATCTGCTCATGCGCATTATGTTTGTTTCGAAGTTGAAACTGAAGTGCAAATCCCTACCAGAAATGAGTGCCCTGTGTGCTGGTGCGCATGAAATCTGTAGTAAGGTTCAGGGATATGGGAAGTTTTTCCAGACCGAAGAGAGAGAGAGAGAGAGAGAGAGAGAGAGAGAGAGAGAGAGAGAGAGAGAGAGAGAGAGAGAGAGAGAGAGAGAGAACGGTGGGTTCACAGGTTTACCCGGATAATGCCGGGTGCCTCACAGACTAATAAAATACCCAGACTGGATGAGCCCATTGTGTGACGTTACAAAACAGCGAAAGGTCATGAACCATCCGCCACATTAGGTTGACGGTTGCGACCGACGCTTCAGCATAGCTACAATGTAGCTGTCGTTAAAAGTCCAGACGGTCATCATTTATAACAATTAAAAAAAAAAAGGCAGCTGTAGACAATAAAATGAAAGGATAGGCAAGATAATGCATTATTAATACATGTACAACCAATCTTGACAAATAAAAAGACATTTCTATTGCAGATAGAACTAGAATCGGAATTTCCTGAGCGGCGGCCACGTTGGTTATACGGCCGCATCTCATTAACTTCCGTAAAAAACGACACAGCCCGAAGCTTGTGTTTCCAGTCTGGTTGATTTATTAGTCTGTGGGGTGCCTCACAAACTAATAAAATACCAGGTGCCTCAGCTGGTATAGAGTAATAGTATAGTGAATAGGATGTGTCACTTCTTAGTCAAATAAAATTTAAAACAAACAATACTTAATGTTGTATCCTTGAATATTTTGTGTATCTGAACGTAGGAGTATAATCTGGACTGATGGGGTACAGTCTTGCCTAGACCAAAGTATACCTCGGGATATAAACTGGCCTGGCCCAGTATATACCTGGGGTATAAAATGGGCTATGCCACTTTAAACCCCGACGTAGCAGACCAGATTATACCTCCGCCAGACTATACCAGGGGTTAAAGGAGCCTAGCCTATTTTACACCCCAAGTATATTCTAGGTTAAGCCAGTTTATACCCCAGACTACACTTTAGGCTAGGCCAGACTATACCCCACCAGTCCAGATTATACTCACAGACCACAGTTTATTTCAATTTTAATTTAAATTATTTTTTATCACTGTCATCAGGCGTCATATTAATACATACATACATAGATACATTCTTGAGTCCCGTAAATCATAATACAGTTCAGAGGAAAAACATGGATTAATATGCATTGATATGCTATGGGTTGAATATTCATTCATGTGATTCAAGTTTAACCCTTATTTTACTCATGTTCGTTGATGGTTTCTTTTTTTTTTTGTTGCCATTGGGTAAACCTCTTGCATTGTATTGTTGGCTTGGCACTGACATACACTTATTTGCAATGGATGAAATAATCAACGGACTCATAAAAATGAAGTCATTTTAGAGATTTTTGTGTGTGCAAATATACAGTTGTTAAATCCTTAGGCAAAGGACGTGTCAGGCTTGGGAACGTAAGGACGGACAAGCTCTTAAGTAACACTTATCACAGCAGCAATCTCAAAATCTATTCAGATGCTAGGTCATTAAAATCAGTCATTCCCTAGGCAACCAGTGACTTCGTTCCTGATAGTGATAAGATCTATGCCAACAAAATCCACCAGTCCAGGAGATCAAAGACGAAGGTAGACAAGGCCAGCGACACAGGGATATGTGATAGCAAAAACCCCAAAATCACTCAGAATGTTCAATCCACTCTCCACCAATGCTTGAAAAGAACTCGCAGCAGCTCGGGGACTCTTGTTGGTGAATTTCTAATAGCTAATTGTACAAAACATGTGTTTTATTTAGCTCACGGTTTAAAACACTGGAGTAGTTTGCCCCACATTTGAAAGATTGCAGTTATACATGTACGCTCGTATATTATAGTGAATAAGGGTGTGCCTTAAGCGTGTGCCATAAAATAAAAAGTGAATGTTGAATATTTTGCGTGCCTGAATGTAGGGGTATAATCTGGACTGGTGAGGTATAGCCTGGCCTAGCCTGAAGTATACCCCGGGATATAAACTGGCCTGGCCCAGAATACACCTGGGGTATAAAATAGGTTAGGCCACTTTAACGCCGGGTTTAGTCTGGCTGGGGGGTATATTTTGGCCTGTTACACCGGTATTACAATTCCCAAGTTGATATAAACATTCACCTCCCCCCCCCCCCCCCCCCACCCGGACGAGGTAGTTGTACTTATTCCGGCCCTGCAGTTACAACAGCAGATTATCTCCACTCTAAAGACCAAGGAGGGAGTCGGTAGAGGGAGGGAGTATGGTGAAGACGGTGTACGGATGGAGAAAGGAAGGAAGAAAAGAAGGAAGAAATATGAAAAGAGAGGAACAGCAATCGAAATTATGGAAAGCGAAAGAGAGAGAGAGACACACACACACAGAGGAGATGGGACATTGGGAGAAGGCGAGAAAAGGGGTTAAAGACTGGAAAGGAAGGGGGGCCGATGAACACACGGACATCCAGAAAGATTTGGGCATATTTGATTAATAATACATTTCAATAAATCTATTAATTTCTCTCTGTGACCACGTTGTATGAACTCTAAAGGAAACCAACTCACTGTTTATGCCTTGTGTCCGGTTGTTCCCCACAGCAACACAGGTAGAAAACAAACGTGCATAACACAATGCACTGTTTCCTTTGACCACACTGATAATATTTATTTATGTAGTTAAAAACGAAAAAAGAAATGTAAAAACTGAATCATTATATATCACTTTGCTCGTCAAACTTGGATACTCCGTTTTAATTCAGGCTGAAGCTGTGTTTTCATGTATGACCGTTTGAAACGGCAACGGAAACGTCAAAAAATAAACCCGAGTTATGAAATAGAAAGAATGTTTTCACACGATTGGAAACGCCATTTCAGTACACATGGAAATACTTTTTCTTTGTACAACTTGCTGGATTTTTGACGTCTAGGTTTCAGTTGCCGTTTCCGTACACACGAAAACACAGCTGTGGTCATGTATGCTTGATTTAATCGGCGTTAAATATAGAAAGGGTACGGGAAAACTGAGCCGGATTTTTAATCCTATTGTTCAAAACTTCAAAGGTAGCTCGTAAAAGCTGTTGGAAGACTGAGCCGGTTTTTGGCATATCGATACTTAATTTTTCTAACGACTAGTCAACCTCTTCCGTTCGCCACTTATCGAGACTGTTTCTTTGCTTTTTTTTCTGGTGAATTTTGTAAGAATTAAATGCATGTAATTATAACAGCTGATTGAAACGGTCTTGATACGTGTTGCCTCCTGCTCACCACGGTGGAGGGGGGGGGGGGGTGGAAGTCGGATTTTGAGCAGGATAAATGTTATATTGAGAGCTGTTAAAATCATGATAAAAATTGTTAAAAAATATTAAAAGGGGCCTCAGAACTTGACGGGTAGCATCTTGAGGGCCATTTTGTGCACAAACTCTGCCTGGGACAGCCTTTGCTCATTGTACTCAGTAATGAGGGTCTCCCTAATTCTCTCACGCTCACGCAAGCGTCTCACAGGAACATTGTGGTACTGATAGGATGACCTGACCTTTCTGTCAGTTCGTTGCTGTTCTTCTGCGAGTTTTTCGATGAACAGAAATATGTTTGGATGCGGCGATGTAAAGTGAGTTGCCAAATGTTTATGGAAATTTCGCATGCATTGGTCATTCTGACGGAACTTTCAAGACAAGCCCACAAGCTGGGCGGGTATCTGGCAGTTGAAGAAATGTAGTTGTCAAAAGCATAGTCTGAAAACATTGTGAGTTTGTCATCATCCTGGTCTGGGCACTGGACCATGATGACAAAAGCAAAGCAATCTTGTACTTCACTAGGCTCAAGAGCCGGTAAGCCAAAAATGGATTTTAGCCACATTGCAGTTTCACTGGTAGACTCAGAAGATAGTTCAATTTGTTAAAGTTTTCGGCACCATGCTAGACCGACATGAAACTGACAGGCTTTTATCGTAGTCTCTGGGAAGGTGCCTCAACAGGCGGAAAGCATGGCTAGCCTATTGAGTTGTGTTAGGCGCGCGCGCACAGTCAGTTTGTGACTGTTCCTGTTGTGTGTTAGCATACTGAGTCTATCCAAAGATCTATCATGTTTATACAGTCCAGTGACTTTAGGGTTGATACATCAGTCTAATCGATCTAAAGTTCGAAAACAACATAGTCGATTTCTACAACAAAAAACCGGCTCAGTTTTCCAACAGGGGTCGGCGGCTTATTGCGCAATGTGTTGCATAACAGGTGAAAAACCGGCTCAGTCTTCCGTACCCCTATAGAAATATAGGCGGCGCGGTGCAGCGTAACAGCAGTGAAACCTGAACTCATCAAAATAATTATTAGGAACCACTCAGTGGAACATGTTAAATAAACAATTATTTACGCCATCTTCAACTGCTTTTTGTACAACTAAGCAGTATGTCCCAAGACATACTATACTGTATACTGTACTTGGGTATGCCGTGGATAAATTCCTCAAAATGTTTAAAGGGATTTTTTAAAAGTTGTTTCAGTCTGAATATGCTAAGGCTCTTATTCTGTGTAATGAGTGTGGAAAAAAATTTATTCACGGTATCCAAGGCTCATTGCATGCACTATGCAAATGGCTTTTTCTAATCCTAATTCTGCGATGCCAGGCCCAACCATCTTTCCATGGTTCAAACGAATGCAGACACCATATAAACAATCAATAAAGTTGTCACAACATATAAAAAAAACAAAAATGATACTGATTAATGACTGATAATATTATTTATTTGCAGTAAGCAGAATAAAAATGCGTATAGTGTGCAGAATTAAATGTAAGCTTAAATATGAATAATTGTAAATAAATTTTACTACACTATTAATGCTTTCAGCTATTATTTCTTTGAACTTCAGTTGCAACTGTAAATGTAAATTAATAGCAAATCTTTTCAAAATAATGATTTTAATGGCCCAAATGAGGGTGAGGCATGTTGCATTTGGCTGACATTTAAGCCATTATATTAAGAGCAAAACATGCCACTTTTCAGAGAATAAGTGATTTTGAACTTAAAACAGAAATAATTTTTATAGAATACTGTGTTTCATGGGTGTATAGATTATTACTGAATAACTTAACAATAAATCTTTGCATGACTCACAAAGCACTGTTATGTATACCAATGGGCATATATGTAATAATACAATGAGAGAAAAAAGCGCACTGAAGCAAAGCATGAACCTTGTTGAATCCTTTCTTTATTGTGACAAGCTTAATACTCTCTTGTAGAATATCATCACTGTAAACATTACCAATAAATACTGATCAAACAAAACCAAATCGACAATGAAAACAACCACATATGTAACATTATATGTTTTAATATCTTTGTTGACACCCTTTCACCTGTTATGTGGTGTCTTAGAATATGAGTCCAAACCCAAGCATTCCTCTTTCCTGGTCTTGAATCCACAAGACAGTGGAAATTAAAATTTTCCATCGGAGATCGACAAATTGAAACTAACTATATTTAAAGATCTAACAATCAGAGAGGATTTTTGGTGTTGTCAACAATAATTCACAATAATTCTTTCAAATTCTTTGTGTCAAAGCTACATAACAATATATATACAATTGTCCTTCCTTCAGAATCACTTGAACCAGAACTGAACTAGAAGAACAACTAGGCCTATTGGTAAGAAATACTTCATAAATAGCTGTCATTTATTCAGACTTCAGAAGTCCTGACATTAAAGTGGATGGAAAAAAAATCATCAATCCATTTCCATTGTTTGCCAAAGTAACAAAAAAGTTGATTTGGGCCTAAGCCTAATCACGGGGAATGAACTAATCAGGATAAGAATTTGGATAATTTGTAATGCTATTTAATGATTTGTTCTTCAAATCTTTTTCTATCATTTTAATAGAAACTTTAAACTGAATTGTTGAGAAGCTGAAGTAAATGGTGTCGGCATTCTCACGTGGTTCATCATATGAATGAACCTGGTCAAATTAGGGGCATAGAAAACAGATGTCATGATGAAATGTATAATAGTAATACAAAAGAAGCTACTTGATGACCATAATCTGATTTCTGTCGTATGGTCCTTATCATCATATAATTATTTTAACAAGTTACGAAATAATGCTGATCTTTGAAAGGGGACATAACTCATTCTACAATATAGATTTGGTTTAACCGATGCTACTTGCAGTAACATACAGCAGCATGTTGCACAATGCAACACGGAAGCAGGTAAAGCATGAACACATCATATTACTGAGTTTCAGCTGAAGCTTAAAAACAGCATTTCCATGAATGAGAAAAAACAATTGTAAGCTCATATCTGCGCTTCACGGAGAAACTGAAACCTTTAGTATCAGCAAATAAAATAGCAGGAAACGAGTAAGTTACCGTATGGCTTACTGTGTTTCCATCAACAAAAGTCATACAAACCCCTTTGCAAGTTAGCTAATGAAATCAAGACAGTATTACAACATACTGACTAATCCTCTCCAAATGGGCAATACAAGCAGTTGATGCTTACAGAAATGGTTGATGCCTTAAATTTGGTGAAAATATCTTTCTCTGCACTACAGCTCAATTTTTACCAATTTTCTGAATTACATTTTTGCATATTTGTAAATCTCCAAACCTCAACATGCAACCAACATTCATGACTAAAGTATCACATAATTATGTATATCATGGCAGTAGCTAAACTCTGCCATGGCTTATATCTGATTTGTTGGCATTTTGCTCTGAAACTATTTCTTAAGCACGATGGTTTGATATAGTCCAGATCTGCATGTTCATTACTGGCCTGGCAGTTGATTTTACATTTAGCCCTTGGAAAGAAAGGGACAATGTTTAGAAGCTACGTCTTTCCACCAGTTTGATTTTATAAGGTGCTGTAGCAATAGCAAGACCAAATTTTGCCTTGATGGTTGGCAGAGCATTTGGATCCTCGGGAAAAACTTGGAATCGCTGAAGAACAGAAGCAAGGTACAGGAAGAGTTCCATCTTAGCGAGTGACTCTCCAAGGCAAATTCGTCTTCCTGTAGATCAACAGAAGGTGGAAGGTCATGGACAGGTGTGTGAGCTAAAACACATTAACTATCATATCCAAGTATCACAGAGAGAGAAGATGAGAGGAGAGAAACAATGACAGAGACATGATGGGTGAAGAGAATATGGACAGCAGCCTCGCAGAGATTTGACTAAAATGAGGATCCATCCATTTCTTTCAGCTCAGAACATTCTTGAATAGTTGAGAAAAGGCTTTCCTGTGGAGAAGAGTTGAATTTGATTCACACATTTATTGTTTATGTATGCAAATGTCTAGTATAAAACTCATCTAACTTTTCAACATTTTGTATTCATAAACCCTGATACTTGTACAAGTAAACAAAACCCATTATCTTACCAATGGAAAATGGAATAAACTCTTCTGGGACTACTAAATTGCCTTTGTCATCCAGGAAGCGATCAGGACGAAAGTTCATGGGATCTCCCCAGGTTTTTTCATCAAACAGCACAGCATCTAAGTTTGGCCAGATAAATGTGTTCTTTGGGATGGTGTATCCTTGGATCTGTGTTTCAGTTTGGACCCAATGAGGAACACTAAAAGGGGTTTAAACAAAAAAAAAAAAAATATATGTTATGGAGTGTGGGGATTTCAGTATGTTGCTCTCTAAATCAACACAACAAAATATAAGGGCATTCACATTTGATTCTCAAGAAGTCACAATTAAAAATTCAAGTACATGAAGTCTTTAAAGCCAGAGCAATGCATAGTTCGTGCAACTTCCTGAGTTTGAATTCCCATTACAATGCAGCGAGAATCAACTGACAAGACCGTATGGTATATTTTTACTTGATACTTTATGATTCTAGTTTTCTTTAATCTTTACTTGTGTCTCTGTATAAAACAGACAGTTTCATAAGATTAAGCAAATATTAAGTATTATATGGGAGGAAACGAACCATTATTCCTTTATCCTTCATGGTGGTTGTACATTAAAGTTAGCAAAGTGTGCACAAAAAAAAAAGTATGCAGGACTTATTTGAGTTTTAAAACCCCACCTTCTCCGTGGATTCTGCTTTCTCTTACCAATAAACAAATTAATGTGATTGTAATTTTCAAAGATCCTTCAAACTGGACATGAATTAATTAGAAATTTGCCTCACAGCCTGCTACTGCTGATGATAAATGCTCCTATGCATACTGAATATTCGATGTTATTGTCCTGATACTAAAAAAAAAAACAAGGAACTTTTGTGTAGCTTAAGTCTATGAAATAATAAATCTGATTTACTATTCCAATTCAGGTGAACATTCTACCAGTATGACTTATGAACTTTGGTCTAGAAAGCAGGATCTTGACCAAGGCATCCACATCAGATTTTTAAAGACTAATTTTTCAGCCTAGCTGACAATCATTTTGGATGAACTTGAGCAGCTGCGCTTCAGTACCTCTGTTATTTCACAGCTATTCTTGGATAGTATAGCTGCGTGATTTTATGATGATTTTTAAAAACTCTTGAACTAGACGATGTTTAGTTAATGAAATGATGGAAGATGTCATCTTGTACCTGAACGGTAAAATGCTGGCTCGTCTTTGCACTTCCATGATTGCAGCATTCAGATAATTCAGTTTTGGCCTGTCATGCATTGAAGGAGTGCGTTCTGTGCCTACAACATCCACAATTTCTTGGTATATCTGAAAACAAAACATAAATAAAAGAAGTTAGATCTTCCTGTAGATGTCAAGTGAGGATTGAGTAAAATTCAGAGTTTATCAATTCCCAAGACATGATTACTGGTGGCTTATGAGACCACCACATAGATGCCCCATTATTATTTCTGTGGCACAATGTAATCCTTATTTCCTTTATCATTTTTTCACACTCATTAGACAACTTTGTAGCCATAACATACTCAGATTGAAACAATTTTAAAAATCCATAAAATTTTAGAAGCAGTAAATAATTCTTTCTGAAAGAGTAAAGGAAATCATTCCCTGCTTGATCCCAGGTCACATTGGTGTACACGTAAATCAGCTTAGAAACTGGTCCAGTAGAAGTTTCAACCCTCAAACTTATAACCCAGCATGAAAAATTTCGTGAAATCCCCGAGTGGTATGTAACAGTCACATTCTTCTTTGGTAGTAAAAATTTAAAGATGTCACAATATGTTTTCATCTTAAATCTTAGTTCTTTTCATCAAATAATTATTTTAATGCCACATTCACAATTACAAATACCTTCTTCTGGACTTCTGGATGGTGAAGCAAGAATAGCAGGAACCACAACATAGTTGTGCTCGTTGTTTCACTGCCAGCGATAAACAATTGACATATGACAACTTGCAAGTTGGCCTCTATGGAGGGACGAAATAATACCACTGATTTTAATGCAAAGCCTTTCCTTCTTTTGTAAATTTACACCATGAAACACAAACAAAGACTGCACAAATTGACTCAACAAATTCTCATCATACGAATCAAAGTCCTAATTCTTGTCATGTGACCTCATGATCCTTAGCCAATGGTTCAGAACTTTGAAAATCTCTCACCACTTTATACATGTAGATAGGATTTATTTTTTCAGCAAAAAAATTACATGTGTTTCTGAACTGAAAAACTGTGTAAGGCTGTGGACCCTAATCTGCTGACGCCGGGGCGCTGCATAGGAAAAATGATGCCTTTCTCATATCATGAAATCTTGCTCTCAATTCATAATTCCAAATTTCAGAAACAAAGCAAAGCATCTTTACTGAAACCTACCCCATATCTCGGTGCAAAGCTTTTCTTAACAGGTCGATAAATTAAGTATTTTGCTAAAGTTTGACTTCCCCGAATCCAAAAGTATCAGCATCACAGTATATGGAGACATAAAGGAAATAATGATATATCCGGATGGAAGGTCAAACGGGTAGCAGTAATTCTGTGTCGCTGTATTTGATGGTGATATACCTGGTCAAGAATGTGATGCAGTACAAAAGAGCAAGTTATATTTCCTTGAAAGTTCTTATTTCTCTCAGTCTGTGACACCCTATATCAGTAAAGATCAAAGTCTGGTACCATTCATCAATGTAGCAGTGCATCAGTTTGTGAGACCCAAACCTTATTTCCTTCTTTAGGCTTGCTCGCACAGAAAGAATCTAAGCTTAAATGCAAAGCGATGAAGATGTTCATCTCTCTTCAGTAGTAAGAAATCACACAGACTTTTAAAAAACAACAACAACAACAACAACAACAACTTTTGCTCCACCGTAAAACTGCCATGTTGACTCACATTGTCCTTAATGGACAGTATCAGCTTTCTCAGAATCTATTTGTATTTCCAGCCAAGATGCAATTTTAAGAATGCTTCCTTTCCATTACTTTACCGAAAGGAAAAGATGTTACATCTATGGTATTATAATACGTTATTTGCAGAACTTTTTTCAGTGGGTTTGTTCATTTTCAGAGAATTTTCCAAATTTGTCCATATTCTGATAGAATGATCAGTGATAAAATGAAGTGTGAAATGTTCTCCAACAGACATTGCATTTCTACGTCACATTAAGCAGCCTGATTACCATCCATAGTGGTATTCTCTCCTCGTCGCTCTCTTTTGTTTTGCTCCTTGATGTAGGCATGGATAAAGCTCTCAAGGTTCTCTTCATCATAAATTTCTTTGGACTCACCGATAAAGCGGTCACTGAAAATGATTAAACATTAAACATCACACACAACTAACACGGGCCACTGCTAACTTCGAGCAACTGAAAAACAGATGAGTAAGACTGCTAACAAACATCACTTTTTATTCTGGTCTGGGATCTGACCTTTTTGTACTTTTTCATACAGAACAGTCACGGGTTTGCTTCTCTTGAGAAGTTGAGAAAAACAATTTATAATGTTGACTTGATATCTGGGTCACAAATTTAGTAAATGAAGTAAGTGAAATAACACAACAATTAGTATGACAGTTCACTTCATGAAGTTGCAAACAATGATATGATCTCTGGTGAACGTAACTGGTTGTTGAGGCATTTGACATACTCATTCAATGCAGCACTAAAGACTGTTTCTTATCTATGACGTCTTCACATTGCGAAATTTTTTTTCATGCAAAACGTCACAAAAATGTAACCGCACTGTAGGATGATTTTGTTCTTCTCTGTATTAATGAATGGAAATAAAATATTATACCTGAAATAATCTATAACTCTCTTAACGTATCGCAAGAGTTTCTTGGCATGGAAGTAATCACCAGGCAAGAATCGTAGCCAGTGAAACCAATTTACCAGAGATGTCCCACTGTCAAGCCTTACCTAAATTCACAGATTAGAGGAAATTACAGTGTTACAGAAAATTGTGAAAACTTCACAACAGAAAGCTACAAGCTCATTTTGAATTTTAAAAATATTTTATATGTATGTATTCTTAATATATTCACTTTCCAAGGTACGTATCACCTCTAAGGAAGACTATGTCTATTATCAGAATAAATGTAATATCTTGTATTTATCACATGGTGAAGCTTTGTCTACTTGTAACTGAATGTTGACAGCACACATTTTGCCGGCATAAAATTCGTTTCATGTTTTCAGTGACTCTGACTGATTAATTACTATTTCAGAAGGTATCTCAGGAAAATGCTTCAACTTTATAAATCTTTTTGCTCTCACTTAAACATGGAAGGCTTTTGTTAGGGGACCGTACCATTTTACATTATAAGATATAGCTGATAAATGAACAAAACTCGGCATTTTGTCTATTCGGCTTTGTAACCTCACAAGTAGGCTAAAGGTGAGAAGATTAAACAAGTTCAAAACTTTAAATATCTAGGATATACAACTACATCCGATGGCAAATGTACAACAGAAATAAAAAGAAGGATTTCGATGGCTGAAGACAGCTTTGATAAAATGAGCTCAATCCTAAAGAACAGAAACATCTCAATGTCAACAAAAACGAGGGTTTTAAAGAGCTATGTGTGGTCAACCCTCCTGTATGGGTGTGAATGCTGGACATTAACTAAGGACATGGAAACAAGCTAGAGGCAACGGGAATGTGCTTTTTAAGGAGACTGCTAAATATTTCATGGAAGGAAAGGAAATCGAATGAAATGGTGATGAAGGACACCAACACGGAGCGATCACTAATAAAAACAGTTAGGAGAAGACAATTGCAGTTCATGGGACACCTGAATCGATACAAAGGTCTTGAAAACCTTGCTCTAAATGGAAAAATAGAGGGCAAAAAAAGCAGAGGTAGACAAAGAATAACATATTCAGAGAGTTTGAACAGATGGGCGACAGGGAAAAACCAGGTCAATATAGGGCTTTTTGAGAGCATCCAAGCGGAGGAGTGAGTGGCGAACCATGATCATCGATATCTGTTCCAGATCTGGCATTTGAAGAAGAAGAATTAGACTACATTCCCCTACCAACAGCCAAAATGGAAAGCCAGGCATACAAACTCAAGCTGCATAGTCCACAAACCAGTTCATTGAAGCTATCCAAAAAGTCAGTGAAGTACGGGTCATGATAATCGAAACGTTTGCCCACAATGATGGCACAGATAACATTGGCAACACTGGCGTTGGTGAGAATCCTGATGTTAGTTGGTTCACCTTTCAGGTTCCCTAATTCATCAAGGAAAGCACTGATCTGCAGAATGAGAGAAAGTACCAATGACAAAATAAACAATGGTAAAGCAGCAGATATTTATTAAATATTAAAACATGGCCATTAGGCGTGGGTAATTTGACAATAAAGATGACATAACTGATATAAAACAATTAACCCAAAACACCCCTTTCCAAAAATGTCAGAAATGAGAGATGTTTCAGTTAACACTGAATATGCAGTGGATATTTAGGTCATCCTGAAATGAAAGTTATGTCTTAATAAAGCCATGGGTACTGACAAGATACCTATATACCAGTGATCCACAAAATGCCCCGTCATAAAATCTTCACACTAGATAATTAAATTCCTCCTTTATAGGTGGATCAACAAAACCCATGTTGCAGTGGAGGAGGCATGACAAATCAACACATACCGATAAATGCATACCTCATCCTGAATTTTTTCAGCCAGTACATTTTTGCCCATTCCAAAATTTCTCAGAATGCCCATTGTTACAGACCTCTGTTCTTTCCATACAGGGCCTGAGGTAAATATGATACCTGTTCAAGAGAAATTAATTTTTACTTGCTATGGTAAAATACTGGTTATCTGGAATAAGTGAAATCAAACATATAATAAAGATTTACATTGTTTAGGTCAGTGGATAAATATGTTGAACCTGACAAAAAGACTGACAAAGGCACAAAAAAAACGACAACAACATTAATCAAGGCTGTTAATTAGAATCCCGTCTAACCAAACTGTGGAACCACAGTTTTATGCAACCTCTTTGTCAGAAAACCACATTATATGAAGCCCTTTTCCTGTTGCTTATATTCATGTTATCTGTATCAAAGCAGCAGTGCTAAGCTATTCAAGTAAATTTACACTACAATTTGGTGTCCCTCAGGTAACCGTATCTGGGGCCTGTTTTGTACACCATGTACATCTAGCCTTTGAATAACAAGCGATATCAGATGATACTCAGCCATATAAATCTGCTTTTCCAACAAAAATTACAGAGCTAGTAGAGGAAGTTAAAAAGCGTGTCCAGTCAATTTAATCTTGGATGAGTACAAAACAAGCAGAGAATGAACTTTTGATATTAAAAATTAAAGGAGAATGTAATCTTTTTTTCTTTTTTGTAACACCTATGTTAAAAGAACTCCGTTGGCTGAGAGTGCAGGCTCTCACAGAGCACAACTTGGCAAATCTTTATTACAGGAGTTTGAAAAAACCCAATTCCATCATATATCATTATAACTAAATTATTAATCCTTTGCTGTCCAGTAATATCCACACATTCCGACCTAGTTTGGCACCCGCTATGTTCATAAAAGAGCGTTTCTTTTTCTTATTCTGACCCAAATATATGGAATTATTGGCATGTCCTCCCAAAAAGATTGACAGATATTTCTTCATCTGAGAAATTAAAAACAGACTGATAATGTCTCCCCTAAGCGTTGTATGTTTTCTCCAACAGGAAAGTATATTTTGTAAGTAAATAGTAAGAGGGAGAGAGAGAGAGAAAGAGACAGACAGACAGATAGATAGATAGATAGATAGATAGATAGATAGATAGATAGATAGATAGATAGATAGATAGATAGATAGATAGATAGATAGATAGATAGATAGATAGATAGATAGAGAGAGAGAGAGAGAGAGATGGATAGATAGATAGATAGATAGATAGATAGATAGATAGATAGATAGATAGATAGATAGATAGATAGATAGATAGATAGATAGATAGATAGATAGATAGATAGATAGATAGATAGATAGAGAGAGAGAGAAAGAGAGCGAGAGAGAAAGAAAGAGAGAGAGAGTTGTTCCTTTTTCATTGCAAAGGTTGTAAAACGTTTTGGGTCCACTCTGTGGAAACAGGCACTATATTAATCATAATATACGCCTTTATCATTTTTACCTTTATCACGCATATGTCCACACTCAGCAGTGAAAAGGGGGCCTCTGTCGGAATAGATATCTGCTTGCTTGACCAGAGTTTCTTTCAAGATCTCGAATGTGTTGAAAACCACAACCAGATGGGGGCCCATTTTAAGGCTAAATATATCTCCACATCTGAAATACATCAACACTGTGCCACTTATTGTGCAAAAAATGGAGTTGGAACAAACAAGAACTAAAGTCGCGATTGTCTGAAAATTAAGTGTTCCTGTAAGGAAAGTTGACCCTCTGGATTGGGGTTAGGCCTAGGTTGGGACTAGGATTGGGATGGTATTGTTTAGGTTGATGCCTGGAAAAAGCTGAACTACGATCTGTATACTTCAGATGGGACAGATTATGTCCCTAGTTTTCCCTCGGGCTAACATGCAGGAGTAAAACAGAAATTCAAGCACATTATGGCAGAATTTCCTTAACTGGCATGGAGTGAGGCCAGTTTATGGAAGAAGCAGAAATCTCTTCTGGAAAAAGCTATGAAGACATCATGTTGCTGTAATATAACCACTGTCACATGTTTTCCTACCCATTGCCGTCTTAATGCATGGGCACACTGGGCAAGTTGTGTAGGGGGCGGGCCGCAGCCTAGCTTGCCTAAGGACCATAATGATGTTAAGAGCCCTGTTCCTGCCCCCATCCGCCATGTCAGATTTTGCGTCATTTGGTCACTCGCTGCAACAACAGTATATTTTATTCATTTTCCAGAAAAACATTCTCTGACCATGGTAAGACGGCACCAGTGTTTGATTTCCTTTTAAAATTTAAAAGATAGCCATGGGTCACTTGACGGGCAAAGGACACTTCTTTGAAAATGAACACGTATAGTGAAATTTATGTCAATGTAACTGTATGGTCCATCAATTTATCACAGTGAGCTTTTATCGGAGAACATTTCATGGCAACCTAAATGAAGGGATCTTTGCCCCCAGAATAAAGGAATGAACTTCTGTCCTATACTTTACATGATCTTGAATTGCATAAAATTTATTTTTTAATAAGTCTGAACCAATGCACCTACCATTGGGAATTTTTGAGGGTGCTGACCACAAATAACAGAAATCATGGGAACAGGAACAATATCTTCATCTAACTTGTTCCAATTCTAGATCAGGGATAGTTAACTAGAGAAGTAGATATGTCTAGTTCTTCTATGTATAGTTTGTATTTTATTATGCTCATCACCTGCCCAATTTTATAACATCTGCCACTTACATTTGTCTGCAGTCCTGGAATTTTGCTTTATAAAAAGAGCTTGTGCGTCGGTCCAAAAAAAAAAATAAAAATCTAGGCTGTGAAGAGGAAACAAAGTCTTCTCCAACATACCAACTGAATATTTTGCTGATTGGCGAGAGTGTTCTTGAGATTTGAAACAGAACTGAAATTTTAGTTCATTTCTCAAATTGCATAGGTTACTGGGGAAAACTGAAAAATAAGTAGGGTACACGTATGGACAACTAAATGAACAATAAACAAATGAATGAATGAATGCATGAATGAATGAATGAATGAATGAATGAATGAATGAATACATGATGTCTCTCATTATGGGAATGAAGAAGTTGTGTAATGTTCGACAACTGGCCGTTTTCAAACTTACTTGGTTTTCCACTCGTTCATTATCTCCCTTGGATCGCCTTTCCCCAGATACGGTAGATGGCCTAAAATAGGGTACGGCTTGACAGGATAGGGTGGGATGTTGCCTGGTTTGGTAAACCATGATTTCAAGACAACTGTCACTATCAGTATCGCCACCAGGTAGATGAGCGCTGAAGAAATGGACTCAAATATCATACTGCTGTTTCAAGAGCGAGTGTCGCACTCGTTTAGGCCTAGTCCAGTCGGTTGTGCTCTGTCGTGTCCTCAATAACCTGGAAAGATAGAAAGTGACGCCCATGAGGCAATGATAAAATTAATATAAAAGTAAACTATCAATCAGACCGCGATCTCATTTCTTGTTTGTTCCAACTCCACTTTAGTTTTAGCAGAAAGTGGAAGAGGTAACACAGATGTACACTTTGTCACTTGTTTAAAATGCGTTGTAGCACTTACCATGCTATTTCACAGCTCCGATTCTTACTCCTGTGTCATTACTAAAGCCGCAAATGTTTAACGTCCAGTGTCTCAGTTGTGCAAAAAGTGAATTTGGAATGAACAAGAACAAGGTCGTGTACGATGGATCTGCTTCACCTTGCTCGTTCCTTTAAATTTATTGTTTTAGCAGTTGTTTGTTTACTTATTCTTAGACTGTCTCGTCTCATTGTATCTAGTATCTTTGGTCTTACTGCATCTCCTTTGCACCATGCACCCTGTCAGAAGTCATGAAATGACAATGAATTGCGCACTTGGTAGTTTGTGTAACAGTGAACACATCGAAGGAAGTGTTGACACTACGGGCTCATACGTTTGCGAAAAGGAAAACCGGAGGTGAGCAGTCAGCAACACAAAGCAAACGCAAAAAAAAAACAACCAACAAGAACACACAAACTTCCCCACCATCTGGAGCCTCCAAATGTAAAAAAAGCTTCTGTAGGGCGAAAGAACGGCATCCTCAAAATTTCATGTACATCTGAGCTGGATGAGCCAGTATTTTTTTCCGAACACACAGACAGACACATATTGACTTTATTTATGTTTTCTTTTATATATAAGCCTCAGCGAAGAAGCAAAATCACGATATCAGACTGCAGACTTACAAATAAAAAATCAATTCTGTTGGGTTTAGCCTGAAATATAAGCTCATGCAAAATTTCAAATAAATCCAGCAGACAGTTTTGGAGGAAATCGATTGTTGATCCTGCTCAATTGAGAAAATACACACTAGTAGTATTGACTATGAATGCTTCGTAGAAGATTTTTGGGCAAGAAATAAAAGTTTCTTCATTTTTAAATACACGTAACGGGAACAAATTCTGCTGTGAGTCCGCCACATGACACAAAGAAAGGCAGCAACTGTAGGCCTGCCGTAATAAAACAGAGATATGTTACCAAAGACAAAAATAAACGCAGGCATTCTCTTTCGTTTTCATGAAAACAAAAGCAAAAACAACATCAAAAAAGCTATCATGTATTGATTAGTATTACTAAAGGCTGTGGTTTTATCCGATTTGCTTAGCCTACTCTCCTATTCCCATTTATCCCTACTCCCCGCAAGTTTTTTGTTCATGTTCTGAATTACTGGAAAATTGTGCTCCGGAGTCTCCGAGTTTTTTGGTTTGTTTGTTTGCTTTTTTTTTTTTTTAAACTGAGGACATAAAAACTATAATAATAATAATAAAAACAAAACAAAAACACGAGCTAGCTTATTTTGAAGACAGCTCTAAACAAGTCTAACTAATAAAAATGATAAAACACCGCCATGATAGAAAAACAATAGACAAATATCTTACAATGTTATTTTTACCGGTTCCCTCTCTCCCGGCTTTAACATAAGCTTAATTATGATCATGCTCGCACAGCGTGACAAATATAATGCAGCACTGACCTCAGTAAATTCTGTATGGGAAAATAAGAGAGCGGAAAAATTGAATTAAGTATGTTATGAAACGTATTTGATTTGATGTTGTCAAATAATATAGTTTCATCTCGAACAAAAAGCACTACGAAGGCATTATATAATACGCAACTAACTCACAATGTAACATCCTCTGTACCTCAGCAATAACCCGCACGTTAAGAGAGGGTCAGAAAAAAAAATTGCTGCGAGCATTGAAAATGCTTCCTGCCAGCAACGCAGCAACGCCAAACTGTCAAATCACACGTTAAAATCCACACGTATGAGTACACATGGGTACAACCGATCTATGTCGTTGAAAATCCCCATAAAGATTGATCTAAGATAGAAGCAGAGGCGCGACCTCCATGGGGTCTTCAAAAGCGAAGATATCATCCGGGATATAGAAAGACTACATTCAACAACTACACAAAAATAATACTTCATGTATAACTTCATAGAAATCATAAGACAAAATACATATTACTAGTTTTAAAAAAATGCTAATGGCCTAATCAGTATCTCATCTGAAGTATCTTGGTGTAAATAAAAAACAAAACAAAACAAAAAACTACATTAATTTTATCCCTTCCTGCCCTGAACTTCCAGTTGGTCAACCTTTGATGATCCCAGATGCTATCTTAGCCTTTCTCTTAACTCTGGCTAAAATCAATTCTTCTTTCCTGCGAAACGTTCACAGTTGTGATTTATGCACGTCGAGTGAACATCGTTTCAACTTTCTTTTCAATGTTTAAATAACAATAGAAAGCTGTACCGGTGTAACAGGCCAAAATATACCCCCCGCCCAGACTATACCCGGGGTTAAACTGGCCTAGCCCAGAATATACCCCGGTATTCTGGGCTAGGCCAGTTTATACCCCGGGGTCACTTTGGGCTAGGCCAGACTATACCCCCCCTCCCCCAGTCCAGATTATACCCCCTACTTTAAAAAAAACAAAACAAGCCAAGACCACAGTTTATTTCAGCCTGTTCTTTATCACTGTCATCAGATATCATAATGCATGCATGAACACATTCTTGACACCCATAAATCTTAATACAATTTAGAGGAAATAATAATAACAGTTTATTTCAGCCTTGGTTTAAATTGGTGTACATACATACATTCTTGACTCCTGTTAATCATGATACATTTTAGCGGAAACAAACATGCATTAAAATGCGGTGATATACAAAAGGGTTGAGTATCCATTCAAACTGATATGATTAGACTTCAGCATTAATTTCACTCGTGCCTGTTGATATTATTATTATTATTTTGATAATTGGTTGGCCATGAGTAAAACATGCATTGTATTCTTTGTTACAATGATGCAGAGAGAAAAGGCCTGAAAACAACACACATAGAAAACAATAATAAAAACATTTTAATAACCCAAACTGACAGATGGTGCAATTCCATCATCCACTTCACATAAAACTAAATAGGCACTAAATTTTTTCTCCTGATGAGCTCCACCTGTCCAGATCCACTTGAAACGTTACAGAATGCTAGCCAGTAATATACAATAATAACAACAAGAACAGGAGATCATCTTATTCACTCTTGAAAATAAAGAGAAATATCAATATCAGAATCATCATCATCATCTTAGAATAACACAAAGATATAAGAAAGAGTGTAAAAACGGCAGTGTAGGCCTACAAATCATTCTAGAATCTATAAGCAGCAATATGTGTATCAACTACATATTTATATAAAATGTGTTAAATCTTTTCTCCTATTCAAGTAGAACTGGACAGAAAGCTTTAGTGAAATAGCCTTGACAGTTATGGAGACCGGGAGTAAGTCCACTGAGACAAAAGTAGTGCATTGTAAAAAGTAATTAGATCTATAGCATGTTAAGGCAAAATTCTTGTTAGTGAATATTATTCTTTGATAGGTTATTTGTAGTTAGATATACATTTCATGTACTGTATGGTTTAAGACACTGGATTAGTTTGCAAGGCATTTGAAAGATTGAACTTACGTGTTATAGTGAGCAAGGGTTTGTCACCCGCGAATGACATAAAATTAAAAAAAAAACAAATCTTGTCCGTCTTTACTTTCCTAAGCTTGACATGTCCCTTGCCAGAGGATTTAACAGCTGTGTATTCTCTACGGGGAACTTGCTACTGGCAACCGACCCAGAGGTAGGCCACATCTGCGATTCAAAGACACTTGCAAGGTCACGATGAAAGCATTCAACATCGACCCCAATGAATGGGAGAACCTTGCAAATGATCGAAGCAGATGGAGACAAAAATTGCGCAGTGGCACGCTCGCAATAGACTTCAAGGCAAAAGAAACATACCTGACAAAACGACAGAGGCGGAATGAAAACACTCGCCAAAGTGAACCCAAAAGACTGACCTGCAATCACTGCCATCGCACTCTCGGGTCAAACATTGGTAGAATAAGCCACGAGAGAAGCTGTCAGTCAAAGTGAAAGTGAATATTCTAGCTGCTAAGACCGTCTGTAAAGACGCTAAAGGCCATATATATATTCGCACAAAATACTCTAAAATGACTTCATTTTTATGAGTGTGTTAATTATTTCATCCATTGCGACTAAGTGTATGTCAGTGCCAAACAAACCATACAGTGCAAATTTTACTGATGGGCAACCAACTACAAAAACAACTACAACATGACAACGAACGTGAGTGAAATGAGGGTTAAAGTTGAATCATATCAGTTTGAATGGATATTCACCCCATCGCATATCAATACATAATAATGGATATTTTTTCCTCTGAATTGTATTATGATTTACGGAAGTCAAAAATGTATGTATGTAGGCTTATGTATTACTATGGTGCCCGTTGACAGTGATTAAAAAAAATGAATTAAACTATGATTGAAATAAACTGTGGTGTTTAGGCCAAACTATATTCCACCAGTCTAGATATTCAGGTAAAATATTCAAGGATACAACATTAAGTTTTTAAAATTTTATTTCACCCACAAGTGACATGCCTTTATTCACTATAACACATAATTGCAATCTTTCAGTTTCAAATGCCCTGCAAACTAATCCAGTGACTTAAACCATCAGCTGCATGAAATGTTTACCTGAAATGTTGTTGTTATTGCGTTCTCTGTGTGTTCTTTCACGGCCTTTCCTCTCTGCATCATTGTAACTTTATATGCCGATCTAATTGTTCTGACATATCAAGCACATTTCTGATTTTCAAAAATTAAAATAAAATTCAGGTGACTTTACACTTATGAGTCTTATAATTATTTCATACCTTGCCACTAAGTATTATGTCAGTGGTACCAAACAAAAAAAAGTACAATATATGTTTAATTCATGGACAACTAATTATAAAAAAAAAAAAACCAATAATAATACCAACGGACACAAGTAAAATTTGTGTTAAAGTTTAATCACATCAATTTGAATGGATTTTCAAACCTTTTGTATATCAATGATTTTACTGCATGTTTATTTTCACTTAAATGTAACATAATTTACAAGCGTCAAGAAAGTATGCTTCAATATGATATCTGATGACAGTGATAATGAACAATTTAAACTAAAGTTGAAATAAACTGTGATCTTGACTGGTTTTTAAAAAAAAAGTAGGGGGTATAATCTGGACTGGGGGGGTATAGTCTGGCCTAGCCCAAAGTATACCCCGGGGTATAAACTGGCCTAGCCCAGAATATACCCCAGGGTATATTCTGGGCTAGGCTAGTTTAACCCCGGGTATAGTCTGGCGGGGGTATAATCTGGCCTGCTACACCTGTATAGGTTTAGATAACAGTGGAAATCTGATCTACGAGGCGCAAAACATATCTCGTAGATATATCGCTTTAGGAAAATATGGTTAAACAAACAAACAAAGTAAATAAATAAATAAATAATTAAGTAAGTAAATAAATAAATAAATACATAAATAAATTGTTTTGTTGCCACTGAACAGTGTTTCTTGGTATTTGAGAAGATATGACACTTCAGTTGCTGAAGAAAACATTTTTACATTCGATATTCAGATATACAGTTTTATACTTTAACGAAATTTCACTATTGAACAGTGCCTGAGAAACTGTTTACATCCACAGTGGCACATTTTGACAATATTTACAAATGTCAGAGAGGAAAAGTCGTTTCACCTGAAACCCATTTGCCACCACAATCCACATAGCCGGGCCAAATGTTTATTTGCTACACCCCTGATATGTGAGTGTGCGCCAAAATTAAACTGACCAAACACTGAGAGCGAGCCGAGCAAGGCAAATCTAGCAATCTCCCAGCTCAACGAAACCAGGTCAGTCTGGAAAAACAACCCCCCAAAACATTATGCGTTTATGTGCAACTGATCTATGTACCCAAAAAGGGGAAAAATAGTCCCTGAGCTAGTATGTGGTTGGTGGGCTCTCCTGGTCGGGTCTTCTTCTGTCCTATGGCTCTGTTGTATCCTGTCTATCGTTTCGCTTCTTCCGAGCACACAATGACCGTTATCGTGTCGACGTGCTTTCTCCAAACTTATACTCAAAACTCCCACCAGTCCTCTGAGCCATGGGTGTGCATGAGCTTGTATCACGATAACTGGAACACCAGATCATTTTAATGTTAAGTCAGTCGTGTTTTACGCACCATTTCAGCAATTAATGTCCACATCTTCATTCGCAGGATGGGAAAATCATTTTCAATAACAATACTGTCTACCCGTCTATACAAGTGAAATGTAAAATAGGGGAATTTCTGGGCTGCATACTAAATTAGTGACCAGCACGGAACACCAAAGCTCTGCCGCTAAATGAGGGCTCTGCCATTCATCATCGAAGTGCAGCATACATCTTCCTGTTTGTCTTGTTTATCTTTTCATCGTCCTGCAGAAATTTTAGCCAACAGGAATAACCAGCTAAACATCATGCCGATCTGTGCGGCAATACACTATTATTTTCCTTCCTTTAAATTAAAAATTCATTTCATTTGTAGGGTTAATTTTAAGTCAACGGAAAAAGTACTTTCAGCCAGAAAAGGTTAATTTCAGAATCGGACAATGTGCTTAAAAAGTTAAACCTACCTATTAATAATAGGGTGACCTTATATAGGCTACATATAGCCTTAATAATCAAACTATAAAAGGTCACTCCAATGAGTGTTTATTGGGGCTACATGTAGCCTTCGTGGAGGAACAGAGGCAGAAGTCAAAGCACGAATTGGAAAGGCACAGGCAGCTTTCACGTCCTTAAGCAAGATTTGGAGAACCAAGGATATATCTCTAAAAACAAAGCTGAGGATATTCAACTCGAACGTGAAGTCAGTCCTGTTGTATGGATGTGAGACTTGGAATGCGTCCCAGGCCTGCATAAAGAGAATCCAAGTTTTCATCAACAGATGTTTGAGGAAGCTACTTAAGATCAGATGGACAGACAAGGTCAGCAATGAAATTGTTTGGAAAAGAACAAGACAGAGCCCAGTCAGAGAGGAAATTGGTAGGAGGCGATGGAGATGGATCGGCCACACTCTCAGGAGGCCAGGAAACAGCATCGCGAAGAAGGTATTGGATTGGAATCCCCAGGGCAAGAGATCAAGAGGAAGGCCGCGCGGAACGTGGAGAAGAGCCAGAGAAAATGATGTGCAACGAAGCGGAAAGACTTGGAATAATGTAAAGAGGCTGGCCCATGATAGAGAGGGATGGAAAGTGTTTGTTGGTGGCCTATACCCTGATCCAGGGTGAGAAAGGCAATGATGATGATGATGTAGCCTTCGTAACCAAACCCCACCCCTGAACCATTATTTGGGCTGCCCGTTTCTCGCTACGGTCATATTGATCATGAAGCCCCAATAAACACTCATTTATTTCACAGAAAACGTATGAATTTGTGTATCACCGTTTGAGTCGACTCAACGATTATGTATTCGCCATGCGCTGATGCATATTCAGTTTCGATACGTATTACATACCCCAGTACCACGGTCACTTGATGTGTCACAAATCTGTTACCATAATGCACGCAATCTGTGCATGCAAAATGCATGTATATGTATTGTATTGAGAAGAAATATAGACTTGCTTATTTCTACATAAACCTGAAGCACAGAGTCTTATGAACGGATACTTATAATGAGTTACGTTCTATAACGTGCCATACACCATGCAGAGGTATCTGCATAATAACACTTTTGCAACAATTTCACATTTTCACCGGCTAGGTAGCATGACAGATCCGACAAAAAAAAAAAAAAACCAGTCAGCTTGTTGAAAAACTGCACAGCTTTTATTAATTTTGTCGGAGTGTATGAGGTACAGAACAAGAAATTGATAAATGTGAATAAAATACAATATTATGACACCCCAATCCCCGGTCTCGTCTCGTTCTCTCTCTCTCTCTCTCTCTCTCTCTCTCTCTCTCTCTCTCTCTCTCTCTCTCTCTCTCTCTCTCTCTCTCTCTCTCTCTCTCTCTCTCTCTCTCTCTCTCTCTCTCTCTCTCTCTTTGCAATCTTAATTTGCAGTCATTCTTCAGTTATTGTTCCAAGCTTCCTGTCGTCGTCATTTTTAATATTGTAGAGATCTAACTTGCTGCCTAAGTGGGGTGGATTAAAATCTGAATATTGGCTGGCGCCAATAACGTCTTCCATATTCCATCCGCTTTTTTTTTTAAATTTCTCTCCTCAGGCAAATCAGAAACTTTTATTACAATGAATTGTGTCTCCATAGCTGTGTTAAAAAGAACTGAATGCGAGTTACAGCTGTCAAGAAAATTACACGTGGAAGAAACGAATAAAGACCGCTCTGAACGCACACTCGTTTGCTGTTCCGTAGGCTACTTCGTGAACATTCTTAAGTTTCGTATTGGCCAGTCTTACAAAATGACAGATTCACTCTGGATGTTTCTTTACTGGGAGAGCAGTGTACCACTTGAACTATTGAGCAGAGGAGGGAATGGATTGGCGGATTCAAATCAAACCATGTCGCCCGAAACCTCTTGGTTCCCACGAACAAATAAAATATATTACAAAGTAAACAGAGTAAGTGAATGCATTTTTGTCTAGCCAAGCAAACCGTCTCCTACATACATTCACCGAGGTAAAGGAGGTATACCTCCACCTATATTAGACCTACTCACAATTATTATTATGATCTGAATAATAACACACTTGTGATTCTAAAAAAAAAACTCAGTTGAACATTGGCTACATAACAATCCGAAATGAAGTTCGTGCAAGATTCTCTATTTTTTCTTTCAAACACCGTTTTGTGGTATCTTGACTTTCCGAGGTCTGCAATGTCGACTAAGGTAATTTTTTTCATGCTCATTGCAAACTGCAAGACTTTCAAACATTATAAATCATTGTCACTATTTTGAAAAGCTAGAAAATGCTCTGTTTAAAAGACTTTCTCGACTTTAAGGTGTTATTAAAACAACGACACAGAGAGCATAGCCACGCTTTATTTATGTTTTTGTGGGCGTATGTGTGAGCGTATGAAAACACACGCACTCTATTGTTCTGTGATATACATGTAGCACCAGCCAGACTGAGAAATGGAGCAACAATAACAGAATATGATAGATATGGCCTTGGCCGTCAACCGTATAGCTGAAACACTGCAACCAGGTCTTGCCAGGGTCAGGGGCGTAGCTGGAAAGTTTCTTCGAATATGATGAGAGTGGGAATAGGAGGGGTTCTACAACAAATTTTGAAAGTACAATTTTATTTCATAAATAAAGCAGGAATGCCACTGAATACTCATATTCCACCTCCTTCCCGCGCGTGCTCTAAACCTCAGTTTAAAAGAAGTTATTGCATCGGGACTAGAAAACAATTCATCATCATTAGAATTATTAAATGAAATTAAAAATGAGTTAAGCGGTTTGCTGATTACTTGTACATCAGTGTGACAGTCAATAAAGATAGGAAAATATGTATTAACAACAACAACAACAACAATAAGAAAAAAGTAGAATATAAAAAAGGTTTCGGGGCTCACGTCTTCTTTTACCATCTCCCAAAGCAAATGAGACCACATGAACTCTGCCTTGTTTGTAAAAAACATATGGGGGAGATTAGTTATTATTAGCCTGACGTATCAAGCTGACCCCGTGCTCAGTTGATCAGAACGTTTAGCTTATTTGACACATTTCTCGCGGTCTTTCCAACTCCAAAGCACTCACTCACGGGCGGGCCCAAGGCTCTGAACACCAATGTGCTGAAAAAAAAAGACATAACTCGCCACTGCGCGCCCCCCCCCCCTTCTCCCAGCAATAACAACAACAGACACAAAACCTGCACCCATTACAGCCAATGAAGGCATGAGACTAATTTACATAAAAACCATTATAGAAATCAAAATGGCATTTTCCCATATTCTTATGAAGGCAGGCATTTACACCACTGGGGCACAATGACTCTGAGGCATGAAAGTTCTGACGGTGTACATTATGGAAAACAATGAGTCATATAGCGTTGCTTAAAATGAATCCGACGTTTTGAAATAATTCAGTATAGAAAACAGCTTGTACGGTAATTTAGAAATCAAGGGCGACACCGTTTTCGAACGCACAGAGTTGTGGAAAATAAGTGCATAAGTTAACTTCATCTATAATTGGCTTATTTCTACATCATTTCCATAAGGTATGAACGACAAAGAGCTGAGCACAAAACCCGGCAGCATGTCCAGGACTTTCAGTAGCAGTGGTCCGAACTAAAAATAGACAGGATTCGCAGTTTCTTGCCTTCCCCCTGTAGTTTCTTGACTCTGATTGGTTTGGCCCACGACTCAGTACGATTAAAAAAAAAAAATCTTATCTAAGAGCCATCCATAAAGCTGACAGAGTGACAGGGAAAACCTTCGTGAAAAATGCATGTACATATGACACCGCAGAAAACGAGCACTTGTCAAATGAAGTCTTACAAAATCTGTTTGTTTCAATACGTCATGTACCCCTTTTCCTGTTTAGTGTAAGATTTCTGTTTTTAGCATCTTGTGTAATACAGCCATACAGCCATGCAACAACAGAAAACATACACAATCCATGTCAAGTTTGGTGCAAAGGCTGCATTAGGCGATCTGGACTACAGAACTACAAACGCATTTTCAGGTTATAAAATAGGGAGTAGTTATTATGGCTTGTCAGACAAAGTACCCGCAACACGTCTTTGCATGATAAGTCTGCCGCCAGTTTCTGAAAAGGTCGTTGGGGCCATTTTACTTACGGAAAACTGAGCAAATTTAACTGTAAGCCTAGGCCTACTGATGCAATAATATCCGCAAAATTCAGTGCGCAAACAAACTCCAGCTTGGCCGATTGACCAAAATATTCACTTTGTAGAAAGTAATGGAATCACAAGGTAGATTACTACAATACTCTGATGAAGTAACTGCAACGGGAAGCTTGGAACAACAACTGAATCACTGCAAATCAAAGTGGGGACGGGAAGAAGGGAGAAGGAGAGAGAGAGAGAGAGATAGAGATAGAGAGAGAGAGAGAGAGAGGGAGAGAGAGAGAGAGAGAGAGAGAGAGAGAGAGAGAGAGAGAGAGAAATTGACATACACACGCGCGTGCACACCTGCACAGAGGGAAAGAGCGAGTGTTGGGGAATGTGCTTAACAAACAAGACCACTCGCCTGTATTTTCTGTGTAGAAAACACTTCTCAGTTGTAATGATGACATCCTTGATTCAGCAATGATTACAGTTACATCCATCTTTTCTCAGGAAACATTTATAATAATAATAATAATAAAGTTCATTTATATAGCGCATATCCAGAGATGCTCTATGCGCTTTACAAAACATGCAAAAACAGAACAAATCTCATTCCTAACAACTGACCACACACACAAAGGCACACACACACACAAACACTATCTTTCCCTCCTCTCACCCTCTCCCCCTCTCTCCTTCACGCACACAAACAAACACACAGACTATACATCAAAGTGTTTTCTGAAGAGATAGGTCTTCATTTCACATCTAATTAGTGCCTCGCTTTCTAGGTTTCGAATATTTGGTGGTAAGGAATTCCATACAGCTGGTGCGCACACAGAAAACGCTCTCTCTCCAAATTTGTTTGTTTTAGCAAATTTAGATTCTAGTAGTTTTTTATCAGATCTTAATGCTCTAGATGGTTTATATGGATGAATAGAGTTTATAAGATAAAGAGGAACATTGTTGTACTGACATTTGTGGCATAACACTGCAATTTTAAAATCTATCCTTGCCTTTACAGGGAGCCAATGAAGACTAATAAGCAAAGGTGTAACATGTTCTCTTCTACGTTGTTTAAGTATTAATCGAGCAGCATTGTTTCGAATTCTCTGAAGTTTGCTAATTTGTTCTGCTGGAAGGTTTTTAAGAAGAGAGTTGCAATAGACGAGACGAGAAAAAACGAAGGATGAAACCAAAACTTGCATTGACTCTTTAGGGAGTATTACTGATAGTTTACTTAACCTACGTAATTCTAAATATAGTGATTTTGACAGGTTATTGATGTGATGTACCATTGACAAGTTGCAGTCGAAAATAACACCAAGATTCTTTGCTTTCACTGATGTTTCAATCGTTTTTTGCTCAATAGTCATTTGATTGATGTTTATGTCAGGTGTATTCTTACCATGGCATACTAAAATTTCAGTCTTCTCTTCGTTCATTTTCAATTTGTTTTCATTCATCCAGGACTGAACTTGAGAGATACAGTTTTCTGTCTTGCTCACCAGCATGGACACATTTGATGGTTTATCAGAAACATAGAGCTGGGTGTCATCAGCATATTTATGATAGTTAACATTACAATTTTGAATAATTTTGCCTAAAGGCTGTGTATATAAAGTATACAGTAAAGGACCAAGAACGGACCCCTGCGGGACTCCGAACTGTAATGGGAATTCTTTGGAAAAAGTGTGGTTCACATAAATTCTTTGAGTGCGATTTTGTAAATAGCTTTCAAATTAGTGGTGACAGTGCATTTTTATACCCACATAATAAAAATGGTTAATTATTTATGTACGTAAATATCAATATAGTGTATGTTATGTTCGCAGGGGCGGTTCTGATAAAATAAAAATAGGAATGATCAAGCGAGTCAACAATTTTTGGTGAGTTGGATTTTTTGATCGCGTTGCAATGTAAGTGCAGAGCCTAGATCTTTGCTGGCGCATAAGGTCACAACGATCGTGTTCCATCCCATTACGCAAGGGCTGTCTGACTCTCTGCCGCAGCTGTGTGTGTATGATCAAAGCAATTCTGATAATGAGCACACTTACCCTAGCTTGTGGCGTAATTGACGTGTACATTCGCGGCCTTTGAAGTCTGGCGCTATTCATTATTTTCATATATTTTTATCTTAAAAATGTGGTTATCTAATTTAGTCTGTATATGATGTGAATGTTGTAAGTGACGGTTTGTGTTGGCACCTGAGTGTGATATACGAAGTACCTGACTGTGTCTGTGTTAGCGTGCATCGAGTGGTGTGTCTGTGCTTGCGTGCGAGTGAGCTAGTCTATCACTGTCAGCCTATGAGTGGCAAAAGGAAAATTGTGTTCGTGGCGAGAATACACTCGTAAACAACACAGGCATTGAACGCAGGGAGAAAATTAATGTCACTCCAACATTTTTATCAGGTATAGATCTAGATGCAGTTTACAAAATACACAAGTAGATCGATTGTTGGAGAGTCCCGGCCTTGGGTCCTCTTTCCATGATGGTGAGTTCTGATGCGTTTTATGTACTTAGTGCGTACCGAAATTGTAGGTGCAGAACACGTGCCTAGTCACTGTGCGCATTTCCATGGGACATGTACAAAAACGATTCATGGAAATGAAAAGTACGCACGTTTTCTGCAAGATGCATGCATAAAAGAAAACACGCATAATTATAAGAGTTAAAAAAAAAAAACGCTCCATGGAAATCGGCCTTAATGCTGTTGGCCCTTTCTTCCTTCTTCACCGGTTTTTCAATTTGTTCTGTCACCTGCCGGGCCGGCTCGCGTGATTTTATTCCGTACCGGTGTAGCAGGCCAGATTATACCCCCGCCAGACTATACCCGGGGTTAAACTGGCCTAGCCCAGAATATGCCCCGGGGGTTATTCTGGGCTAGGCCAGTTTATACCCCGGGGTATAGTAGGTATAGGCCAGACTATACCTCCCCCCCCCAGTCCAGATTATACCCCCTATTCTTTTCTTTAAACAAGTCACTACGCACACTCTATTTCAACTTTAGTTTAATTTGTTCACTGTCACTGTCATCAGGCATCATATTGAAGCACACATTCTTGATTCCTGTAAATTAAGATACATATAAGAGGAAATAAATATGCATTAAAAAGCATTGATTATACAAAATGATTGAAAATCCGTTCAAATGGATCTGATTAGACTTTAACACTCATTTTACTTGTGTCTGTTGGTATTATTATTGTTTATTGTTTTTGTTTTAGAATTGGTTGCCCATGAGTTAAATATATATTGTATTTTTGTTTGTTTGGCACCACTGACATACACTTAGTGGCAAGATATGAAATAATTGTAAGACTCATAAATGTAAAGACATATGAATTTCATTTTAATTTTTGAAAATCAGAAATGTGCTTGATATATCAGAACAATAAAATCTGCATACAAAGTTACAGTGATGCAGAGAGAAAAGCCGGAAAAGAGCACACAGAAAAAAACTCCAACATTTTGATAACCCAATTGACAGATGGTGCAGTTTCATCATTCAGCAGAAATTAAATACTTCACATAAAACTAAATACACACTAAAGTTTTTCACATGATGAACTCCACCTGTCCACATCCACTTGAAACGTTACAGAATGTTAACTAGTAATAGAAGAAGAACACCAAATAATCTTTTTTACATTTGAAAATGAAGAGAAATATCAATATCAGAATCCTCATCATCATCATCTTGGAATAATACAGAGATATAAGAGGGAGTGTAAAAACGACAGCGTAAGCCTACAAGTCATTCTAGAGTTTATAAGCAGCAGTGCATGAGTATCAACTATATGTAAAAAATGTGTTACAAGACAAAATTCGATGGATCACGTTGCGTTAACATTTCTTGTCATAGCAATACATACAGACATATATATACATTCTGATGTGATTCGACTTTACCCTTATTTCACCCACGTTCGTTGTCATGTTGTAGTTGTTTTGTAGTTCGTTGCCCATGAATAAAACTTGAATTTTATTGTTTGTTTGGTGAATTGTTTACAGTTTATTTGTACAAAATATGCATTTTATTTAGGTCCGCAGTGTGAGAGGTCGACCGCGGGGAAATCTTTGTATTTTTTTGCTCACAATTTGATAGATAAAATCACGCCAGTAATACCTGTGCGTAGATTCCAGTACACACCTGGAGTTGTCAGTCCTCCTGCGATAGACTCACTGCATGGTCCTGCTGGTGCAGAGCAGTGTACCACTTCAGAGTTCCTGTAGACCTCAGATTATACATGTAGATAGTTGCAGACCCAAAGGCAGGGTCGTCTTACCATCATCATGGGCCCCTGGGCAAAGCAATCTGCTTTGTTGCTCGTTTCAAAAACCAGTGTAAATTTGCATGCACGGGGCCACTTATACCTAGGAGCCCCCGCACAGCTGCCCAGTCTGCCCATGCATTACGACGGCTCCGGCAAAAGAGCCTGTTTTTATCTAGTTGTCTTACCGTTCAGCGTAAATGGTTTCGAATTTCAAGTTCACATAGAACTTCATTGTATTGCACTTCTTGCTTCCCTAGGGTATGAAGTAAGCTCATGTAGAGGGGTGTGTGAATATACAGTTAGAGATATTAGTTCGCATAAAGCGCTGTGTGAGTCTCTATTGAGATATTAACTCGGTTAGAACGGTGCACAGGGTGCATGTTTTTTAAGTTCGAACGGAACATTGACTTTGGCAGTTTTATTCCTTCGCATTGTAACCATATTTGGGCAGCTTAAGACTCGTTAAGACTAGATGTGTGATTTCATTAATGTTCCATACCATGATGGTCATTTCATGTATTGCTTTTATTGAGTTTATTGAGTTGTGATATATGTTAATGTAATGATGCGCTGGATATGCGTCCCATGTAAGTGCTCTTAAATGCTGTGGGAAAGAGAATAAGTGATTCTTATCCATGTTATCTTATCTTATCTACAATATCCTCGATCCTGAATTAGGAATGGACAATTTCAGTTAGTTACTTAAAAGTTGTGGACATAATTATTAGTGGAGCCGTAATTACTGTTTTTGCTATTCTATGTCCTGCATTTAGTTAACAATTAGTCATTTATAGTATACTAATATTGAATTGGTCCATCATACCACTGTGACTTCTCAAGCCTTGCATGCACATGTGATGGCCATTTTTATTATGTTAATCAAAACCTTTATTTCAGGGTAATTAGCTTAGATCAGTGTTGTCGAAATAGTATTCCATCATTTTCGTTCACGTACATTGATCTCGTACTAACTTTTGTATTCTAGTTCTAATTATTTCAGACTGTATCACAAACTTACATTAGGCCCCCACCCCACGAATCCCAGTAAGATGTGTTGTATGTATAACGATAAAGCACTTGTTCCATTGGTGTGTTGTAGCCTCATAATAATAGGTAAAAAACTTGCCCTACCTCTGCGTGCATTTGCGCTGTGTGAAACATAACATAATTACTGTATACAATACATTACAGTTGCCTCATTAGATTTACTCTGTGGGTTTAAAATGTATCCAGGCTACTTTACTTCAGTTACGCTTAAGCTTTCTGTCCAGTTGTACTTAAATAGTTGAAACGATGAAACACATTTTTCCACATATTATAGTTCATATACACACATTATTACATAATTATAATATATGGATACTAGAATGGTGTGAAGGCCGACACTGTCATTATACATTCCCTCATATCTTTATATTACCTAAGAGGATGATGATGGTGAATATGATATTGGTATTATTCTGTATTTTCGAATGTAAATAAGTTGATCTGGTGTTCTCATTGTCTATTATTGTACGGTAATGGTTAGATTTCTGTTTCAAAGTTGATCTAGATAGGTGGAGTTCATGATATGAAGAAATTTATTGTGTATTTAGTTGTATGTGAAATATTTCATTTCTGCTGAATTACACCATGGATGAAGGAAGTTCTCTTTGTGCTCTTTCCTAGCCTTTTCTCTCAGCACCATTGTAACTTTGTCTGTGCGTGTAATTACATGTATTTTGAAATATCAAGCACATTTCTGATTTTCTAAAATGAAAATAGAATACAGATTTCAAGAAAACATGCATAATAATTATGCTTTTAATCAATAGAACAAACTATATCTTAGCAATCAAAGGTTTGATATTAATGGGCCATTCAATGGTCAGTAAATTACATTTCAGACAGCGTTTTGCTATTTCTGAATTAAAAAAACACAAAGTCATATTTTATTTCCTACTCAGTCTTGTAAGAGCAAGCATATGCCAGTTATTAATGTACATTAGGAGTATGGAAACAAAAGACCTCATTGTAGGGATGCCAAATCATTTTGATTAAGCGTTACATAAATTACATCAGAAATTTTCAAGTTTTAAAAAATTTGAATCAAATTTAAAAATCCTGTGAATCTGTAAAAATATTGAACAATACTCAATTGTTTTCTGTAGAACATGCATTTACTAAGCTTGTGGTACAAAGCTGATGTCTGAAAATCTAGTTTTCTTCATAGCAAGGGACCCAGGTCAGTGTCACGAAAATTACCTCTGACTAATATGTGGCAAAACTTTTCGATGCGTATTTTTTCATTGAATGATGTTCCTTCCCTGTGACATCAGAAAGAGAATATCATTGATTTAAAAAAAGCAGAGTGCTCTCTGTTCCAGGCAGACTAAATTTATTCACTGATGCTTTTGTGTATGTGTGTGTGTGTGTTTGTGTGTGTGTGAAAGATCATTTCTGTTCGTTCAAGACATCAAAAAGATAAGGGAATAAATATTGTCTATATTTCTCAGAAGATGTTTGTAAGTCAGTAGATTACTCTAAATTAAGGAAAGCATCCTCTATTTTTTCAGATGGGCCATCGTCCAAATTAAAAAAAAATGTGTATGTGAAAACGTTTCGTCTGTTACAGTAGAAGTTCCAACTTCATGCCCTTGAATTTCAACGGAACTACTTTGCCACTTCTCATGGAAAGGGAGTGGTGGATGGTATTGGGAGAAGGGTAGGATAATTTAATACGAAAAGCTGTCATGAGCAAAAAGAATCATATTGTTGTTCAGTGTGCCAGATATTTTGCACAAACCGCCTCTCAGCTCATGGACAAAACAGAGGTGATGCTTGTGGAGTGTCACAAGATTGATAAAGGAGAGTCCTTGGGATGATGAAGTCAAAGAAGTTTCCAGATAAGGAATGTCCACCCAGTAGTTTTAAGAAATGGAATTATCAGTGGTTATAAAAATGAGCTAGAACAGAAATTGTTTGCAGTGGTCACATTCAGCTAGGAAATGAGTGAAAGAGAATCTAATGAAGCTGGGAAGTGGGTGGCGGTCCAATATTAAGGGAAAGAAGATTACAGTGAGATTATGTCTATTGTGAATTGGGAGGATGTAGAAGTTGGATGTTATGCATGAGCAGCTGGGTACAAGTCAGAAGTGAACTTTGAAAGAGATAACATTCCTTATGGAGCAGTCTTGATTTTAAGGAAGACTGGGTCCCCAGTCTCTGCTGGTGCAAGACATCAGTTTAACTTCCTGTAAAAATGCAGTAAAGACATATGTAGTTTCTTTTAATAAGAACCAGTGTTGTATATTTATGCTATGTTATGTGCTTTCTGTCCTGTCTGGTGAGGTTAATAACCCTGTCACGTGAATAACATACTCTATAGCTGACACAGCCTTCAAAGCGCTAAGCGTATCCTGTTCATTCTGTACCTCATTACTTGCCATCATGTTCTACCTTTGGATCTGAGATAGTTTCATGTTATCTCCTATCTTCTATGCAATCAAAACATACATGTGTACTACAAATCTTTAACTTTACTTGTTGTGCCACTATTTCGTGCAAAAATCATATACACAACTCTTGAGGGTCAAGGATGCATAAAAACATGTACGAAGTAGTCATATGCAATGATTCTGAACACTTACATCATTCATTTATACATCCAAACTAAAAAAAAAAATCACTAAAATGTGAAAATTAAATTTATGGAAAAAATGACCTTCTGAATAGAATGCTCCTAATATTCTGTTGTTGTTGTTGTTTTTTTTAACTAACCAATACTAACATGCTTGAAAACCAGAAATGCAAACAAACACAACTATGCCAATTGAACAGGAAATTGAACATGGCAATCAAAGTGGCTGCCAGAAAGCTGCACTCCAGCATAGAGAGTTGGAGCACACAATTAAAGCCTGGTTACAACATTGAAGTGCTCTGACACATTCTCAAGATATAATGCATGATCTGTCAAGCGCTGTAGACTGAAACTAGCAGGATACGTAAGCCACTGCATAGACTGCTCAACCTTAGCATGTACTACAATGTCGCATCCCATCAAACTAGCTGTAGCCATGATTTCGGCATCAGTCGCCCACACTCCATCCCTTGCAATTCCAGAAGTTGTCACATACTCATCAACGTTCTGGTTGAGGTAGTTTTGAAGCTTCATAGTGATGTCATTGTTCATATGTTGTATGACTCGATTTCGAATGACGCCATGACTCTCCTCTGATCCTGTGAGTATGTAACTTATAGATCGGAAGTAGCAGTTGCCATCTCCCTTTGTCTGATATATTCGCCTTGGTTGGGAAAGATCACAAGGTTGTCCAAAGAATATTGGTTTTGACTGTGTCAGTCCCAGAGATGCTGCTAGTTTTCCTCTTGCATTGCTAGAGAGAGGATTGAACTTTCTTGATTTCGGTTTGTCGCTAATGCGTTTCTCTGCGCCGCTGCTCTTGTGTACCTTCTTCTTTTTGTTGGCATTCTTATCAGAATTAAATTTCCTGATTGGCTGCGGAATGTCCGATGGCGTAGTATCTGGATAAACTTTGACATTGCTGCTGTGATATGTGTTGCGCAGGACTTTGCCAGTTCTTAGGTTCCTAAGTTTCACACGTCCCTTTCCAAGGGATTTAACAACTGTGTATGGTCCAGTCCAGCGAGGCTCCAGTTTTGATCCCATCCAATAGATGCGTCGACTGTTTTTTATGTAGACTGTGGACCCTGTGGGAATCTCTTTGTTACTGACATGTCGACGATCATAACTCGCCTTCTGGCGAAACTGTGCACTGATGATGTTGTTAGAGACTGTGGAGCAGAGATCTTTACGAATGGTGTAAAGTGTTTGTAGAATATCAGGGTTGACTGAGTCTGAAAGTGGTGTTGCATAACGCTCGTCAACAGGCTTCAAGTCAATGGGCAGCTTGGCAGTGCGACCATACATCACTTCAAAGGAGGTGCATTTTGTTGAAGCATGGACAGATGTATGATAGGCAAACAAAATGCCTGGAATAAACTCATCCCAATTGTCAGCTTGGTCATTTACGAGCTTACTCAGTGCAGTCTTTAGCGTCCTGTTGTCACGTTCTCTTTGGCCGTTTGATTGTGGGTGATACGCAGATGCTATGCGATGGTCAGTTTGAAAACGCTCCATTAGCCTGTCAATAACTTGATTAACAAATTCACGACCCTGGTCACTGATAATGCTGTCCATGCAACCTAGACGACACACAATAGAGTACAGAAACTGTGCCACTGACTTTGCACTCTTGTCTGGGATAGCTGTGGCTTCACACCACTTGGAAAAGTGGTCAGTTACTGAGACGATGTACTTGTTACCGCTTGTTGTTTCTTGGAGAGGACCGATAATGTAAATCCCAACCAGACTCCAGATCTTGGCAGGTACTGGTATGGGGCTGAGTGATGGTGCGTCTTTGCTGACTTTGGGATTGATAACAAAACACTTAGGACATGCCTTCACGTATTCTTGCACATCATTCTTCATACCTTTCCAGTAATATCGCTGAGCTATTTTGTTAAAGGTTTTATCTCTGCCAAAATGCCCCCCTGTTGCTGGATCATCATGACAAGCCTTCAAAATGCTGGGCACACGGGTTTTGATAAGAACCTCTTTGTCACCATGGAAGAGAGTTCCATTCTCAGCACGAAATGGCTTTGCTGTTTGACGAAACTGAGACTTGGCATTTAAGCGCTTTGCAGGATCCAGCTCATAGATATGCTGAGGGTACTTTCTGGCAGAGCTGGTGTAGAAGATCAAAATCTGCTCATGCAAAGTATCATCCATGATGAATTGTTCGTGATAACTTGAAAGTTTCACAAAAACATCAGTCAGGTAATTTTAGAGTGATTTCCCTTCGAGTGTTGGTTATTCTTTGGACAATTCAAAGTTAAAATGGTAGGAATTTTATAAAAACGTCTATCATACAAGTTAAATAGACATTGCCACTAAGGAGAAAATTGCCTGCTGCTATTAGGGTTAAATGGAAAGTCTCGAGCATTAATAACTGTATTTTGCACACAGAAAATCTCATGACATCATTTTAATGAGTCCCTTAATAATTTCATCCATTTCGACTAAGTGTATGTCAGCGCCACACAAAAAATACAGTGCAAGGTTTATTCATGGGCAATCAACTACAAGAAAAACCACCAACAACAGCATTTCAAAGAACATGAGTAAAATGGGAGTTAGACTTGGATCACATCAGTTTGAATGGATGCTCAACCCATAGTATATCAATGCATATTAATGCAAGTGTATTTCCTCTAAATTGTATTCTGATTTACGGGTGTCAAGAATGTCTTTAGAGGCTGCGCTAAACATACAAAACCGAGACATCTACAACAAAAAAATAGTTATTCTCACAGATGCTAGGTCTGTCCTGCAGGCCCTTTAAAGTGCACATGATTATCATCAAAATAAACTCATTTCTGCTTCAGTGCAATTGTGTCAGGCAACAAGAAACGTGTTTCTCCAGTGGATCCCTGGCCACTGTAACATTATCGGAAACGATAAGGAAGACACTCTTGCAAAAAACGGCGCAGACCCCCCTCAAGTCAGAGAAAACATAACATTCTCAGAAGCCAAAAGTCACACTAAGGCAGCCTTGAAATCCAAGTGGAAACAAAGTCACCCAAGCCATGCAACAAATGATGCGATACACTTGCTCAGCAGAAAAGAGCAAACTGTAATCTTTAGGCTAAGAACTGGACATAATAGACCGCGGCAGCATTTTTACAAAAAATTCAGGGTTGGAGAAACTGAGACATGCCCATGTGGAAATTCGCCAGAGAATGCAGAACATGTCCTCCAACAATGCCCCCTATACAGACAACACAGGGAAGATAGCTGGTCCCGATGTGCTGCACTGCATACTAAGCTACATGGGACAGCAGAGGATCTCAGGAGCACAACGTCCTTCATAAAGGCTACCGGCCTCCTGATATAAACAGTCTGACACGAAGAACGCAGTAGAAGAGGAAAAAGAATGTGTTTATGTATGTATTAATATGATATCTGATGACCATGATAAAGAAAAATTTAAACTAATCCTGAAATAAACTGTGGTCTTGACTTATTCGTAAAACAAAGTAGGGGGTATAATCTGGACTGGGCTAGGCCCCGGGGTATATTCTGGGCTGGGCTAGGCCAGTTTAACCCCGGGTATAGTCTGGGCGGGGGGTATATTTTGGCCTGTTACACCGGTACGAGCTTTAGCAAATTCAGGAGCGTGACAGCAACACAGCCCCAAACACAGGTCACCGGCTAAGGGATTTCTCGTCCTATCGAACACTGCCATGGGTGCTGTAATCTCTGGTCTGTGCCTGATATGACTCTGAACGTCACCGAAAGTCCCTGGGATGTATTGGAGCTGTCCTGTGTTTGGGGGTCTGTTGCTGCCCCGCTCCTAAATTTGCTAAAGCTCGTACGGAAAAAAAAAATCACGCGGCCGGCTCCATACATGTGGTCCAGTATGAATTACAAAATACCGAACACCTTCCACACAGCCTTAGGCTGAATATTAGGCCACCAATTCCTAATTTATTTTCTCTGTGAACTGTTTTTTTTTTTAAAGGTAGGTAATCGACTCTGATTTTGAATTTGTTAGTTAGTTTTTAATCACACGGAGAAATGGACAGTCTCTAATAACTGTACCAAAATGTTTTAGGCTATGTTAGAAAATGAGACAAAAATCTTAAAAATGCACCTCCATGCCATAATCCCTGGTGCAAAGCGTGCATTGTTTAGAATGGCTTTAAGACTGAAGTAACCCCCCCCCCCCCCTGCAAAACAGAATACAACAACAACAACGATAAGGCCCCATTCTAACAATCCCAGGTAACAAACCTGGTGCGAATGGTCTTCCAAGACGCATACCGAACTGTATCTTGGTGGTCTCCTCCTGCCAAACAAGCGACATCTACGTCGACCTGCGGCGACATCATTATCAAGAATTCGTCATTATAATCGTCGCTATCATTACCTCCGCTACCACCACTACAACAAGAACTACCTCAACAGCAGCAACATTTACAGGCTACAGAAAGAAGAACAAAACGAAGGGAAAAAAATAAGTGAACGCGAACGACACAAAACAATGGACACAGCTGACATATTTCCCAGATTTCAACAGATCAAATAAGTTTTAATGCACAGATCTTGTGGAATGTGGACACCTGCTGACCCCATAGTTTGGTCCAATTATGAAATTAAAAAATTCAATTAAAAAAGAAGCGGATATTTGTTTTATCAATGATTAAAATGCGAACAAGGACTATTTTCGGGTGTGAAATGCCATGTTTTCACACATGAAGAGTGCCTTTAACTGCTCTAATTTCAAAAGCAGATAATAACAATGCGAATATTACAGTTTGTATACTTGTACGGGCAGTGTTGATGGCGTATTTGGTTTTTCAGCCAATTCTCAACCAGTTCTTAATTTTTCTTCTCCCTATTTCTACCTCGCTTTCCACAAGGTTTGTCTATATATGTGTCCATTTCTCTGTGAAACAAATGAAACTGAAACAAATGGTCCGTATTTCAGTATTTCTACTCATCTTTCCCAAGAGTTTTTCTGTATCATATTCTTCCCTAGCTGTGAGACAAATGAAACAGAAACAAACGGCCCTCATTTCAGCATACACTACTCATCTTTCCCACAGGCTTTACTATAATATCCTTTCTCTGAAACAAATGAAACAGAAACAAATGGCCCCGATTTCAGTCTTTCTATTCATCGTTTTGTCAGGATTTTCTATATCCGTTTCTCTTCGAAACAAATGAAATAAGCAAAACAAATGAAACAACAACAAACAAAACAAATAAAAAGCGGTTTTGTCTTTTTATACAAATTATGGTTTACTACGTTAAACATACACTGTGTTTCCTCCCACGCCGTTTAAACTGTCTGTACCTCATTCTTGCTGTTAGGCATTTACTCGAATTAGCTCACCTGTGCATTTGTTTATATTTATTTACGTTTTGTTGTTGTGTTTTTTCTGCTATGCCAGCATCTCCATGATAATAACAACTGTTTACTTGGACATCACTGATGTTAAAAATTTAATCCAGTAAACGATTTATTCCTTTTTATGATAGTTTCATCCTAGCCTAGATGAGCAGTAACCCGATTTTGATAGGTGGACTGGTTGGATAGTGACGCCATAACATTTGAGTTTCCGTGCGATATAACTAATTGGCTGGTGCGAGAGGTATCATTGAAACTCAGTGTCGTGACGTCACCATCCAATTAGTCCTTTTCTTACACATAAAAAACTCAGACATGACAACGGGCAAACTCAACACACACATACACACACACACACACACACACACACACACACACACACAGAGGGAGAGTAACGTAAAAGACACATGATCAAACGAATGTTGCACATGGCAGAACTGGCTGAAATCCATTTCATTCAACTGCTCAAAGTAGTATAAAATCACAACTGAACTTTTTGATGTTGCAACACAGAATGACTGATGTCTTGACAGATCCCAGATTTTTTTCGTACTGGCTCAGCTTGATGCAGTGTTGTCATTTATATGTCGGCAATTCATAAAACATTACTTTTCAACTAACCTACCTCAGCATGACTGTAAGTACTGTAGTAACAATAACTTTCAACTGCGGCTGCGTATAATTTTTAGTCGCTCTGTGTCAGTTTTTGGTAACTCTTGAAAAAATAATGTTAACCACATACAGTCGACACTTTTTATATTGTCCTGCTTCATCTCATACTTTCGTGGTCTCCATCCCACATTTCATAGCGTTGTACCCATAGGTCTGATCATATTGATAGCTATAATAGATCATGTTGTCACAAAAAATCATGGAATTATCCCAAACTGTCAGATGCACTCTTGTTGCATTTCTGTTCCCATCAGAGGGCTATTCATTCCCTGCTGTGGGAGAGTAATTACCTCCAAGTGAGCCCAGTCATAAAATGATGCAGTCTCTTATTAAGTTGGTAAGCTGTGCACAGTTGCTACTTTGTGTCCTCTAAGGTAATTCTTAGAACTCCCTCTCTCTTTTAAATAAACTGCAGGGTGACAGTGTATTATTATTTTTGTTTAAAGTGGTTAACCAAACAAATCAGCAGACATCTCGATCATAAACATTTCTCCTGATGAATTTGGTACTAATAATTCAAACAGTTTCTTGGCAGCATGGTCAGCAAGGACGGGGGCACAGAGCAAGACATCAAAGCAAGGATCGGAAAGCGTTGACAGCCTTCAAGATGCTCAGACCAATCTGGACATCCCAGCTTATCAGCCAGTCCACCAAGATCAGGATTTTTAACACCAATGTAAAGTCTGTGCTGTTATACGCATATGAAACCTGGCGCACTACCAAAGAGTCAACACACAAGCTGCAGACCTTCATCAACAGGTGCCCCAGAACCATCCTGCGGATCAGCTGGCACGACAGAGTCACCAACGAATGGCTGTGGGAACGGTCAGAGCAAGAGCCAGTGGAAACGCAAATCAAACGGAGAAAGTGGGGGTGGCTTGGACATACGCTCTGGAAACCCCAAGGCAGCATCGTTCGCCAGGCCCTCAAATGGAACCCCCAAGGGAAACGAAACCGCGGGCGTCCCAAGACAACATGGCAAAGATCAATGTAGCAAATCCCAGATTGGGAGATGCACTTATTTGACAGTAACAGTCACGAACAGACAAGTATAACAATTAACAAAACAATCAAACAGGCTCACACATTTATTACAATATTAATAACGACAATCCAATATGTACATCATCTCACTCGTTCCCTTAAGCATTCATTCCTGTAGCATCTGCAAGCTATCCCTTGCCCTCCCCCGTTTTCTTGTTACACTGGTGAGCATGTGTTCATTTCTTCTTTCATTTTATTGTTGTACTCCGTGACCTGACCTTCTTTTCTAGTGAGTAGTTTTTTTCCTCGCTCGCTTGTTGTCAGGTGTTTTGACTCGTTCAGTAAATATTAGTATGTTCCCGAACATTCGATAACACTGTGGATAAGGATGTTTACGCCAGATTTGGCCTTGGGTGATGTGGCCTGATGACGTGTTGATGCGTGATTGGTTAGTTTGTGCGAGGGCAAAGGTAACGTTTGTTTCGGGAACTTTCTGTAGGAATGTTTATATATATAGACCTGTGTGAGTGGTTGGTGGGGTGAGTAAGTGAGTTTCCTTTTGTGTGGCGTAGATATTTAGTTTCGCTGGCGTCTTCCTAGTAATTTATTGTTCACTATACAGTTATTAAACTTTAGTATTATTTAATCTATCGTCGGATCTCGTGTTTATTTATTTTACAGCTGTAATAGTTTCGTTTTCTAAAGGGTTGTAGTTAGATCAACTAACTCCCCCCTACTATAACGTGCTAGAACAACCTCAGCTGTTACATATTGGGGGCTCGTCCGGGATCCGACCATATTCGAGCGGACCAGATCAAAATTACTAGATTTATTTACATAGTTTATTGTAGAATATCATCGACAAGCTATCTACAACATGTCGGAGGTTATTGGAAGGCTTAGCCAGGAAGCGGACGCTATGGAGCTCACTGGGCAGGAGAGACGGGACTACCTCCGTGAAGGCCTAGAAAGAGAAAGACAGCTGGAGGCTCAACGACAGGAGAAGGAGGCTGAACGACAGGCTCAGCTGGAAAGAGAAAAGATGAAGCACGAGCTGGAGATGGAGAGGATCCGCCATCAGGGTGGAGGCGAGTCGACGCAGGGGACCAGCGACCACGCCAGTTCTAAGAGACCCAAGCTACCTGCATTTCAGGACAAGAAAGACGATCTGGATAGCTGGTTGCTGCGGTTTGAGAGGTTTGCTGAGACAGCTGAATGGCCCAGATCCACCTGGACGACATCACTGTCTGCCCTGCTGACTGGGAGAGCTTTGGAGTGCTTCTGCAGACTACCGATCGACGAAGCCAAGGACTACGACAAGGTCAAGGAAGCGTTGCAGAAGAGGTACAACCTGTCAGAGGACGGATACAGACTCATGTTCAGACAAGGTAAGCCTGAAGATGGAGAAGATGTTGGAATGTTTTTGACCAGGATCAAGACCTATTTAGAGAGGTGGATAAAGCTGTCGAAGACGGAGGAGACCTACGAAGGAGTGAGAGATCTGTTCGTCAGAGAGCAATTCATGGATGCCTGCCCACCAGACCTTGCAACCCATGTGAGGGAGAGGAAACCGAAGACGCTACAGGACATCGCAGATTCAGCGGAGGCGTACCTGGTAGCGAGGAACCGGACGCTCAGCGGGAGCGCCAGACTGCAGAGCCGGCCAGTGCGACAGAGGCCCAACGGAGACAGAAGCCCACAGGTCTGCCATAGGTGCCAGAGGCCGGGACACAAGGCGACGGAGTGTCGTGCAAAGTTAAACGACAAAGGTGAGTTGAAATGTTACCTTTGTGGAAAGCCAGGCCACGTTCGGAGGATGTGTCCAGCCCAGAAGGATATGGGACGAGGCAAGCCGAACAAGGCGGCGGCGGCCGTAGTTATAGCGGCGGACGAGTCGTCAAGACAAGATGTGACGACGGCTGACACCAGCATCAACGTTCAAGCGGTAATGAAGGACGGGAAACTACAGTTAGCGGTGCCTGTTACTTGCGGAGGATGCAGTGACGGAAGGACCGTGGAGAAACTGAAGTTACCAGTGATGAAGGGCTTGATTGGAAATCGAGCGGTAGATGTCCTAAGAGATACCGGCTGTGAAGGTGTAGTGGTGCGGCGAGCACTGGTGGACGACGGACAGCTCACCGGTGGGAAGAAACTTATCGCGAGGATCGATAACTCCTTGCTAGCGGCGGAGGAAGCCGTTATCGACGTGAAGACGCCTTACCTGACGGGCAAAGTGACGGCGCTGTGTCTCCCGGAGACCATCTGCGACCTAGTAGTCGGGAACGTGGACGGAGCGAAGGATCCGTACGACCCTGATACTGAGGTGATGGTAGGAGCGGTGACCACGAGGGCCCAGGAGAAGAGGAAGGACCGGTCTACGTCGCTGAAGGTGCCGAGGGCAGAACGGCACGCGGGAGTGGATAGAGAGGAACTTATCCGACTCCAAGAAGAAGACGAAGTCATTAGGAAGTTAGAGCAGAAGAAGATCCCAACTAATAGAGGCAATAAATCTGTTCATTTTGAGAAACATGGAGGAGTACTGTACCGGATCTACAAGGACCTGAGACAGGCGACGGTTATAAGGCAAGTGGTACTACCCGAGAAATTGAGAGAGTATGTACTGAGTGTAGCCCACGACTCGATCGTCGGAGGACACCTCGGCGTGAAGAAAACCAAAGACAGAGTTATGAGCAATTTTTATTGGCCTGGAATTGAAGGTGACGTCGCGAGATACTGCCGCTCATGCGACATATGCCAGAGGACGGTGAACAAAGGAGCGACCCCAAAGGTGCACCTGCAGAGTATGCCAGTAGTGGACGTACCATTTAGGCGAGTGGCCGTGGACTTAGTAGGACCTATCGACCCCCCAAGTGAAGGTGGACATCGGTATATCCTGGTGTATATAGACTACGCTACTCGTTACCCCGAAGCCACACCCTTGAAGAAGATCGACGCAGAAACGGTAGCAGAAGCCTTAGTGAACATCTACAGCCGTTTGGGTGTGCCCGAAGAGATCTTGTCGGACCAAGGGACCCAGTTTATGTCAGATGTCATGAAGGAAACGAATAGACTACTGGGAATTCGACAGTCGACCACTACAGTCTACCACCCTATGTGCAACGGGTTGGTGGAGCGATTCAACGGCACGCTGAAGAAAACATTGAGACGACTGTGCGCAGAGCAACCCAAGCAGTGGCACAGATACATCAACCCGCTGCTCTTCGCATATCGTGAAGTTCCCCAAGAGTCGACCAAGTTTGCCCCATTCGAGTTGCTGTATGGGAGAACTGTGAGAGGACCAATGCACATTTTACGACAACTATGGACCAAGGACGTAGAGGAGCCGGAAACGAAGACCAGTTACCAGTACGTCATGGAACTACGTGAGAGGCTGGAGGACACATGGAAGTTAGCGACGGAAGAACTCTCCAAGGCTCAAGGTAGACAGAAGACCTACTACGACCGGAAGGCGCGAGAGAGGAAGTTCCGCCCCGGAGACGAAGTGTTGGTGCTACTGCCGACGAACACTAACAAGCTCCTAGTCCAATGGAAGGGACCATATAAGGTAGTCTCAGTTGTCGGTGTCAACGACTATAGAGTCAAGATGGGTGCAAAAGAAAAGACCTTGCACGCCAACCTCCTCAAGAGATACATTCCAAGGACGTCAAAAGCAGCAGCAGTGGCAATGGAACCGAGACCTATTGTGACCGAGATGTGTGGGATGGACAACAGTAGGAGAGATACCACGCCTGGACATGTCAACGCCATAAAGGACGGCGGCGGTGATAGTGCTGAGACTGTACTGGCAGAGGACGACATGATGGACAAGAGTCAACCCGTGGAGTCAGCTGGCATGACAATCATCGAGGACTGCGACCTGGAAGGCGACAACAGTGGAACGACGGAGGACCTTGCCGACCTAGGAAGCTGGGACCAGAAGGAAAGCTACAGAGATGTCCAGTATGGAACGCAACTGACATCGGAACAACGTCAAGAACTCTGCGATGTGGTGAAGAATTACCAGCACGTCTTCACCAATCTCCCTGGATGCTGCCAGTTGGGTGAACATCGCATCGACCTGACGACAGAAGTACCAGTTCGTCAACGACCATACCCGGTGCCCTACGCTATGCGCGACTCCTTGAAGGAGGAGCTTAGCACCATGGGACGGCTGGGCATCATTCGAAGGAGCTCATCAGCTTATGCTTCACCTATTGTTGTCGTCAAGAAGAAGGACGGATCCAACCGAGTCTGCATCGACTACAGGAGGTTAAACAAGATCACAGTATTCGACCCTCATCCGACAGCAGCGCCATTAGAAGTGTTTCAGAGTCTCTCGAGAGGAAAATTATTATCTCGGATTGACCTGAGCAAGGGATACTGGCAAGTGAAAGTTCGAGAGCAAGACATTCCCAAGACGGCGTTCGTCACCATGGGCGAACACTATGAATTCATTCGGATGCCTTTTGGGATGATGAACTCAGGAGCCACGCTGAACAGGATCGTAAAGCCATTGATCCGTGGAATGAACAATGTGACAGCATATGTGGACGACCTGCTGATTCATACAGAGACATTCGACGAGCATGTGAAGACTCTCAAGGACTTACTGCAGAGGATGGACCAAGCTGGATTAACTGCAAGACCATCGAAGTGTCTGATTGGAACGTCTGAAGTAGACTTTGTTGGACACTTAGTGGGAGAAGGTATGATTGGCCTGTTAGAAGAGAATGTATGTAAGGTACGAGACGCACCCAGACCCACCACTAAGAAGGAAGTGAAAGCATTCTTAGGATTAGTGGGATATTACCATGAATTTATTCCTAACTTTTCAGCGATTGCATCACCATTGTCTGATTTACTTAGAAAGGGTCAGCCCAATATAGTTCAGTGGGACGAAACGCAGGAGAAAGCGTACACCTCTTTGAAGAATGTCATTATCTCCAAACCCGTGTTATGTTTGCCAGATTTTTCCAAAGAGTTTGTCTTAGCAACTGATGCATCAGATCGCGGATTAGGCGCTAGTCTTATGCAGGAACACGAGGGAAAGTTGTACCCCGTGGCATATGCTAGTCGTAAGCTATTGCCTCGTGAGACAAAATATTCGGTCTCAGAGCGCGAATGTTTAGCTATTGTTTGGGCTGTAAAAAAGTTTACTTTGTATTTGTATGGAAAGGAGTTTGTGCTCCAAACTGACCATCGGTCATTAGAGTTTTTGAACTCTGCCAAGTTTGACAGTCCAAAGTTATTACGATGGAGTTTATTTTTACAGTCTTATCGATTCAGGATTCACTACGTAAAAGGCAGAGAAAATGTCTGTGCCGATTTCCTGAGCAGGGTATTTTAAAGTAGTACACTATCAGTGAAATGCATTGTAACCCATACTTTTGCCTACTAGATGAATTGCTAGGACGGCAGTATTGTACTGTAATTGGGGACATAGTTCATCTGTGACTGAATATTGAATTGGTAGCTGATAGATAGTCATGATGTGTTAGTCACATTTTGATTTTATGCTATGTCATATTAGTTACCAATGGAACTTGGTGTAATTTTTGGAAAATGTAACCCAAATGGGGACTGCGAGCAAGCAGTGTTTGTGTTATGTTGCAATGTTGTAACTTGTTTTGACCTAATATGATGAAGAAAGACCCTAACCAGTGGTCGGTATGTATTGGTATTTTTGCCATTGTACGTATGAGTTATACATTTTGGAGATAACCATGTTATGTACAACAAGTCATATGCTATGATTTGTGCACGAAGCATTATGTAAACGATGGGCCATCGTTTCACCATATATGATTTGTAATAATATCATTGACCATTGTTTCACCACAGTGGTGGCGTTGTGTTATTTTGACTAGTAGGCCTACTGTTAACTATTGGTTTGTCACAATGACGGTATTGTATTAGTTATGGTATTAGTGATGCAAAGTACACTGCATTGTATTGTATTTGTGATGACATTCGGGAAGACACTGAAATTGTTATTAATTGTAATAGAATTAGCAACTACCTTTGTGAGATTGGGAGTGCTATAAGATTATTTCAAGATATTGCAGACGCTGAATAATGTTTTGGAGTTGAAAGATATTCAACTTAAATTGGGGAGTTGTGTAGCATCTGCAAGCTATCCCTTGCCCTCCCCCGTTTTCTTGTTACACTGGTGAGCATGTGTTCATTTCTTCTTTCATTTTATTGTTGTACTCCGTGACCTGACCTTCTTTTCTAGTGAGTAGTTTTTTTCCTCGCTCGCTTGTTGTCAGGTGTTTTGACTCGTTCAGTAAATATTAGTATGTTCCCGAACATTCGATAACACTGTGGATAAGGATGTTTACGCCAGATTTGGCCTTGGGTGATGTGGCCTGATGACGTGTTGATGCGTGATTGGTTAGTTTGTGCGAGGGCAAAGGTAACGTTTGTTTCGGGAACTTTCTGTAGGAATGTTTATATATATAGACCTGTGTGAGTGGTTGGTGGGGTGAGTAAGTGAGTTTCCTTTTGTGTGGCGTAGATATTTAGTTTCGCTGGCGTCTTCCTAGTAATTTATTGTTCACTATACAGTTATTAAACTTTAGTATTATTTAATCTATAGTCGGATCTCGTGTTTATTTATTTTACAGCTGTAATAGTTTCGTTTTCTAAAGGGTTGTAGTTAGATCAACTAACTCCCCCCTACTATAACGTGCTAGAACAACCTCAGCTGTTACAATTCCCCTTCCCGTTCCTCTCTAGGATGATCACTCCTTTACAATATGATAGTTAGCCTCAGCCCAACAATACGTCAATGGCTGCATTGCCTTGTAGCACGACATCTCACTGCCCGTGCTCAACCTCAGATCAATATCTTAATACATAATTATAGTTCCTGAATGTGGCCAGACTGCCACGGATAATGTGCCCTCACTGTCCTGCGGGTGGCCTCACTGCCCAACCCATGCACCTCATTTATGCTGGCCTGCGGGTGGCCTCACTGCCCAACCCATGCACCTCACTTATGCTGGCCTGTCCCCGGCACCTATAAAGAATAACATCACATCTCTATAATATTATGTACCTACTATCCACTTCACCACTCACTACGAACCATCAAGCGTACACATAACATTCCACAGTTCACCCACCATACAGCTGCACCTCTCTACTGTAGCATACCCCCACAGTATTACACAGCACTCCGACTAGGCTAGGAATCCCTGCTCCTAACATACGTATGTCGCTCATTGTTCATATCTATTTACACAGTAACAAATGACTTGCACACTCCTTAAGTCCTCGCATATAACTTATTTGCATCATTGTCATCATCAGAATATAGTAGATCTATCACCACAATTATCAATCCTTATAATTCAACCTACCAGTCTTCACTGGAATACACTACAACTCCCCACTGCTCTCTTTCACGTCTGTCCACTTGGACTTCTCAGCCTGCAGTGACTTTTCATTACTCCAAACGCCACCTCAACAACTACGCACTTTTATCGTGTCATTCCACGCTTTCACGTTAACTAACAGAAGTCAATATAGGTGAGCAGCCTCAACTATCCCGTGAGTCAATCCTACAACTATACACCCGCTCTATAGCAATCCCCTTAATTGCACTCACTCCACTTGTGACAACCAACTACAAGTGAGGCAAAAATGCTGGGACTCTCGTGGGGCCAGATTGAAGCCGCAGCCCAGGACAGAGCAAGGTGGAGGACCTTGGTAGATGACCTATGCCCTACTCGGGGTTCAAGGGTTTAAGTCAAGTAAGTCAATTCAAACAGTTTGCTTATTGGGATTAGTGATAGACTGCCACATAGAATTTGTTCCTATGATGCATGTAAGGAATGGAACTAGGAATGTTAGGGGGGGGGGGCTGTTGTAAATGTGAGAGGATGAACGACTTTCTATTTTTAATGTGCTTTCATGGTAGCTCTAGTGCGTGAGTGAGGGACGGCCACTCATAGTAGTTTAGGGACACTTGGCCGAGTACCATTAATTGGATTATTTCCCTTGTAATACTAGCGCGGGACCCGTTATTCACATCACGGTGAAAAGCGCGCATTTTGATTGGTCAGTTGGAAATGTTGACCACGGGGCTTCCAACTCTTATATCATGGCTTTAAGTTTCTTACAACTCGCTCACTCGTTGTTATCCACCGACAGAAAGACGGGAACCCGAATTCATTTTTGAGAGTAGACAATACCCTATCGGTACAAAATAGGTACTCATGATAACGTTTGTTATCAATGGAGATACGTCGTATTAATGGACGAAAGTATCCCGCACAAAATTGTCGAATGTTGTTAGTCCTGACACTTTGAAAATTTATATTAAAACTATTACCGGGTTTCTGGTACAAGTAGTCAGTTAGAATTTTAGCAGCAAGTTTCCAATTTATAATGGTACCAATTTTGTTGTACTTTGATGCACATATCCTATTGAAATAATTAATAAGAGGGTCTCGGATTTAAAGCAAACTATGAGTTAGACGCATGTTATCCCCGATAAATCCAACCTGGGTCAAATTTATTCAATTATTGCTGGAGGGGTCGTTAGAGTAATTTCTGCAGTTTACTGGGATACCTAATTGACTTTTGTGTGCACCTTTTAACCGTACTGTAAATTCGATTGTGTTAGGACCCTAACCGGTTATGTTGTTCGGCTGGACTCAATGTCCGAGCCTTTCACTTGTGCAACACGGGCTACGTAATAGCTCTCTCGGACGTCCGCGCGGGCTCATAAATAAGATGCGGTTCGAGTGGTCGACACACTCCATCAAAGACGCAGAGACAAGAGCCGACAGCACAGTGAACCTAGGCCGGCGGCGGCCTGCCGTGGCGCGCCTCGCCCAAAACATGGCCTAGTCCAGTTGCGCCAGTAGCAGAGAAACTTTGGCTTATGGCTGGTTGGGCTTCTTTTTCTTGGCTTCTTTTTCCTTTTTTGTTGGTAGTGATACCTTTGTTAGGCTTTTTGAATAAATAAGATTGCCAGCAGAACCCTGTGTTTGTTAATCCTGTGTATCCTTAAGGGAGTTACTATTGAACCCACGCAGTAACCACATTACCCACTCGTAGTTCACCCAACATAAAGAAAGAAAGAGAAACAGCAACAACAACAACGAAGCAATAAATTAGAGGTGACAGAGAAACAAGTCTTGCTCTGATGCTACAAGCTGTTTTAATTCATAAGGGGAGAGGCTGAGGCCGAAGTGCCTTTAGGAAGTAACTACCGGGTTGTGGATCCGAGGAAGAGTGCATGTGAGAATAAGGCCGTTGTACGGCAGTTAATTTCAATAATATAATGTATGTAATTGCGCTATTATCTGTATGATTATGTTTAAATAAATGTGTGAGTCTGATGGGTTGTTCTGTTAAGTGTTAAACTTGTTTGTTCGTGATTGTTGTCCTGTCATAAATTATTACATCTCCCAGTCTGGGATTTGTGACACAGTGTGCAGTAAATTTGAGGGGGGGGGGGGGGGGAAATCAAAAACACAGGACACAGAAAAACAAAAATGTTACAATTAGAACACAAAGATGGTCTTTTTAAGTACAGATTAAAAATACACCTTCTTACTGATTCACACAAATGATTGTTATCATTTCAAAACATTCAGTTCCAGGGTGCTTTCGCTTAATTTTGAAATACTGATGCTTTGATTGATGTTCATACCTTCATGGCCTGCCATAACCATGGATGTGATTCATTGTCTACAATAGAAATACCTTTTGTCATATATCTTTGCCTGATTTATGGTCTTAACAGCACATTAATAATTCACTGGCACCGCAGTCTCTCAATATCACCTTCCTATTGTCATACACCTTAGCATTCCACTAGCACCTCAGCAGGGCAATAGCACATTATCATTTCAATAGCCCATCAACATGGCAATAGCACATTATCATTTCAATAGCCCATCAACATGGCAATAGTACATTATCACATTCACGCTCACATTATCACATTCACGCTCATATCTACGTCCCTGTCCGTGGCCTGACTGCCACGACTTTATGTGCCTCTACTGTCCTGCACCGACAGCCTCACTTCTGGCCTATGTGTGGCCTCCGGCCCTATGCTGGCCTATCCCCTGTGCTCACCGAGGTGGCTCTTTGGCCCGTCCCCGACACCTACAAGAATAACATTACATTGGTATAATACCCTACCATTTCTATTCACTCCACCTCTCCTTACAACCCATGAAGCGTACACACAATAGTTCACCTTTCACTCACCAAACATCTTACGGTAACACACCTCCATCGGAGTACACAATACTCACTCGTGCTACAAATCCATGAACTCACTTTCATCTATCGCTCATGGCGCACATTGCTATATCCAATATCAAGGACTTCCACATTCCTCACATATACTTATTTACATCATGGTAATAGACGAATATAATATAATACATCAATCATAATTATCAATCAACGTTCTACCTACCAGTCATCACTGGAAAAAACACTCCCTTATGTTCGCCCGCTGGGCTCTTACTAGCATCCGTTCAGTAGGACCTTCTAACTTGCAGTGATAGTAATACAGCGCTTTCGCCTCATTCAGACCCCCCACCACTCACAACATGCACGCTTTAACTTACTTGTCTACGTGCGTTAATTTTACTCTCCTCCTTTCCCCCCGTAATTATTAACTATCGCTCACTCCACTCGTGACACACTGCATGGCTTGACAAAGATAGACAGAATACTATTAAAAAAAGAAACTGCTTGGACAATTCTGTTTACACAACAATAAGTCCATACTTTCAAAAAGTGCATATCTTTTTGGCTGTTCTTAGGGGAAGATAGTACAGTCTAATTACAAAGCCAAATATGAGAATTGTGTACACTGTTCAACTATACCTTACTATGGAAAAAACTATGGTCCCGTGTTCAGGTATTTATTTATACAGGATTGATGATGTAATTGCTGAATACTAAAATGAAATTGAAGATGCTGGAGAAGATCCTTTCCAAAAGGATAATGCTTTTTACAGACCATGCAAGTACTTGTAATCCAAGGGAATGCAGATTTACCAAGAGAACTTCTTTGCGTAAAACTGAATTATCTTTATTTCTTACCGTTTCACATTACTGCACTAAATATGAATAAATTAAGTGGATTTTTTTTTTTTTTTTGCATGGAAATAGATGTATGCTCATCTTCATCAGCAATAATACAACATTCACTTGCATGGTTTGTCAGTAACTCACAATTCATCAGTTCTGCATAATAATGAATTTTAAAAACATGAGATTTAAAATTCATATTCAATAATATATTTAGGCCATATGTGCATCACCCTTAACGTCTCCCATGGTTAAAGAAGATCTATAGGGTATCTCACGATTATGAGATGTGGGTTTCATTCCATAGATTATTCCCTCCTGCGTTCTACAAATCTGAGCTGGTAGGCCTGAGGGGGACATGTAGTCCCAAAAACATAGTTACATGGTGGAAGTTTGCCATTCTCAGCAGGGAGCAGTTTAAATCTTTGTACAAGATTAGTAAGATACATGAACAGCTCCATTTTAGCCAGTGATTCTCCAAGACACTGTCTTCGCCCTGAGGAAAAAGATAATAATTATAACTGACTTGCTCTGCACCTACTCAGTTTAACACAGGTATTTCCCATAATGAAATGTAATTTGACCTTAAAATGCTTCATTTTGAGACAGTTAACCAAATAACTAAGTCTACTCCCTTTCTGCCTAATGCAAGGGGCACTACTCTAATTTGGAAAATACTGGCATTTTAAAAAATAGAATACTGAGAATGTGAATTTTTTAGTTTGATTTTTTTTGTTTCTGCATCACTGTCACCATTTTCTGTATCATATGAAGTGTAAATGAATGAGTAAACTTTAAAACTGTTCTCTTTTGCCTAGTTTGGCAGTTCCGAAATAGCCATCAAACTGATGTGGTAGAAGGAAGAAAATTCAGGTGAATGATGGAGGTAGTTATTCCCCTTTGTTTTGGTGGTGTCCTTTTTGATCCCCTTTTTTTCTTGAGAAAAGCTAAAAACCAATTAAGTTTCCACCACTGTAAGACCTGTCTGTATTGTGGCTATTCATTGACTGATAATAAATATGAAAATGTGCCAATGATCAGTAACTCACCAAGGGAAAAAGGAATGAGTTCCTCTCGGCGCAATAAATCCCCTGTATCACTCAAAAACCGTTCAGGTTGGAAAGTTAGAGGTTCCTCCCATAACTTTTCATCATGAAGAATGGCATCTAAGTGAGGCATCACCATAGTTCCTGCTGGAATTGTGTAGCCGCCAATATTGAAATCCTGTTTACACAGATGCACTAGCCTGGAGATGGGGTATTATGAAAATCATGACTAAGGATGTATTTTACTAAACTAGTTGAATACAATCAAAAAAGTGCAAAAAGAGGAAAAGTAATTAAAAAGTTTTAAAAAATGAAGTTTTGATTGGTGTGGGACATTGCTAATGTCAAAATACAATGTTTCTTGAGTGCTGTTAATACCTTGAGCATTATCATATTATAAAAAAAATATAGTGTCGAGAATATTTTTAAATTATGGTGCAATTTTCACCCTTTTTTTTTTTTTTATAGTTCCACCTCAATGCTGCAGCCATAACAAGAGTTTCAGAAATTATCAAATTAATTTCTCATGTGCAAGTTAATCTAATCCGGTTTCTGTTGTATTGGCCTATTGTATTTACTCAAGTTTCATGCAGTCTTCCTGAAGTGTTGTTATGACTAAAATACAATGATTTTTTTCTTCTCCTTTCATTAAGTCAAGTGTATGGGAGACTTTAATTGACATCCATTCAATCTTGTGCAATTTCACTGCTTAGAAACGAGTGCCTGGTTACCTGGTGCACATGAGATGCCTACAGCAAGATTGTTGATCATTAGAGAGAAAGAGAAAGAGTTATAGAATAACACTTTTGCTGTCTCTGCTGCAGCTGCTGATGTTGTGTTGATACATAATAATCTTTATTTATTGGAAATTTTTTGTACAGGTATACAGGATGTTATTCTTTCATATTTACTAATGATGTTAAATACTATAACAGTTTGACAGACTGGCCAAACATCTAACAAAACAGCAATACAGTATTTTGTTGTGACCAAACAAGATGTAGGTGAGCAGTGTACACTGAGGGCCGCATGTAATATTATCATAACTCGACTTTTAAAAAGAAATTGAGATATCTGGCAGGCTTCTAACCATGGACAGCCCACAGGTTACATTAAAAGTTGTGAATTAAATTCTTAAACTAAGGGTTAAATAATTTGTTTTTAAATATACCTGTTATGTCTGATAAAGAAAGTTATCCAGTTTTTAGCTTCTCCTAAAAAATTTGTGAATACAGAGTTGCAGCAGTTAACCTTGTAGCTCTCAATTATGTATTTTTAATTTAATCAGACAAGCACTAGGGATGCTGTATAATGAATGGCTAGTTCTATTACTAACCCAAATGGCACCATACTACACAATCGCTGTGTCTCCATGATAGCTGCATTAAAGTATTTCAGCTTAGGTTTATCTTGCACTGTGGGAGTTCTCTCTGGCCCCACAACTTCATTGATTTCATTAAAAAGCTGAAAAATGACAAGAAGAAGCAAAAATGGGTAATATGGTCACAAAATTTCATATGGGCATACATCTACAATATTTGGTTCAACTTTATAACAAGGGATCATAAATCTTTCTTCTTAATACTAATTTGTGAAAAGTCATCAGTCACGACGGCTTCCTTCTGATCATGAAAGATTTTCAAACAGTTCAAACTCACATAAGCGTACACATCCTCCTCCCTCCCTCCTCCTCCCCCCCCCCTTCCCCAATCTCCCCCTCCCAAGTATGCTTTTCATATCCCCCTTCCCCCAGCCACAGGTACTTTATGGATGTCGGGATGGTCCCATACAACACCCTGCTGGGTCTGTTTATGTTGAATAGCGCAATAAATTGATAGACAAAGCTTACAAAGTCATTCCCATGAGTTTGTGCACATCAATGATTAATACTTAAAATATGAGTAGTTCTTTGCACTTTTTTAAAAACTAAAAAAGAAATAAATGGCTTAAGAAACAGCTCACTAAAAATACTGTATGGCTTGAAATTAATATGAGAATAATATTTTTATGAAAACCAAGACGCTAGTTAAATTCATGTTTACATTAAATTCTTTTTGTCTCATCTTCATTCCAGCCTTTTCACACTGATGTTTACCTTCTCCTGAATGTGAGGGTAGTGCAGCATGTACATCATGAACCACAGCATAGTGGTGCTTGTTGTTTCAGTACCAGCGATGAAAAGGTTGCCGATCACTCTGTGTAGCTGGCGAACTGGAATGCATGGAAAACCAATATACTGTAGTCTCGTAAGTACCACCAATTCTTCTATCACAATGTTGAGTCAAAGTAGGGGATCATGATTATAACAAGACCACCAGTCAGTTCAGAGCATTGAAGAATACTGTTTATAGCTTTTGTTTCAATGAAATGTCCGAGCTCATGAAAGGAGACCATCCTTAAAGTAAATGCTTGGTTTTGGCATTTTTTTAAACATACCTCCCTCCCCTTGGCCACAGGTACTTTATGGATGTCCGGCTGGCCCTATACAACACCCTGTTGGATCTAATTATGTTGAATAGTGCAATAAATAGATAATAGAGGACGAACATAGTCTGATATCAAATTCAGTCATGCTGACTGTTAACTTGAGTATAAGATGAATGAAATCCATCTGCTGTTTAACTTTTGACTCTTTGTAAAACTTTGCAAATTTACAAATGCAAACAAACACTCTTAATGTCCATACTTAAAGAATCTTTCTCCATATTTGAAGATATTTTAAAATACACTCAAATATAGAGAGAAAATAAGAGAATGCAAAACTGAACTGAACATTGGAATAAGACACAATAACTCATTTTAAATTATGATCTAATTTGCATTTTATGAAATTAAGTTAGTTCTCTTTTTTTCTTTGTCTTTGATGGCATGTTTATTCAGGTATTTTTGTCACTTGTACTATGGGAGATGTTTGAGAAAGTGACACAACATTAGGCAGATGTAGAAAGTGAGAGACACAGTATCTTTAACTCAGTTTTTCTCATTTACTTTGCCAAAAGATTGTTTTCTTGTTCTCTTATCTGGCATGACTATTTAAAAATATTAATGAATATGTTATATCTATGATTTATGAATACTCTGTTTGTATTTATAAGAGTTCCTTGTAATTTTATAGATTTAGTACTGACTGTCCATCGTTGTGGGTTCTTTATTATTCTTCTTTTTTTCCCACTCAATCAGATAAGCAGCTATGAAGTTTTCTGCATCACCATCATCTTGTTTTTCCAGGTTTTCTTTGATATTTGGTTCACTGAAATGATATGATTGTACAGAGACAGACAAATGTACTTAAATAGTTAAAATGGCAGAAAAAAAAATAAATGAATGCAATACCACATGTTCAGCTTGTTAGTATGTTAAAATGAAAAATCATTTTTTATACACACATATGTAATATTTATGAAACATCATCATATCATCTGCAATCCTCCCTCATTCTTGTAGCCCATCGACAAAAATTTTACTCTCTGTAACTCAGTTATGAATCTTTTATGTAAAAAATGTATCTTTTTAACTACCAGTACACTGAAATGTTTATGATCTTAGAATTCATCTTGATCCAAATCTCTATCAGTAACATGTTTATATCAAGTTTCAGAAGGAGTATCAAACAAACATTTATGAGATTCTAAATCATTCAAAACAATCAGCACATCAATTTATTAATGATAAGCTACATAATGTATATTTCTGATTTTTATTTCTTACTATCAAAAATTATCTGCAAAGTAAAGATGTGGCTATGATATCTTCGGTTTCATGATGAAGAGGCCAATAGATAACAACAGCAGTACATTATTCGCCCCTTCGTCATGAAACCAATGACATGTTTAAAAAACTTAAATGAGATATCTGAATAATCACAGCTCTGATTCAGTGACCAATTGTCAATCAGAAATTACTCAACATCAGTAATGAACTTTTTTGACTATATATCTAAACATTTGAACTAAATGAGGAAAAGCTGTAAGTCTAAGTTATATTATGATAAAGTCCTGATAAAGATTTCCTCACAATGAGCATTCTTTATCATTACAGTGGGAACTGTAAATATCTCTGTGACGGCTTCAGAAATTACATGCACGAAAGTTTAGGCCCGATGAGCGCTAGATAATTTTGACCCGCCAACGAGTTGGATGATGACATCACGACATTGAGTTTCAGTGAGAAAAAAGCCAGTAGGTGAGTGCACGACTGTCACCATTCAACTAGTTGGCCGATCAAATTTGACTTGTGCATGCTGGGCCATTTTGTCTGATGTTGATGACAACTGTGATGAGAGCAAAATAGATCAATAAACGCACAACTGTATCCTGTGTACACTTACGTGAAATGATCTTCCATCTCATCAAAATTTTTACTAATCTTCTTGCCATTAAACACATCACCAGGGAGGTACTGGAGCCAGGGAAAAGCTGTTAAAGGAGATACTGCAGATGCCAGTCTTACCTATGAATAAAAAAAACACCTAGTCACAACCCAAACACATAACTGGGCTGGCCCTATACAACACCCAACTACCAACGATTTTTCACTTACTGGTACTCGCATGCCAACATTTCCGGGGTGTTTTAAAAAAACATGGAAATAGCTAAAAACAACATAATGAAATTAATGATGAAACATCAGATTTGTTTTATCTTTATTTGTGATTTTTTTTGTGAATTTTCAAAATTGACCATAACTTTCATGCAAATATTTTCATTGGTGACAGTAAGTGACCCAACCTTGTCAAAAAATCATATTAGAAAAAATGATTTGTATGAAGATAATGATTACAAAATATTGTTTCTCTTATGTGTGACAAATGGAGCAAAAAAAAATAAAAATTTACAGTCCCTATTGCTTTGGAAAGGAAGATGCCATTTTGACTGTAATACAAGTAACAGTAGTAAAAAATTCACAAAAATTGACCAGAAAAGCCTAAGAGTTCTAACTTCCTGGCAGTCAATGAAAAATGACGGTGTTCGTAGCTCTAGCCTGGTTTGCCACAGTGGTTAAATTGCCATGACAAAATTTGCAAAGTTGATATTGCTAAGCTGATGACTGTGGTAGTGAGCCATAAATGAAAATGTATCACCAGTCTGGCAACCATGGTATTCAGTGAGTTAAAGTTCTATCTGATTTAATGCCCATTAATCTTCACATTAATTTCTAATAATATATTTATTTGTCTTTCCACTGATAATGAATAAGTCTCCAAAAAATGCTTCTCATGAAAAAGGAGTCCAAGACTATTGTCAGTGGTTTACAAATACAGTACAGGGTTCCCTTGCCCCAATTTTGGTGACAGATATTCTTTTGGCACTGACTGGCAGTATTGCTTCACGTGAAGAATTTATTGTCAATTTTTGCACTTCAAATAAGAGTTAGTTCTATTATTTGAAGACACTGAAATACTAGGTATCTCTTAATTCATAAAGTCTATAATAAAATGACAAGGCAAAATGATTAAAATAAATTATTTAGTTGTTCAATACAGGCACTCACCTGCTCATTAAATATTTCCATAAAACGCAAGAAGTAAGGGTCACTGTAGTCAAATCTTCTTCCTACAATGATTGAGCAAATAACATTGGACACACTGGTGTTGGTCAGAGTTCTCACATCTTTTGGTTTACCATCAAAACTGCTCAGTTCTTTCAGATAGCACGATACCTGAAAAACACATTCGAATTCTTACTGTGGCATTTATTTATGCTTTTGTGCAGACAGTCATCTCAGTTCTTCTGACCTGAATCCCAAACTAGCTTTACTTTGATAGATTACAAGGAGACAAAATTCTCAATCTAGTATATGCACTGAACTTTGTGATGCAGACTTCAAATCTATGTCTCAGTCAGAATGATTGAAGTTGAAAGCCAAGAAAACATCTTGGGAAATGCTGGTTAGAATTTTGAGCGATTGTTTGCATCATGTTTAAGTTACCTATAAACTGATTTTGGGAAGAGTTGTTTTGTGGATCAGCAATCACTGAATGCTCCAGTGCCTATTTCTTATTTATCAACAAATAAATCTTCTCTGTTGTAGTACTGCATTTATTTGACCCAATTAACCCTTTGCCTGCCACACAGATTTCCACTCATATGCCTCTCATGCCAAGGGTCCCGGGTTCAAAACCCGGGCAGTGCAAGCATGCTGGAAATTGGATTTTTCTTATATTTTCAAGTCCCTGGTCCTATTGGGGGGTAGGATCGAGTACCTAGTCTTCTCGGATAAGGACAAAAAAATTCGGAGGGCCCGTGTGCACGTTGCGCACGTTAAAGATACCTTGGCAGTTGGAAATCATAAAGAGCAGGCCGAGAGGCCGCTGCCCGGGCAAAATTGAAAATTGAAATTAATAGATTAAAATTCATCCATACCATCCCCCACCAGCAACAACAAAATTTATTATTCATTATTAAATATATATTGTTATTAATAAATATTCAAATATTATTTGAGTTGTGTGTTGTGAACTGATGTGAGTTGTGAACTGCTGTGAGTTGTGAACTGTTGCGAGTTGTGAACTGTTGTGAGTTGTGAACTGCGCCTAACAGGCTGCGTTACAATTTGCTCTGAGATAGAGAGAGAGAAAGTGAGCGAGACAGGGAGAGAGAAAGAAGCAGTGCAGTGTGTTGAGCGCTTCAGAGGCAGCTCCATTCTGCTCTGTGGTTGACATGTTGTTTCTGTAAAGCGCATAGAGCATTTTAAATGGATATGCGCTATATAAATGCTGTACATTATTATTATTATTATTATGCTGGGCGCAAAAGAGGACAAAAGAAGCAAGTCTGAAAAATTACACACCATAAATCCCACGCTTTCAAAATACATGCAAATGATGCAAGTAAGTAGGGGAACTAACTAGGAAATGCAAAACAATCATAATTCAGGAATAGCCTCCATATGATCCCTCAAGAAATGCATGTCAACTAGGCCCAGAACAGTTTCGGGCAAAGCAGGGAATGGGTTAATGCAATTTTGGAAGTTTTCAAATTTATGGATAAGGCAGTACAGGATTAAGACAGAGACTGTCAAAGGACATGTTTTCTCTTCTGCATTGAATAGATTTTGTTGTATACAAATGGTATGACAATAAAAGCTCACATACCTCTTCCTGTGTCTTTTGTGCCAATGTGTTTTTGCCCATGCCAAAATTACGAAGAATAGACAAAGAGACTGTTCTTTGTTCCTTCCAACTCGGGCCTGATGCCCCAAGTATTCCTGGCGAGAAGAATCAAAACATTATTTTGTTTTTGAATATATGTATCATATATATATATACAGTGCAGAGCAGCATTCTCCACAAACTCGGCCATGGTCATAGCTGTAGTAAAAACATCATTTTCAGGACTGACGGACTTCAATTCAAGCCCGGTTTTGGTAAAGAAATAAATATGTTTAACTCATGCTTACTTTGATTTCCCTGACGGTTCAATTATCTCAGCCAGTTTATGAAATTGCTGTCAACTTTTTAGGCCACCAAGCTTTAGCCTGTGACATAGTGCCCTTCACTACAAGACCCCATATATGCACACCACAGGAGAGTGAATTAGAGTTGGGGTAGGATCATGTAGTGGTTGTTCACAATTTAGAAAGTGTTTCTAATGTGGACGAGCTTCCATGAGCAGTTGTCCATGTCAATTTTTTGTTTATATAGCAATCAAATCCACTGCTAGACAGATGAATTGTTGGTGAAATTACCAGAATATACTTATCAGATGAGACTAAATAATCTATCAGTCTATGGACTGAGCATTGCAGATGAAAAATGCTTAATTTGGTGCTAACAACATCACTCAATGTCCATCCAATTGTCCAACTTGGTCCAATCACAAAGAAAAAGCAAAGTTTTACTGTTGTAAAAGTATGTCATTTTTCTCCAAAACTTTAAAATAGGCCTAAATTTTCTTTGCAGACACCCCAATATCACCGCTCACTGTGAACAAAAAAAAGCAGAATACATGAACAAAAATTGATTTTTTGTAATTTGTTCAAACCTATGAACTGCTTTTTCATCTAAATAATGTCCAACACTTGAATTCTCATTATTACCCATGGGAATTGTAGGACAGAACTTTTGATTTCCATATCTTTTGCATTATTAATATTACCAAACTTATTTCAACAATCAACAGTAAAAGTAGAAGAAAAATGAGGCACTTGGAAAAAGACATAATTATTCAGTTAACTGGCAATGGTGTCTCATCAATAACTCACACATTAAATTTAAAAAAAGGAATGATAAAATTTTTTTGCTAGGCCTTCACAGAATAGTTCAAAACATTTATAAATGCTATATATCAGGGGTGGCCAAACCGCAAACCACATGCGGCTCTTTCACCTTCAATATGCGGCTCATAGGAGATATGTTGGCTGAGCTCTTTTTTCATCAAAGTTAATAAAAAGGAAAACATTCAAGCTTTATAATTACATACTGGGTATGAACTGAGACCCCACTGGTTTCAAACATAAGTTTAAATTCATGGTTAGTTTCATTTTTGGCAGTCTGTAAGTAATTTTGTAACTGAAATGCAAATTCACAGATTTTTTCCTTAGATGGCCCAGTAATTCATTACTGCATTTAATACATTCAGTATAGTTAAAATAATCATCAGTCAAGATTTTGAAAACATTTGGTATATAATATGTGTACTTTGTGATTACTGAAACGAATGCAAATTCACAGTTTACAAAACTGTACACATGAGACAATATTGCTGCATACATGTTTTTTCTTAATATTTATATAAAAATTTTGTTACAAAATGTGAATGTAACAATAAAAACGTGTGTGCAAATTTTGTTCATATCTTTCGGCTCTTGAACATCTGAAGCTTATCGTATGTGGCTCTTGTATTAAACAAGTTTGGCCACCCTTGCTATATATATATAAACATGTCATTTAATATTGTGCCCCATTAGCAATGCAGTGAAGTTTGTCAGGATGGATTTTTAGATTTTCATGCATGTGTTTGTACGGCATTTGGTTTGATGCTACAGAATAAAGTAACAATGATGACACCATACAACACAACTGCAGATTTAGATACTAGCAGCACAGCTACCTTTATCTCCGTCCCTTGTACTGTTTACAAAAATCCTGGCCCTGTCAGAAAACAAGTCAGCCTGTTTGATGAATAACTCTTTTACGATGTCATAGCTTCTGATCATCACCACCAGTCGACCTCCTAGTTTCAGGCTAAACATGTCACCTGTCCTACAATAATTATACAGAGGAAATCATGAATAACAATAGGAGATGGCAAAAATGGATAAAGTATTTTTGTATTTCAGATCAGTAAAATAATTATGCTATAGACAGACGCCATTGCGCAGTTTCAGTATCTGTTCTCTTCCATGGTATATAAACTGTCTAAATTTATAAATGTTCATCCTTCTCCAGTGCTATTTTTTTGTATTTTTAATCCTTAATACATGTATTTCTATGGAAAAATATCAGTTGCAATACTTTCACAGGAAAATATTAATATCTTATTCTTAGCCTGTTATGGAAACTGTTCTACTTTGATATTCATGCAATTTACATGTATATGTAATGTATTATTAGACTATACAGTATATTCAAATTAATAAACAACATAACCACTTGTACAATAATATATTGCTAAATATGCCAAACAGTACTTTGTTTTGAGAAGAACAACCATCTCTCATAGACATAAAAGAACAGGTTTGAACTTCACTCACTTTTCTCCCCATGCCTTCATCTTTTCTCTGATTCCTGTCCTCATGAAAGGGAGATGACCCACAATTGGTAGTGGCCGCATTGGATAAGGTGGAATGTTGCTGGGGCCTTGCATCCATGACTTGACCATCCAGATAACGGCCAGTGCCAGGGCCACGTATGCCAAAGGCGGTAGGTTCAGTGCTGAAATGATCTGTGTCAGCATGCTGAAGCCCTGATGAACCTGTCATTTAATGACATTGATAAAAGTGACAAGCTGCTTGCTGTCTTAGAACTTCAGTGCATTGCTCATCTTCATTTGGGGTGGGGGGGGGGGGTGCGGAGAGTAAATTGTGAGATCAATTTTAGATTATTATTATTATTATTATTATTTTATCAATTTTAGATGAGGAACTTCGTAACATATTTTAATAACACAAATGTAAACACCCCACTAAGACCATTATTATTGAGCTGGCTAGTAAAGATCTTTCTTGTAGTCACCGCCAGAGTTATTTGCAAACAATTTACATATTCAGTATGCCAAACGACAAGACATTTCCGAGATATCGTCACGTCGCCCCCTTAGAACGACAAGGTTCTAACTCCCTTCCGTCAACTTTTGAGAAATTGATGATTGAAGTTTTATGTGCTTATAGCTTTTAGAGACACGTTGTTTTTTTTCTTTTCAGTACTACTTAGCCTACAAATTACACACCGAATCTGCTTCATACTTTGACAGACAATAGAGAAGCCTATAGAAGTTAAGTAGTGTACAGTGTGTAACTCAGTTCAGCCAAAAAATGGAGATATTATTATAGAACTTGTCATTCTAAGGGGGCGACGAGTCTATTGTTACCTGGCGATATTCATCATCATCATCATCACCACCAGCAATATTACACACGCATAATCAATATCAATATTAACACACAAAAGTGCAGAAAGCAGTGGAGAAGATTACCTGAGAACTACTCGACGACGAAAGTAGGAGAGGCAACGGTCACGAGAATAGAGGGGATAAATTAATTCTCAGGCAACTCTGCTATTGTGGCACAAGCCCCCGATCTGCTTTATAGCTGATCAATTGCCCAGCAGAAAATGCTGTGGACAAAGATAGGCCACATAAAACTGTTACGACGTTATTGTCGGAAGTCACAACACAGCCTAGGCCTACTTGAATAATCTAGAAGAGCGTTAATGTGATAACTGCGACGTCGAAATACTAAGATGTCTTATCAAACTGCTAAAAGTTGAATTTGTGCACACATGCAGAGAACCTGTGACTTCATGGGCCAACGACGAAAACCGGATTTCTTCTAATTCGTAATCCTTTAATCTTGTCTTGATCAGGGTTGTTTTCTCCATCATCCCAATTTCTCTTTTTCTATCCGCCCTACCCCCCCCCCTTCACACACACTAATTAATTTTCAAGCCCAACGCTTGTCAGTCTCCTATGCACTGGGTTTATCGAAGGGACCGCCCCCACCCCACCCAGAAAAAAGTTCATTCTAATTTACCGTCATAAAAACTTTTTAAAAGATCGCCGGAAAATTTCAATGAACACAATAGTTGGATGCAAAAGAGATTGGCTAGATTATTTGACACCTATAAGAATATTAATTTTATTTGCACCACAATGCAATACTCCCGTCACTATTTTTTTTTTTAATGAATCAGATTAAAATGAATGTTTGTTTCGTACTTCATATTTACAATAACCAAACTATACTTACCCTACACTGAAAGCCCTCCAACTGAAATGTACATAACGGTAACAACGTATACTGTACCAGCCGTTATCTCAGCCGCCGAAACTCTAGGTGGGTCATGGCCGGTGCAGGTCAATATGTGTAATAATGTTTGGTCGCACCGCGGTCAAAGGATGTAGAAATTATTTCTACAATCTTCGACCGCGGTCTAGTCAAACAGTATCCTTGTGGGTTTTTCTTCGTGTGTCAAGCCAGAGTCCTAGATAGTCTTCTTTTCTTGGGTCTCTAGTCAGATGAAACTGAATAGACCGAGGGACCTTGGAATGTCAGTTTCACACAAACGCTGGTGGCGCACTGAGCCAAGTGTGTTTTGTCCCAGTTTTTCTCTGAGAAATTGTCTATGGAGCTAAGCCCAGTTAAGCCCAGAATATTATAGGTTGTAAAATACACATATCTGCCCTTTAAAAAAAATAATGTAAGCGTCATTAACGCAGAAATATCACACCTTAGTTTGAATCTCTGTGAGACAAAGCCATCGAATATCATATTGTTTGTATGGGTGTCCCTGGCGAGCCCAATCAGGCAATATCCGAGACGATGCTTGATATTATTCAGTGGTTAGCCTATATGAAAGGAAAAGGCGAGCTTCCTTGATCAGGACAAAGATGCATACATATATTCACGTTTCACGTAGACCCAGACATCCACAGTTCCTACTCGCCAAGATGTTACTCACAGACAAGTTTCGATCACAGGCTAATCACTTACTGACTTAGCTTTAATCGTAAATCAGTATGTGGCTTCAAGTGACAATTTATTTGTCCCGAAAAATCCGATTACAAGGTAATAATGGAACTTGAAAAATTAAGAACTTTATAAGAGAATATTATTAGCTAGTGTGTATGATTTGCCTGACAAATTACTCGAAATTATAATTATCTGTCGTGTCTTTACATCTTATCCACAACAATAACAACAACAAAAACAACAATAACAAATGTGCTGTTACATTTAACCTTACTTCAATGTTGGGACAAACTTTGAAACATGATTGTGCATATTCTGACTAATTAAAAACAGTAGGGTTTAGCACTGCCGCTAAAAAAAAAACAAAAAAACCAAACAACAACAACCCCCAAACAAACCATTTTGAACAACTGGCACTTATTACGAAATAGTTTAAACATGGGCTATTTTTTGTCTACAGTTAATGCCATGCACTAGATGAAAATGTGCGTATTCATGACTCTACGTGGCTTATGCCAATAAACCGTAACATATGTGTCTCTTTCCTGTCTTCTCCGGACGGCACTTAGGGGCCTATATGGTTGGCATTCTATGATACCGTACTTTTGTGTCGAAAAGTCAAACCTAAGCTAAGCCGCTAAGCAAACGAATAACGTCCACCATCACAGATTATTGAATAGAGAACAACTGACTGAAATGGGTCGAATTAAAGAGAAGGACTAGACTAGACCAGACTAGAATTTATTGATCCCGACATGTGCTCAGAAAAGAAACACACACACACCCACCCACACACACCAAATAATAACAAATTATACAAATACAATACAATACAACACTGACAGGAATTGCAGTTAAAATTGTCTAGTTGGTGCCGATTGTGTTATTTTTCACTTTTTTCACATCACGTTTTTTTTACAACTCGTTTGTGTTGGAATCTGTGAGTACAGGGACTTTTCTTAATATCGCTCATTATAGTACTTAAACAAATACAACAATAAAAACAACTTTTACTGCCGCTGAAGTATAACAACAGTCATAAATAAATCATTATATTCATGCAAATGCAAAATTCCTTTGTCATTAACAATTATATAATGATATTTAGATCTATACCTTTCAGTATTAATTTAAGGACCTCATGACATTTTGAAGCGTCACTGATAAAGAGTAGCTGGACAGTTTTTAAACCAAATTTTCGAAATTTATCTTGGCTGCGTCTTTCTTTTCAACGGGACAAAGCAACTGTGCTGAACACAATCAACAGATAAAAGAAATGACTTTGTTGTATCTTAGATATTTCTCTTGACCTCTGCAACTTGTCCACCGTTTCGGAGTTTCAGTGCCGACCTTCAACACAGAATACTAATACGAACGTGCATAAGGAAGACACACACACAACAGTAGATCCAGTGGCGGATCTACGGTAAAAACTTACGAAGTTAAGCTTCATGCCCCCTAATCCCCAAGGGGTCTCGAAGAAACATTTTTTGATTAGTGAATTTTGGATATTGCCCTTATGTTGCTGGTCACTAAGGAGGCCCATAACCGTTTAAACTTCAGCGTCCCAAAAATGTTGGTCCGCCATTGGGTAGTTCGCGTGGATTTTTTGTTTCTCCATGTTTATGAGGTTATGAACTACATGTATACAGAACCTGATTAGTGAACGGAAGTGATGCCACTCCCTTTACATTTATCGCTCCTTCCCTAGATAACTTCATGATGATGGTAATACTGCCTTTTAAAAATTTTTTTTTAAACATGGGAAGAAGTGGAGGAATAAAACAAGTCCTCTTAAATACTGATGTACGAACTCAATCCTTCCCCCAATCCCAAAGTCACATTTCTAAACCGAAATTTTAGGAAATAAAGTACTGATAAGATAAAGTCAAATGTGGAAAAAGGAAACAGAAAAAGCGGTATGTAGCAAAGCCTAGCGCAAGAAATAATAGAGAAACTGTTATATACAATAAAACGCAAAGGAAAAGAAAAGATAGATCTGATATTCTGTTGTTGTTGCAATGTCGCAAAAGTGACGGAAGAAAAAAAAAGAAAAGGTTTTAACAACAATAAACCAGGAACAACAGTTGGAAAGATAAAAGTAACAAAATATGAAAAAAATGTCTTTGGAAACATATCAGAATATTCTCAAGGCTTAGAATACCATGCCTTTATTTTCATTAATGTTTCGAATTGAAAAAAAATTTTAAAACTTAGTGTAATATTTTTCTTCCAGTGTAAACATAGATTTCTTCCTGTTTTCCTGATATTCCGACAGAACACCTTAGTCTCGTGGGTAACACCTGTACAATGTATCCTTTAACCCTTTATGGCAGTAGAGAAATTTTCGACCTTTCACGAGATCATAGGCTTCTTCAAAACTCAGGTTGGGGTTTGTGGCGAAAATGTAGGCTGTCATCACAGAGCCGACCCGACCCAGGCCATCATGGTCGCCAATCAGAATTTTATTGAATCTCATGTTCGCACACTGTAACCATGTGACAATCTCTTTGATCTGGATGAAAATTAAATTGTCAGTGATTTACAGCGTCCGGAAAGAAAAATTTAGACATTGGCATTCCAATGATAATCCAACTCCACAACAACAGACTGAATCATAAATCTATAGATATGATATACTCAGCGGAAAGAAGGTAACTGTTATCATGTATGAAGACAGACGCAAAATCAGCCTAATATAAAGTTAAAAATAGGAACATCTGCCATATGTGAGTGCAACCAGTCTCCTCAAAACACAGAGCATAAAATTGCAGAACTGCACACTCTTCTCAGCACTACGAGAAACATAATATTGACTCAAACCTACCGACCTGAATGTCAAACTCTATGGTGCTCTGCCAGAACTGCAGAAAACCGATTTGGTGAACGAAAGAAGAAGAAGAAACATTCCTTTATAAACAAGCTTAATGGTTCATGCTTTCGTGAGACAAACGATGTAACTGCCTCGGCTGAACAAAGTCAGATTTCATCACCAGGCCTTCGGAAATTTTCTTGATATTATTCAAGTTTTGTTAACTGACGAATTACATGAGAATTAAATAATAATAGTAGTAGTAGTAGTAGTAGTAGTACATGTAGTAGTCGTTGTAGTAATAATATTTAATAATAATAATAATGATAGTAATGATAATAATAATAATAATAATAAATAGCAGTAGCCACTCCCACTCACCTGTAAATGTGCATATTGTAACCATTCCACGCTGTGCGCTTGAAGAAGCAATTTCAAGTTTACATTTGCACAAGCATTCAGTGCACACATACTTTTGTCACCAAAAATGCACAACTTAAGATCATATGAAAATGTCGCTCCATGTACACTAACCATACTTTTTTCCTACCTTTTCTTCCGGTATTTCATTCCCAGCGCCTTGTTCAATGCCAGAGCTTTTAAAGGCACGAAGCAGGTTAACATTACTGGCCGCCTTTTCATCGGTAGAGGTATCCAAATTAAGTACTGCGTCAAAACCCATTTCTTCCGCAGTCATAACAGACACGAAGTTTCCGATGTACATACTTTGTGTGATCTACAATAGGGAGATACCACATACACACACACAAAAGATGTGTGTACTATGAGAATTTCAAAAGGGGAAAACACAGAAAGTACTTGACAGATTGACCTTGTAGGCTATTGTTGTTGTTGTTGTTGTTTGTGAACAATTTGAAGCCAATTTCCAAAAAAAGATACCAGGGTCAGTTCGCTCATAAAAATGTTATGGCGGTTACCGAGCCAAACGTAGTGTTTTAAACTGAAAGCTTGTTTACTTGAATTCATTTATATAAAATATACGTAATATTGTTTTTCTTAGATTAAAAAAAAAAAAACGTTAAAGAAGCATTACTCCAAGACAGACTTCCCAGCTGGCTGCCGAACGGAAGCTCTTTCTTCCTGTGACGCCCTCAATTGTACAAGCAGATTGAAAAACAACAAGAACAACATTGTTTTCGTAGTTAACAATGGGCACTGCGAAGTACTTTAATCTTTTTTTTTATTTAACCATATTTTAACTGCTGATTTCAAACTGCATCAAAAGTCCTCCATCAATCCATTGATCATTTCGTGTTCCGCTCACTTTTTATCAGATCAGCTACCAGAATACCATTTGAGTGGACAAATGTCACAAAAACGCCAGTTAATACTATTAATTTAGGAAGCGCATATCAACATGTTGTACCGATATGGACAGTGCATATCCGTACAACGCACACAATTCGATGATGTAGAACACACACATTGCATAGTTTTTAAAAATATGAATCGGCTTGGTAGCAAAACAATCCGACTTCTGCTCGGAGCTTGCGTGATCTGGGCTAATAATAATGACTTGAGTGTACGCCGATCACGAATGGCTACCCCAGCCCCTTTTCGCCTGATAAGTCAATCTGTTTACCGCCCATTGATACAAACTGACTAGACCCTCACGCCCCCAGGTCCATCTGACTATTCCATGTGTCATCACTTTATTTAAATTCGTGAACACCATACCAAGTTTTGTTTCAGCAAACCTTCACCAGACGCACTTTTTGGTAAACATGTTGTACGGATATGCACTGTCCATATCCATACAACATGTTGTACGGATATATACTTCCATTAATTTAATTCACAGGCTCGTGAAACAGAATATATTGTTCTGGAATGTCATATTCCATTATTTTCGTTACCCAACAACGGAACTTACATACCGTAACACTGTAATTGTTCTCATGCATATATGTAATTGTGTTCTGATGACATTTTTGGATCGACCGAAAACCCAGGACCTATACATTTCTAGCTGAGCCAGAAATTTGTGTCAGCCAATAAAATCTATCAGTATATCGAAGCATAATATGGAAAGTTTCCCGTTGTCTTGAACTTAAGGAAGATAAAGGTATTAATTTTACACTGAAATTTCCCCAGATTTATTCATTCTATTTGAGATGCCATACTATTTCACAATGTTCGAATGATCCATCTGTTCCAGGCAAATATCACACGTTTGTATGCGAGCTAAACATGGCCTTTAGGTTTCAAAAATTACACAATGTTGGATGCTTAACTCTGTTTGATACAGGAATATCGCGATTTTAGTTCTTGTTTGTTCCAACTCCACTTTTTGCCCAACTGAGAAATTCGACGTTAAGTATTTGTAGCTTAAGTATTATAAGAAGTTAGAATAAATGGGAACTGTGAAACAGCTTGATAAGACTAAGAGCCACAACGCATTTTAAACGTGTCAAAATGTGCCATTGTTATACCTCTCGTACATCTAAACGATCTCCAGTTTTTCGGAAAATGGAGACAGAGGGAACAAGAACTATGGTGACGATATATCGGACGTTGAATGAAATTTCTATATTGAAGTTCCTCTGCTGAAATATGCCAACGACTCGGTATTAAACAATTTATATTGAATGAAATCAACCAAAGCTGATAATTTTGTTGTGTAGGTAGGAGTATCGACAGTTCAGTCATATATTTTACATTTTGTTCATTCGCCTATGAGTGACGTAATTGATCATGATGGTTAATGCATGACGTTCGTACTGCACAAGTAGCAGTCCTTCCTTCACGGATGCTGGATACAATAAAGAGGAATGATTTCCTCACTTTGACCTGTCAGTGCCATGTCCAGCCATGAGCATAAGTGACAAGGGAAATAACAATTAAACTATAAGGACAAAGAAACTGGCGTATGATGGAAGAGGAATAACCGTTAAAATATGGTGATGACAAAAATGTATGATAAAAGGGAAATAACCATTAAAACATGGCAATTGTTATGGACAGGGAAATCAAGGTATGTTGGATTTTCTTTCCCCATACCCCACATTCTGTTTTTGACAACCCCCCCCCCCCCCCCCCTTTTTGGGAGGGGACATTTTTCACCCCATCACGAACCTGAGAAATATTACTTTGATTTGTCCAGACATTGATCTCTCTTGCTGGAATGACCGTCACCACGTGGTCAGTTTGGAACACATTGGCCCACATCATTATCCTCCCGATCTTCACGTTGAAGGTCAATCTGTCAAGTAGAATGATGTTGAATGGTAAACAACCTGGCTGTGGCGTTATGAATCAGTAACTGACGTAACTGAAATTTTGAATTAGTAACGGGTGTGACTGTGACATTACAAATCAGTAACTGGCGTGGACAGTGACGTTATGAATCAGTAACCAACGTGGCTGTGACATTATGAAGTAGTAACAGACGTGACTGTGACGATATGAGTCACTAACCGACATGTCCATGACGTTATTAATCAGTAACCTATGTAACAGTGACGTTATAAATCAGTAAGCGACGTAGAATGTGACGGCATAAATCAGTAACAGATGTAATTGTGACGTTATGAATCAGTAACTGACCTGAACGTGACGCTACGAATCAGTAACCCACGTAACCAATGTGACTGACTCTATGAACCAGTGACCGACGTGACTGTGTCGTCGTGACCCAGCAACAAACATGACTGTGACGCCATAAACCAATAACAGACATGGCTATAACGCTATGAACCAGTAACAAGTTACAGGTTTTGAACTGGCGGTCTGAACGTATGTCTTTAAAAGCTATGTGTCACGCTTAATTTAAGCTGGCGAATCTATTAACGAGATAACTATCCAACCAACCAATCTACTTACTGACTAGTTAACTGTCTAAATAATTAACTTCGATTATCTAAACAGCTAATTTATTAATTGATTAACCAACGGACAAAAAAACGACTTGCTGATCAAGAACCGCTGGCGACCCTACTCACTGACAGAACAATAATGATTTAACTAAGAAGGCAGAAACATTTGGAAGAAAATAATACTTAAATAAGAAAAGAAAATATTGTAGTGCATCAAAAGTTATATTATTTGTTGTTGTAACAATCATTCTATTACATGTAAATCGGGAAATGGGGGAAGTAATACGTAGTCCAAATAACCTGTACTCATCCTGATGAGTGGGATAAACTTCATTCCCAAACTCGTAGGTTGTGACTCCCCAGTCATCCCATTTCCTGGACTGGGTATCATAAGGAAGATCTATTTCTCTGTAGATTCCCTCGGGGTTGTCCTGTGCAGAAAACAAAAACAAAAACATTATCCAAACTGAGAATAGAATGTTTCGGCATTGTGTTCATCAGAATTCTAAAGAAGTGTTTTCATGTGTACGACGGTAACGGAAACGTAAAAAATTCATTAACCCTTTGAACACTGGACCCCCTGTCCTTGTGAACCCCTGTCCCTGGTCTCCCAGCCCAAAAATTGTCATTTTCATAGATAGTAATAATTATAATGATGGAAACACACAACAAACACAACATTTATTTATGGATAGGGAGCCAATGTGAGTATTATAGAATGTTTTTCTCCAGTATTGGGCCTTGGTATGCCACTCGGTCGAGCACGTCGAGCCCCGTTTGATACAAAAAAAACAACAACTTTGCATTCTGTGCATTCAAATGCTCTTTTCATCACCAAAATTTCACCAAAAAACTCTCCAAACTAGGCGCCGGCTTCTAGTTTCTCTTTGTTTACAACTGGGAATAAAAAATGGCGGCCAACCACAACTTTTGATGACGCAGAAGCACAAATATGCGGTGTCACCCTTCTGACCGCTGTACTGGTCAATAGTGTATATTATTATATGGCCGTAGAATTTGACCGGTGTACAGGGCAATAGTTAAGTAGTAAAAAGAAAGAATATTTCCATGTATGCGGAAAAGGCGTTTCCGTACACATGAAAACATTCTTTCTATTTCACTATAGGCCCATTCCGAATGATGTCACGGAGTGTTTTTGTCTTGTACTTCCGACACCTAAAATGGCGGGTGGAACAGTTGATGAATGTAACTTCAAGATATGTCTAAGCGGTTAAAGTGCCTGCTGGCTGCATTGTAGTTGACTGTTATGACAGGGGTGGAAAGGATGGATTCAAGCTGGTCAGATTCCCTGGCATCCGTGTAAACAAGGGAAAGGAAGTGAAAGAATTGACCGAACCTCTCCCATGTGCGTGAATACACGTGTCATTGTTTACTGATGTGAACTTTTTTTTAAAGCTCGCTGCCGATTGGTTCGTGACGCCTGAAGTGCTCTCAGTGCAAATCAGCGTCGGTCCTTACAACTAAAATGGCCGATATCCGCAGTGGGCCTATCGAGGAATTTTTGACATCTCCATTGCCGTTTCCGTTTCCGTACAAATGAAAAAACGGCTTAACCCTTTGAAAAGCTGCCATACGAGGCAAAAAACATCCATTGCATTTGCTTGAGTGCGTCTTGTATCAGAAGTCCATAAGATTTTACGTTCACCAACGACAACAAGCACTTCAACAACTACTGAGCTTTGCTTTCATAATCAGTTTATGAAACTCCACCTTGCCTTGAAAATCAAACACAACCCAAAAATGCATGGTAGTAGTACGAGTTTAACAGATTATCTGATAAATTAAATTAATGTGTTGCCTTTTTTTTTGTATGCGTTTTTTTTTTTTTTTTGCCAAAAGGTCAACAGATCGAAAAGAAATTTGTTGCGTTTTTTCCTAACGCTTTACCGCTGATATTCTACATAGTGTGAGAACCTTCGGCGTCAGAAAATAAGCTATTAATAAGCGCTGTTATGTAGCATAACCTGTCTGTCTGTCAGTTTACTAGCCTGCAATCACTGGTAGGGCCAGACCAACCTTTTGGAAAAGATGTGTCCACGCCCATGCAGTCACATTACGGAGCGGTATAGGCTTCTTGCATTCTAGGCATAGCTGGAATTCAAGCACAGCTCTGTTATGTACTCTGCGTGTGTGTATGCGCGTGCATGCGTGAGTATGTAGGTGTGTGTGTTACTTTGTTTGCTCTTCGAACAGAAAGTCAGAATGCACAGATATTACTAATTAAGTAAAATCTGAAATGATAACATAGTAATTTTTAACTGGGAGCTAACAAGAACTGTGAAACAAATGTTCATCGCATTGCCAATGGAAATGAGTGATATCAGCAGGTGTAATTTGACTGGAGCTGGCGTTCAATGTTTTACTCTTAGAATTCTCTGAGAAATCTAAAAACGACAAATCTGTGACGGTTTACTAAGAAGGGGCACTCATGGTTGCATAAAACAAGGGCACATACGAATCATATGGTACTAAACAACCATGGTTTTGATATTGAACGACCAACAGAAAAAATCAGACAATACCAATGTTGATGCCTATTAGTATTAAAATACCAAAACATGGAATCACAAGGTACAAAATCATGCCAACGAGATTGCCAGGAAGAACATAACTTACCCGTAGTGATATTTTGGAAAGCATCGACACTTTACTGGTTCCTGGCACCTTCGGCCTGGTCCATTTTATTCGGACCCCTTGCTCTTCCCAAGACGACTCAGCGTCACAGTACTCTTTGTAGCAACAGGGCCTCTCTGCCTCCATCTTCTCCACACAGATTTAGCGTCAACAAGATGATTAACAGGGGCTCAAAACAGATCAAAATTCACAAATGCAGTTTTCTGACCTTTTCTGTTAAAAACTTAAGTATTACATCTACTATCCAATTCCAAGAAGATAGTCCATAGCGATTTCGGATTTTGACATTATCAAAATTAGTATTACTTTGGGACAGTTTTGAAAGCAGTTCGATTTTAAATCTACTTTCAAATAATAGTAATGTAATAATCCCAAACGAAGGGGAAAAAATAAATCTATGGGATTTTAATGTAGTACGGGGCTTGTATGGTGAAATATTTAAGATAACTTATAACATAATCATTTGATGATCTGAGTGCAAGTATATATCGAAGGTCCCCACGCTTATAGAGCCAAGGCTCCTGTCAGTTGACACAACAAGACGCCTGTTGAATAATGTTAAGCCATGGCACTTCTTCCGTATGCCCAATTCTAAATAGGCGCCATGTTAATTGTGCGCCAAGAAACTTAGTCGTGCATTTTAGTGCTGTGTTTCGAGAACTGTGTAGTACTCCGGAAATGAAAGGAAATATAAACTCTGGCCTAGGTTAAAATTTCTCGTTCAGAGTTTTCTTTCGTGAGCAAGCTCAATGTTTCGCTCTCTGGTAGAATTCTCTGTAGCTAGATCTAGGTCATCAAAAGACACAGGAGCTTCGAGAGAACTTTCTCAAGATGGGTCCATTCAAAATACAGTGGATGACACCACTTGCCCCGTCTTGTCAAGTATGCTATTTGTTGGACCAAAAGCCGTTCAGGTGGGTTTCACTTGCACGATAGATTTCCTTATCTTCATTTCCAATCTAGTTGTCCAAGAGCCGCCGCTGAGCTGCTCATACAACGACAGAATGCTGTTCAGTAGCTGCATACGTTTTGCACACAAACAGTGGCGGACGACCAGAAATATAGAACACCGTTGTATAAAGGATTTTTTCCCTTTTTCTTTCCTGCATTTCTTTAATTTTTGGTATCTGTCATCGCCAAGCTCAGTAGACACTATTACGAAGTGACAAGTGCAAGATGTCGATTTTTCACTGTGCTGCTTAGATCGACAGTATATGTATTTCTGCATGATTATTTTAAGACAGTTATAAGTCCCCCCCTCCCCCCCCCCCCACCCCACCCCCCACTAGCCGTCATTTAGTTAGTGGGGAATATAAAAGGATTTATGCGTTTTTATTTCTCTTTTTTATTCTCGGTATCACCTAAAATGTATCGTCAGCACCAGGTTTCAAATGTTGCAGTTCAGGACATCGTTTGCATGTACATTGATACTTTTAGAAAAATAGGCACTATGCTTTTCAGGAAACGAATTATGGCACGAGCAAGTTTTGCATATTAAAACCTTGGATGATCAGAGAAAGAGGACGTTGTTTTAAAAAGTGATAAGTAACATGACCGAAGGGGGAACGTGACTCTGGGCAAGCCGGATTTGGCAGTCAGATGAAAATGTATTTGGGGAGCTTTTCTGATCACGTGCCCAAAATAGGTTTTGTTTGCTCGATGAGTTTGGCCGGGAAAGTGCAGAGATTAGATATGGGTTAGAAGTTAGGAAATCGTTTGGCTCGCCGGCTACAATAATCTGTTTGTTGGCGAAATAGCCACTGTCGTGTCTTTGGAAACAGGCCACAAACTGGCCACGAATAAGCCTATTGTGAGTATTTGGCTACATGGTTCATTAGCCATTACTTTATTTTGGCTACATGGTTCATCCAATAGCCATTGCTTTATTTTAGCTACATGGTTCACTCAGCCATTATTTTATTATGGCTGCATGGTTCAAATAGCCTTACTCTATCTTGGCCATATGGTTCAAATAGCCATTACTTTCTTTGGCTATATGGTTCAAATAGCCATTAGTTGCTTTATCATTTATATTCGGATTTTCTTGTCTTCTCCAAAGAGTCGGTATAATAGCAGACAACAAGCCTCCGTGCCACCCCGAGGATTTCAAAGTTGAGCTATGGACCAATTTATACCACAAGGTTATGTAACATTTGTCTTGTCTCGTATCACATCCGCAGGAACAATGCAATTTACATCACTGCACTCAGAAAATTGTGACGAATTAACATAGTAGCAAAAGTAGCATGTGCTTTAGGCCCCGCAGTTTCAGAGGCCCCCGGACTATTTACTTTACCATGAAAGTAAAAAAGATTGTGTTTAAATATGTAACTATTTTTTTTTTCGATTTATAACATATGCTCCAGTCCCGCCCCTAGTTCAATCCCACCCCGCTCAGAAATACTACTCACCGTAAAAAGTATTCTCAGCAGCAGCTTTTAAATTTCTGCTAAGAGAAATACATGCATTAGAATATACGCCAACTTTGCGCCTCGCGATTTACTTTACACTGTTTACATACAAAATGTAAGGCCCAAAATATGGTTTCTGGACTGATACGAGTGCTTGCCGGATTTTGCGATCAGTATCCGTGTTCATACGAGTAACCAGCTACACTAACTATCTCAGCCAAAGTTTGGGAATAAGTCTAATAATGAGTGTCGTAAATTTATGATATTCAGAATATAGCAATAACTGAAATCAACATGAACCCCCTACCATTTCTACTTCTGAGGTGGAGTTCAGGCGATGGCATCTTGAATATCATTACCATCAATAAGGAATGAATCAAAATCTGAACGCCTGTCAATCCGCAACTCATTATTTTTACATTTGGAAGGCCAACAGAGAAAGATACAGATGATCGTTTTTATCCTCCGAAAATCGCCCCAAAGTGAAATTATTGCTAGATGTGTGCCATAGTTGACTAAGGTTGCATGCTTTGTTATTTCCTGTAAGATGCCTGTTAATGACTTATGATATGTTCATGTAATGATGCGTTAGCTGTGTGTATCATGTCTGTGCTCTTGAACGCCCTGTGAAGGTAAATTTCTCTCATAGGATAATAAAGTGATTCTTATTTTATCATATCTCGTCACGTAGGAGAATTAAATGTGTATCTTAGACCTTGTTCTGTACAAAGATATGCTATTCTAACATTTGAAACTTTAAAAAATAATTTATTTTATTTTTATTTATTATCTTTTGCATGGGGGTCTATGGAGACTACAAAATTCCATAAAGTGATCGACAGTATAGTAAAAGTTTGGTAATCCACGCATTAAAAAGTGTCACATCAACTCATTACTGACTTCACTGTGCATGGCAGAATGACAATGAGGGTGAGTGGCATGCCATTGATATGGTCTACCAAAATGTCCGGTCGGTGAGGGACAATGGCCAGGTGGTCTTCTTCTACGGCGTGGAGCTGATAGTGACGTGTTTGGGCAGGTTCGACTTCACCTATCGTGCCCGCCACAAATTTGACCACGAGTACCAATGGGCGTCATGGTTCACCGTAGACGGCCACCTGGAGGTGAGTTGCTGTTCAAGAGTTCTGAGACAAAATTAATAGTATAATCACAGTATCCATCCATCCATCTATCTTTATTTCCATCCATCCACCCTTGCTTCCATCCCTCCATCTATCCATCCATCTATCATCCATACATCAACCACCCACCTATCCATCCATCCATCCGTCTATCCATCCATCCATCCATCCACATTTCAATCTTTAAAATGATGTTATAGCGTGTATTTTGTAGAATGTGCTGGATTTACAAATGCAAAGAAGCAGACTCAAAATTAAGCTACATTCCAACCAATAAAAAACCGCTTCCATGAAGTTTAGCGTGAAATATGAGCCCACGCAAAATTTCAAATAAATCCAACAGACAGGTTTTTGGTAAATCGATGTTAATCCCGCTCATTCTAGAAAAGGCGCAGTATAAATGATGAATTTGACCTAGACAAGCTTAAGCTGGGTTTTCGTGAGTACGGAAATAGAAACCGCAACGGAAACGTAAAAAAAAACAACAACAACAAAAATCCTTCAAGGAGTGGAATAGAAAGAATTTTTTCATGTGTGCTGAAATACCGTTTCCCTGCACCTGGAAACACTCTTTCTTTGTACTACTTGATGGAGTTTTGACTTTTCCGTTGCCGTTTCGGTTTCCTGGCACATGAAAACACAGCTTTGCGCGGCCTTTTTCTGTAACACGGCAGTCTGCGTGCATTTCCAGGTAAGAAGACAAACAGACAAGGTAACCACCTGGGTGCAGGAACCAGAGGCATCTAAGGTAAGATCTACATTTGTGGGGGGTTTTTAGGTTGTGAAGTCAGGCATGCTCCGTCTACAACAAATATAAATCATAGACCGCTCTTTGTTTTTTCCATCCATCTGCATTCTGTTTATTTATCAACCGAACCAAATACATGTACTAGCAGCGGAGTTTTTAAGATTTAAGAATTAATCAAAGTCAGATCTGCAATATAATTCTTAGTGATCAGTGACTTTTCGATCGCACAGGCCAGCAGGTAATCATTCAACCAACCAACCAACCAGTCGATCAACCAACCAACCAACCAATCAACCAACAAACCAACCAGCCACGTAGCAGGCCAGTCAACCAACCAACCAACCACATAACCAACCAACCAACCAATCAACCAACCAACCAATTTCATAGCCAGCCAGTCAACCAAGCAAGCAAGCAACCGTCTAACTAGCCATTTCGACTGCCTGTCTTCTTACCCCTTCCACTTATCTAACGATTTACCCATCTCTTTTCTACCTGAGCAAGCAACCCACCTTTCTATTTATTCCAACTGCACTTGCAGATAACCCACAACATTTACATCGGCAACTACACAGCTGCAGTGGAAGCCCCAGAGACCGGCTACGATTGTATGCTCAACCTATCCGCTGAAACTCCAGTTTTCCCGGAACAATTGACCAAGCCAATCATTTTCCAAAAATACTTGCTGCCTTTTGGACCCGATCATGAAATAAGGTGCCTTGCCCATTTTCTTTGAAAATATTATACATGCGGGCGGACAGAATAGATGGTAGAATTAAATGCAAGCAGAAATCTTCATTTGCCTTCAAAACTAAAGTTCGTGTTTTTCAGGCAAATGCGATCGTTTCTTGTCAATGCCCCAGAGAAGAGAGAGAGAGAGAGAGAGAGAGAGAGAGAGAGAGAGAGAGAGAGAGAGAGAGAGAGAGAGAGAGAGAGAGAGAGAGAGAGAGAGAGAGAGAGAGAGAGAGAGAGGGGGGGGCATGGGAGGGCAGGCATGCAGGTAAGTAGGTAGGTAGGTAGGTAGGTTAGGTAGGTACGTAGTTAGTAGGTGGGTAAGTAGGTAAGTAGGTCGATGCACTATGACCATGAAACATATCAATATCTCAGTTCCAAACCTGTGGTACCTTTTGATACAACGTTTTGCATATATAATATATGCTTTGCTGTTCCAGTGAGGAGATCATCGCAGATACAGTTGTATGGCTCCGTGCGATGAGTGACCGTTGTCACAAGATTATGGTGGCCAGCAAGGATGGTCACGGACGCGCTGGCTCTATCATGATAGCCTTCATCTTCGCCGTGAACCCTAACCTCACCTTTGAAGAGGCACACAAATTCGTGGATACTCGTCACTTTGTCTACTACCACAAGGGTCTGAAAGACACACTGTATCGCCTGTATCCGAGAGAATGAATAAATTAAGTAATATATTGCCATCTAACAGTGCTACACAATATTACAACTATCCCCTTATACTCACAAAAGGTATAAGATTCAGGAATAGTAATTTATTGATTTGTTTATCAAATCTTAAACAGAGCCACCCCAACAAAGAAATAATGTTCACTTGAGAGATATGTCAAGATAAAGCAGGGACAGCCCCAGCAAGTTTTAAGTGCAATCATCATCATCATCATTGCCTTTCTCACCCTGGATCAGGGTATAGGCCACCAACAAACACTTTCCATCCCTCTCTATCATGGGCCAGCCTCTTTACATTATTCCAAGTCTTTCCGCTTCGTTGCACATCATTTTCTCTGGCTCTTCTCCACGTTCCGCGCGGCCTTCCTCTTGATCTCTTGCATAAAATTTGAAGAAATTTGATAATTGGAATCCAGTGTACTGTTTTGCCTGTGCGTCCCTGCTCTCTCATTAAAAGTTACCGTCCAGATCACCTGTACTGGACAATCATGCCCATTGGCCAAGTAAACTGTACACAGCACTCAAATCCTTTATAGTTAAAGTGCTATACAAAACTATCCATGCCATAATTTAAAAAAAAAGAGAGAGAAAATCTTGTTAAAAAAATGTTCATGAGCCGCTTAAAATTGGCTGCAACCAAAGTAACGGGTTACTTCAAGAGTTCACGGCATCTTTTTAACAATTTCTACACATCAAACATTTTCACACAGCCATAAATGGCCATGGATATAGTCTGTGCTGGAATTTCTATGAAATAATGTACGGTAGGAGGAATAAAACGCCTCGTTTTTCTTTTCAAACGTCACAGAATCAGAAACGAAATAAAGAGTCCAAGAAAGTCGCAGCCTTGTAAGTCTCCTGATTCGTGTCCTGTCCGTATTATGTGTTAAATATAAATTGTCAACTTGTGTTGTCACATTGTTATTTTTAAAACTAAAAACTCGTATTATATCCCTTTGTTGCTGGTCAATAGTAGGCCTAATGTATTCCTACATCACATTTTAATGATTGAACTAACAAAAGGGATATTAAGGTAGGTGTCCTTGTACATTACAAAATTCTGTCCAGATGCATTCAAAACAACTTTCGAGAACTTTATCAGTGTGATAAAATTTATATGGAACTATTTATTTGCACTTGTGAAATTTCAATTGATGCAGTTCTGAATACCAAACATAAACAAAGTACCCAAATAGATCGTGAAAGGCACAAAGTGGCCGTTATCGTGTAGACTTGCGGTAAAACCCACACTCGAACTCAAACTTGTGTACACTTGAACCAGAGTGTAAAACTAAAATTAGACATGAAAGATTTGATTAGAGAGAAAGCAGATAAGCAAGGGTGTGGGGGAGGGGGGGGCGAGAACAGTGAAGTGAGAGAGAGAGAGAGAGAGGAAGGGGAGAAGAGGAAGAAAGAACAGGAGGAGGAGGAAAGAAGAAGAAAAACGGAGAGGAAGAAGGAGAAGAAGACGTAGAGAAAGAAGTAGAAGAACAAAAGCAACAAGAAAAGCAACATCAACAACTACTGGATTGGAGAAGTCTGATGGAGCGAAGGTGGGACGAAAAGCAACAGAAGACACAGAGGAAGAAGATTGCATAACCGATTCAGAAGATACGTACACATACCGACACATTTCTTTTTCATAGCCGTTTAAGGGTTGTTCATAACTCGATCCATGGATTGTTCGTGAATGGTCACAGTATTTTCAGTGTCGCGGCGTATTTCAAAATGACTGACCCTCTGATAACGACCTATTCATTTTACCTTATAATTTATTGATATTAACGAATTTCCTGCTCAGATTCTGACTGGATGAAAAAAAACATCATGGATGGGAGAAAGATACACATAATTCTTGTCTGTTCCTACTCCATTTTTTGCACAATAGAAATTGGACATTAAATCTTTGCAGTTTCAGTATTATGATAAAGGAGTTAAAATAAATCGGAACTGTTAAACAGCTTGATAAGTGCCACAACGCAATTCAAACAAGTGTCAAAGTGTGCTTTTGTCATACCTCTTCTACATACTAATATATTTCCAGTTTTTCAGAAAATAGAGATAGAACAAACAATGTCTTTGGTCGCGACATGTCAAATGCACTCCCATCCCCACCCCACCACACAAGAAATCGAAGCTGTCAGCCTGACCGATGACCATTCCATTCCATAAACGTTGTTCCGGTAATATAACTTAGTAATACATGTACCTAAAAGGATATAATTATTATGTTACCCTATTCAGTCACTCTGGCCAAGTACTTACACGAGACACTGAAAGTGCACACTTTACTGAAATTAATCAGTTCAAGGAAGTCTCCTATACTGTTATGGACCCTTTTAATTTACCGTCCTCCATATCACGTGATTTGCAAACAAAATGGCGGCGTGCCCCACTTGTAGGGCGGAAGCGGTGGACAACGGTCGAACGATGCCATTCTCTTGTTGGGCACCCAACTGTACAAACCTGTTGCGTGCTGATTCTGACATAAAAATGCATCTTTGCTTAGACTGTACACATATTCAGATGCCACCACTAAGGCAAGTGGAGGTTTTTGCCCTACACGGTGCTTTTCGAAGCCGTGCGGCTCCCCGCAACAACCGTAAGGCGGAAGTGAAAAGGGTCTATACCGAAAATACCCCATACTCCTATCTTGTACCCCTAAAAATATTTGCATATCAGTAGAGATGTGAAATATTCGGGGAATGACGTCAGCAGCGAAATGAAATATTCTGGAAATAGCATGAGTACGACAGAGGCGATGAAAAATATTCGGGAAATGACTGCAGCTGCCACATGAAATATTTTTGGGACTTGGCATGGGTTGCCATATGAAATTTTCATGGGATGGCATTCGGTGGCGATCGGAAATATTTTGGAAATGGCATCATTTGCTGTATGAAATATTCGGAAGATGGCATCGGCAACGATATGAATTCTTCCGGAAATAGTATCAGTGACAATATGAAATATGTGGAAAATATTATCAGCATGCTGGAAGGAACGTGAAGGATTCGGGAAGTGGTGTAAGTGGCGTTATGATTGCTGCTTTGGCAAGAGTAAATGGCAACAAAAGCACAAACTGTAGGAAATATGACTGATGTAATGAAACCAGTAGGGGCTATTTGAGCCACATAGTCAACATCTCACAATACGATTTTTGTTACCAGCTAGCGGCCAATGTCCGCCAACGTTTTTGTCACCATAGCGCAAATGGATAGGCTGTTTAGGTTAATTGGCTAAACCTAACTCTATCCCAAATCGTACAGCTGCCCCCCCCCCCACAAAAAACAAACAAACAACAACAACCCTATTTATATAATGTTGACATTATATCCTTATTTTGATAGCGGGTTTAGAGCTTGTAAAGAAACCAGATTGAGGCTCTTACATTTTAAAATTCTACCAGAGAGTATAGATATATATAGAGAGGGTTCACTATTGGTCGATTTGCACTGCGAGACACGGGAGGCTTTGCGAAACCACTGTTAGCATGGAGCGGAAAGTAGGTCGCTGCGGTAAACAATATTCGTTTGTGCATTTCCACGGGGCGTAGGAGCTCACAAACGGCTTTAAATAGTTTCAATCAGCCCAAAAATATGAACAAAGCACAGTAAACAGATATGCTCACTATCTTTGGTGAAGAAGGTCTCTTTCAATTCTTAAATTTTTTGTTCACCGCAGCGACCTAGTTTCGCCATTTGGCGGAAGTGAACCCTCTCTAGACATCTATACTCTGTGATTCTACACAATATTTACCCAACGAATATTTTCTTACATAAAATGAAAATAAAGGAAAGTAATAAATGCGAGCACTGTAAGACACCTGATTTTATTGAGCATTTCTTTTTCCATTGCAGCAAACTGAAAGACTATTGGCCTTATGTGACCCAGTATATTCTGAATAAAACCGGTAAAAGAATTGAAATAAATGAGAAAATTGCACTTTTTGGAATATTACGTGGGGACTTAAACTATACTGTAAATCAAAATACCACTGATGATATTAACACTATACTACTAATTGCTAAAATGTGTATCGGTAAAGTAAAATATGGCAAATCAATTAATCTTAAATTTGCATTTGAGACAGAAATGCAGGTAAGAGAAAAATATCTTAAGGTATATCCGGTTAAATAATCAGAGAATGAATGGATGATTGAAAAGTATGGAGAATGTGTAAGTGAAGTAAGAGTAAAATGAAAGCAAATAAACTTTAAAAAAAAAAAAAAGGCAATGACGAAAAGATGAAAATGCAAAAACTAAGACATTCGTGTATTCCAAAGTGCATGAAGTAAAGTAAAATTAGTATACGGCCGTATCCTGCTATTATTATTCTGTTATTGGCAGTATATTATTACCATCTAACAAAATAATCGATTATGACTTGCCGCATACGGCTGATAATAACCTATTTATTTCTTTATTCTTATTTTTATCTCTTTTCCTTTCTTCTTTCTTTTTATCTTTTCTATCTTACTTGCCTTTGTATATGTTGAGATTTTTATCCATTATATATTTATGATTTAATTATAGCTGTTTCTCACGCACACCATAATAATTTGTATATGATGCACCCACTCAGTTTTTTTGTTTTCTTTTTCTATACCAGCTGTTGAAAATGAACTGTAAAAACCGTCAGCTGATAATGAAAAGACTAAAAATGGTTCGAGAACAGCCGACAACACAGAATTCAGCAACTGACAATTCTGGGACATAAAAGACCTCAATTGGGTCCGAGCCTCAGAACAGTCCTCATAGACAGCCGTATATTTATTTACTTGACTATTGCAGGTCATATGCGTACTTTCATACTTATCTATTTATTCATTTAACTAGCCACTTCAAACTAGACTTCACTACGTATGTATTTGCGAACTCACTTATAAGGATACCTTTTTAAAGGTTGTTTTTTTTTTTTTTTTAAATCTCCGTTATTATACAAATACTAGATCTAGTCCTATTTAGTGATATGCAATCACAGAGACATGCACGAAATGAATGCATTGCATTTGAATCTGAGCCCATAAAAAAAACAACAAAAACCCTGTAACAGCTGAGGTTGTTCTAGCACGTTATAGTAGGGGGGAGTTAGTTGATCTAACTACAACCCTTTAGAAAACGAAACTATTACAGCTGTAGAATAAATAAACACGAGATCCGACGATAGATTAAATAACACTAAAGTTTAATAACTGAATACTGAACAATAAATACTAGGAAGGTACCAACGAACAAGTAAATATCCTACGCCACAGAGAGGAAAACTCACTTACTCACCGACCAACCACTCACACAGGTCCATATATATAAACATTTCTACAGAAAGTTCCCGAAATAAACGTTACCTTTGCCCTCGCACAAACTAACCAATCACGTATCAATACGTTATCAGGTTACATCACTCAAGGCCAAATCTGGCGTAAACATCCTTATCCACAATGTTATCGAATGTTCGGGAACATACTAATATTTACTGAACGAGTCAAAACACCTGACAACAAGCGGGCGAGGAAAAAACTACTCACTAGGAAAAGAAGGTCAGGTCGCGGAGTACAGTACACTCTGGCGGTTGTCAACAATAAAATGAAAACAGAAATGAACACATGCTCACCAGTGTAACAAGAAAACGGGGGAGGGCAAGGGATAGCTTGCAGATGCTACAAACCCTATTTAAACAAAACCCCGATTTGGCCACGTGTCGCAAATATTCATTCCGAACTGAATCCCTAGAATCTCTGACTTTGCGCACTTGCCCAAGTTGCTATGAAACTATAATAACGCTGGCACTGAGTCGGCAGCTCTAGTGAACGCACCCAGTTTATGACGTGGCATATTGCAGCATCGGCGTTTAGCGGCCATGGCGCTCTGTTTTCTACCTCTCAGGCGCCCCGCATAATTTTTTGATCATCTCAGTCATTCCATCGCACACGCACAAGAGCTGATCACCCCGTTTACTCCAAGACCGGCTGAGTGACCTGCTTTCAACTCTTTTTTTCCTGTTGGTCGTTTCACTGACTCTGCACCTTGTGAAGAATGAATCTAGATCCCGAAGCCGAGCGCCCTAGGAACTACACTGAGGCCATCAGTGGAGACTACACATGGCAGACGTATGGCATTCGAATCAAATGGACGGAACCGATCGTGCCGGGCGATTTCAAAATGCCCACGAACGAGCCCGTCAAACTTCGATTGTGCGTAGAAACCAAGAAAGACTTGGAAGTGCCACCGGAAGCCCTCTCTGCCTGGTGTTGGACCCACATCAAGTTCAAGGTCTGATTTGTCAGTCACCTATAATTAACACTTGGGGGTGAGAGGAGGGGAGGGGTCAAGGTATAGTGTTGAATAGTGGTAACCTGGTCAATGCAAATACTGTGATTGGGGATTTCTATTTAACTTGTATGCTAATTTGTAGATCTTTTCAATATTTTAATATTTGGTCGCTTAGTCTTAGGCAAGTTATCCCGCAGCTGTCATGCACCACAGCGGGTGCTTTGTTCTCATTAATCGCCGAGCCATGTGTTTACTGTATAAAACATCCCTATAGAAGACCAAATCGCCGAGGGGGTAGGGGCGGCTCTGCCTCCCTACGACTCCCCGTGCATGGCCGCCCCTAAAGTCGCGTCCTTGTAGGATTCAAATTTCACAAGGAAATCAATGCTTTGATCAATACTGGTCCCAGGTTGACGAAGTTTCTGTGAGCAAAGTGCCGGTTTTTTCCATTAAAAACGAATTTCTTTGACACTTTACCACGCTCGATTGTTGTCCCGGGGGCGATGGCAAAACATTGAAATGCAGACCGGTGGAATGCTCCAGACAGGTTGGAGGCATTTAAATCGTGGGCATGCCTAGATTGTGAGTTTGCAGCAGCGGTTCTGTGGGACGACTCACATCAAACACGAGTAACCACACCCGCACAGGATCATCGGGTGAGATTAAAACACCTTCAGAATCGCTTCCAGGTGGCGGTCCAGATAGCAGCTCACACGCCCGGCACTCGAAGACTGTCAGCATGTAGGCTACTGTCTGGCGTGGACCTTGTGCATCTGGCTAAGTGAACAGAAACCCTTACAGTAGTCATGTCATCACTAGTCGTCAATTGTCTGACACATTAGCCCGAGCCCAACTGGATATTCGGGCTTTAATTTCCTTTCGGATTTCTGGTTTGCGCTGGCCATATCGGGAAAATGAAAGACAACAGATGGGCAAAAGCGTTGCACTGAATGGAGGCCTAGAAAAGGAAAGAGAACAAGAGGACGCCCCTAGATACGACGGAAGATGATTGATATTGTGCAGACAGGTGGACAGGAATAGACACGACGTAAGAAAAACAGAAGAATGGAAATCATTGGCGGATGGCTACATCCTGTAGTGGTCGGACACGGCCTTACAAGAACAGGAAATGGATATTCATCGTCAGGAGCCGGAGCAAGGTCTACGAAGTGAGTCCATACAACGTGCCTTTTGCAGACAGATGAGTTCATGCCTGGCACCGTGTAGGATACGTCTGTGCTTGTACAGATATGGAGGTGGACCAATGCGCCTTCTGTGGTCACAGAAACCCACTTTCAAAATTTCAAGGTCAAAGTTACCCGAGGCGCCTATTTCAGTCAGGTTCGAGGCCTATCGTGGTACCCATTTTCCAGAATAAACTGAATACCTGCGATGCGCAAGACAACACTAATCCTCATAAGCAAACATTATCAGGACTTTCTTAGCTCACCAACCTTTTGAAGTCATGGAGTGGCCTGTTAAATCGACTGACACGTGAACCCTATAGAGAAATACACGGGACGAAGTTAGCAGAAGATCTCGCCAGTAAGACATCAACACTACCGGTCTATTACTTCTGCTGATTTGGAGCACACCTTCATTGTAGAATAGCAGTGTATGTATATGTGAACCCTTTTTTTTTTTAGACACTCTGCAATAGAATACGACGAAGAGGCCAAGCCTGCACGAACGTCTGTTTGAGGGGACCACACTCGTTAGTTGTCATTTATGGTTCACCCACGACAGCCCTGAGAGTGAATTTTGCCCCCAGCATAGACAACTGTTGTATTATGTGCAAGGCTTGAATATATTAAATTTTATTTGTAACAACACAGCCAAATTGGGAGCAATAAATGGATGGGGAATTTGATTATGTAAAGGTTTAAATCAAATGCTCGTTTTAAACACTGCTAGAAGTGCTAATAATGTAGTATAGGTAGTTTGCTGTACTTTGTAAAATGATGTCACGCTAATAATAAATTATGTCGTTGACCACATGATCCACATGTTTTTTTTAGATATTCGGCGAATATAGTTAGATCTGTGTTTTTTGCTGAGTAGCACCCAAAAAAAAGGGGGGGGGGGTGGGGAGGGGGTGTGTAGTGACAGACAGACAGACCTACCGCCGCTCATACAGTTCGGACCTGTCTGAAATTTTGAAGATGTCTTCCTTTCAACGCCCAGAAGGTTAAATGTGGGGATTTGCAATGAGGGAGGAGTATTGTTTTTTAGTTTTCTTTGTGTCGCTAATTTTGCCTTGGATCCCTTTCTTCACGAATGCATGTTGATGAACACATGAACCCATGACGTCATCACTTCCTGCAGAATTCTTGGTGCGCACAGTTGCACTATTGTTCTATCCATCTGTAACTCGCTAATTTTTGTGGCTGACCCTGTACATTTCGACATCTATACTGATACGTTGACCTTTTTTTTGTGTGTGCGGATTCCTTTCGGTCTGAAATAGTGCCTTTCGACTTTTACAGTTCATAGAAAGGGACAGTTACACGTTTATTATTAATAGTATACGCACTAAAAGCGGGAATGTAGTCTTCGTGATCGTTGCTTCCTCTCGTCGTCAGGAAAACACCCATGGGATCTGGAAGGAGATCAAACTCCACTATAACCCTCGCTGTACACAATGGGACGATAACGGAATCACCAGCTATGTGTTTCAGTCCACTGTCACGCCGGTTGTAGAGGACAATTACAGGTAAGCCAATCATCAGCACATATTTCCTACTAAATTAGCAGGTATTTTGTTGTTGTTGTTGTTGTTGTTGATTTTGTGTTTAACCTTCAAGTGCCCTGATATCGACTACCGCATCCAAAACTTCTTCAAATTGAAAAACTGGCCGAAAATGCTTAGATGAACAAAATGCAGAGATTAATCACGAAAAACAATTGGATGAACAAGAACGTAAAAAAACTGAGGAAACAGAGCATTTGTCATTACATGATACTTTTGTTAGTAACTGATGACAATTACAGCATTAAGTGAATAAGGAACACCGGACGCGAGAGAGAGGTCATCTTGTCAAAGTGTTTGAACAGCGGTAGATTGAAAGAGCATCAGTGCAAAACGAATTTCCCACCCATTGATAACTCAAATGGCTGGCAGTAAAGAATAATCACCAGGCAATACGTCACCTCAGTACTGTTTTAATTCTATCTCGATTTTAAAGCAAAATTGAGACAAGGTCATGACATGGCACAACAAAGTGTATTCTATTATTCTAGCGGAATTGGTGAAGGTATCTACCTACTAGGAATCGATTTTGAAGTGTTACAAAGTTGTAACACTTTGTAAAGTTTCACTGCAAAACTCAACAAGCGATTTACTCAAAACCCGCTTGTATGGAGACAGGAGAAAGCTTTGCTGGGGTGACAAACGTCCATACTGTTGAACATTTAGATCTCAGAATTTTCTGCCCGCACCCACTGCTAGATGACCTGGATTATGCTGATGATATAGCATTACTGTCACACACCCAGCAACAGATGCAAGCAAAAACATCAGACCTGGAGGAGTTATCAGCATCTATTGGCCTTAGAATCCACCCAGAGAAATCCAAAGTCTTCAAGATAAAAACTACAAGTACACAGCCAGTAACAGTAAACGGGGATCCCTTGGAAGTAGTTAACAGCTTTACTTATTTAGGCAGCATTGTGGTTGAAACAGGAGGAACAGAGGGGGACATAAAGGCAAGTATAGCCAAGGCAAGAGCAGCTTTCAAAGCCCTGAACAGTGTCTGGAAGGATTGTGGAATCTCCATCGCTACAAAAAGCAAACTTTAACTCCAACCTACTGCAATGCAACTGTTTAAATCGTAAACAATATTCCATTTCAGGTTGACCTTCAATGTGAAGTATAACAGAATCATGATTTGGGCTAACAACTTCCGAGTGGACAATCTTGTTAATGTGGAACAGAAACCTTCCGTGGCGACTCAGGTAATTTTTTTCTTTTTCTTTTTTTCTCCACAAAAATATTAAGCTACATTAAAACAAGAAATGCCGTGTTGATTTAGGCTAATCAGCAAGCGATGTTCGGGGATGTTGTAGCACTTAAAGAACTGAAAGACGATAATGATCTTCAACGTTTTTCTTGAAAGCCCTTCTTTTCTTTCAATAAGTCCATGAAATGTGTGTGAATAAATAGAGTTTGGGAGAGGAAAGTGTCTTAAACCGCAAATTTCAGGTGCCCAAGGGGATTAGATGGAAGCAGCATTATTGTGCACTAATGGAATTTCAGTTATCGTTGGCACAGCTCTTTCCAGGAAGGGACTAAACTTGATATTTTCCTTGTCATTTCCCTTTCACGGGAGAAGAACAGTGACTAACTCTGCCAAATGATCTCTAGGTTAAGTTGCAGAATCTCCCAAAACATTACAGTGTATTGTATTAATTGAATACTTGATTTAGCCAAAGAGATGAATTGACACAGGAATTTCCCGCTGCAGTAGACAAAGTACCTTGCGACCTTGATGGCTAAATTATTGATTTTACCTATATAAACTGTTTCAAGATATAAATGAGACAAAACACATACATATGGCATGTTTTACGTAAATGCTACAAGTTTGAACTTTGCGTAAGAAAACTTTGTGTCTTTCAAAGTCCTATCAGTTTTCAAATGTACTTACTCTTCCACAACACTCCATAGTGAAAGGATCACTAACTGTGTTGAACTTTCCTTCGTACACAGTTTGAGTCTAGCTGAAACAATTTAAGATAACGATAGCTCTGTCGTGGCTCTAACATATTATAGCTACATATTTAGAGATAGTTCAACCCACTATAATATGGCAGGTTTCACGCAAGAGAACCCAGGCATATCCCAAATATGGCACCAAATTAAAAAGTGAAATATATTTTCATTATCAGAATGTTATATTGTTTGAAATGAGACCATTTGGGGATGCTGAAAAGGATAATTATTATTATGTGAGCGACAGACCCATGTGTGTTATGAGTAAAACTACTTCGGTGTTACCCGTCCCTGAAATTTCAAAATTTGTAATAATAATACAGAATGCGATGCACAGACACACACCAGCAACATATAGAAACGCCTTAGCCTACGTATCCTTATGCGCGACGCGACGGTGAGTCGCTCGCGATTGTTGTCGCTCCAAAATCAATCGAGTAAAGGGCCTATTCCACGCACAGTTTTTCCGGACAGGATTTTGACTGCAGCCTGACTGCAGTTAAACTGAAGCAAGTCTGCAGTTAAACCTGTGCGTGTGATCACAAAACCATCGTCAGTATTGTGTCATCAATCCGGAATCACTGCAGTCTAGCCTCATGCTCAGAAATATTTGGCCAGCCAAATATTTTTACCGTACGTCCGCTGCTTCAGTCCTAGACGGCATGGCGCCCAGTGACGTATTCTACTAGAACGCCGTTTCGAGAAATATCAAATTTGTTTAAAAGTCATCCGATTTTAAAATGAATTGCATTTTCAAATCAGCGCATTAAATTTAGCAAAGTCATCGCGTACACGCCCTTTTAAAATGCTTATTTTAAAAAAATATTAGATTCTATAGCAAACATTTTTTAGCCTTCACTAAAAACTCAAATTACACAGCATGCACTGAGCACTCCTACTATACACAAAATTCTGGGAAACGCAAGGAGATCAAGTATCTGGCTATCCGCCATCACTCTTGTGTGCTGTGTAGTTTAGCTTGATTACCTTCGCGCATACCCGACTGCAGTCCGACTGCAGTTTAAAAGAAATGCTATTACATCTTCAGTTAAACGATCAACTGCAGTTGAACTGCAGTGAAACTGAAGCCTGGCTGCAGTTAAAAAACCTGTCCGGAAAAACTGTGCGTGGAATAGGCCCTTAAGATTTGTGAGAAGCCATCTCCTTACACGCGACGCGACGTTCAGTCTCGAGCGACCATCGCGTGAGATCAAGTCATGTCGCGATCGGCTAGGTGGTCGCGTCAGACTATCTGGAGGTGTGTCTGATTTAAAGCATAGCCATTGGTCGAAATTTCTTGCGTGTGCTGATTGATTGTGCGCACCATGTGTAGTACTTTTTCCTTGCACTACATACATCTTGAACGCCTATCCCAAGACCCACTACGCCACTGTAAATAGATAATCTATTCAAATAATTGATTTAATGATTAAAGCAAATAAATGAGTATAGACTGCAAACTTTGAATGAAGTTCTTACATACATAAGACCATAGGGGAACTGTACATCTTCTAATCTTATGAAAAAGTGTAGGGATAACCAGGGTAGCAGAACAAGAGGAATGAAGTAGGAAAAGAGACCAGATGGGCCATTATTTAAATGATTATTAAGCAAATAGATGGTTATAAAGCACAAACTTTGAATGAAGTTCTCACATACATCAGACCAGAGAGGAAATTTACGTCTTCTAATTTTATGGAAAAGTGTAGAGATAACCATGGTAGCAGAAAAAGGGTAATGAAGTAGGAAAAGTGACCAGATAGACGATTAAAAAAACAACAACAAGAACTCACCAAATTCCATCCGTAATATTCTGATGATAATGAAATTTGAAAGTATTACTGCCCTTCAAGCTGGCAAGCTTAACGACTTGAAGAAATGTTTTACGCACCTTGGAAATCGAAACAGGATAGTCATACAGTGGATACCGTCACATTGTGTACTATCACATTGTGGAGTGCCAGGCATTGAGAAAGCAGACCAACTGGCCAAGGAGGGTTCCGGCTTGGAGCAGCCACAGTGCCTCTTAAACTAATATAAGAAGAAAAACCTCATCAAAAAGAACAGACAGCAGCAAAATAAACCAACAGGATAAATACCATCTCCTAAACAGAGAGGATCAAGTGATATTGGTCAGACTAAGAACTGGCCACAATAGGCTCCACCACAATACGTTCACAAAGTTTGAAATAGGAACATCTGCCATAAAAATGTGAGTGCAGCCAGTGTCCTCAAAACACAGAGCATTATATTGCAGAACTGCACACTCCTCTTAGCACTACGGGAAATATATTGGCCCAAACCCACCGACCTGAATGTCGAACTCTATGGTGCTCTGTCTCAACTGCAGAAAGCCATAGATTTTCTTAAAAGAAGAAATCTGCAGATTTAGATTTGGTGAACGAAAGAAGAAGAAGAAAGTGTTACTTATGTTGCAGCTTCTTCAGTTTTCCAAGATTCTTTCCTGAAATTTTCTGTTTTGATGTACTATTTCTTAGGCTGACCTGGTGATGCAGTCGAATTGTCAGGAACAAATTAACAACATCATCCGGTGTGCAACAGTTGCATTTGGAATACTTGTGCTTGAGTGTGCAAGGCAGATGTTTTAACTTGCTTTGGAAGTAGTGGCGTATGTTGTCTTGGCTTTAGCATTTTGCAATGTCTGTTTGGAAAACAACTTCAGAAAAAAATCTACAGTCTCTATCAAGGTTGTGCTAGGTCTTGCCAGCCCTTCACCTGTGCTACCATCATATTCTTTTACAGCCACTACTAGTGTCAGATGTCTTGAGTGATAATTGTCTATATCTGCAGTAATTACAAATAAGGTGCAGGATTTTCTCCAAGATCAACACGAACGACGAATCGCATGTAATGACAGCATGCCTGTGTTTATGATTGTGCGCGCCGAACTATTTTTAGAAACTCCTGACTCGGCGGACGGAAGTGCTTGAATTGCACCGTCCTGACGTAGTGGGTCTTGGGTCTGTCCTGGCAAAGAAAAAAGTGAAACATGGCGACTTGACACGCGACGAGACGTCGCTCGCGCATAAGGAGACACTTTTGACTCGAGCGATCGAGCGACATCGCTTGACCCCGGATTTTTGCTGGCGAATCTTAGCGCACAAGGAGACATTTCGCGCGACTGGTCTCGAGCGACGATCGCGAGCGACTCAATGTCGCGTCGCGCATAAGGATATGTAGGCTTAGATAGGGCAAAGAATGATTGACCAAAGAAGAAAAACACAAAAATCAACGACATTTTTAAAGAAAAAGGCTTAACTGTGGCATAAATAACTTTACATCTAAATATGTTAAAATATTAAAAGCTACGTTGAATACGAACATCTTCTCTACAGCCAAAGCCTTCATATCTTAATATGGTGAAGACCGATTCAGTGTAATTCGTGTACAGCTTTAAAACATGGTAAAACTGATCAGTTATGGCTACATATATGTACATGACATGTGTGTGTGTGTTTAAATGTACAGCAAACATTGAAAAGGATTTTTTTGAGTTCATTTAAAGAGCATCTCTCTAGAAATCTGTGATGCTCCAAAAAAAAAAAAAAATATATATATATAAAAAATTCAAATTTATCAAACAAGAAAATGCGGAGTTATTTAAATATTATTATATATATACAATTTCCCCTTTGTTGCGTCGACTTATGATTTTATTTACCCTAAATGGGCGTCCATACTATGAGTTATCGAACTGCACGCTAAAAAAGTGTTTGATATGACAGAACTGGCCACATGGCGGGCGATAGCTGAGCGGCTGATGCTAGGCACGAGGGGTGCAATATTTTCCAAAGTTTATCGTCGCCCGTCGCTGAGGGTAATTTATAGCACAACAGGAAATTTAACAATGCGAGTACCTGGCTGCACATTCAGTTGTACATAGGTTGGCGCAATAATAGTTTAACTGATTTTATATAGCATTATCCTCTAACCGAAAAAGAAGAAAAGGATGTCGACACAGAAATAGTAACAATAACAAAATTTGTTGGACTAGCCCAGCAACAGCCTCGCATATTATGGAAAAAGAGCACCGTCCCGTCATGGAGCAGAAAGCTAGAATGATGGCGGGCGGTCGTCATTCGCGCGTGTCATGTACTGTGACCTGGAAGCAAAGAAAGGCCCGTGTGTGATAGCAACGATTACTCCTCCGACTCAATTTTCTTAAAGTTTGTTCCCCCCCCCCCCCCCACCCTTCGCCTTTATAAGAAAGTTAAACAAAAACCTTTTGACTGTGTACATGTACAAGAATTAAGACTTAAAAAGAAAAGGCAGTGCATTACCGAATATCAGCTTTTTAATTTCGAAGGAAACACACACGCACGCACGCACACACACACACTCTCTCTCTCTCTCTCTCTTTCTCTCTCTCTCCGCCCCCCTCTCTTTCTCTTTCGCTCTCTCTGTGTGTATGTGTGTAATGTGTTTTCCTGTGTGTCTTTGTTGCTGCTGTTGTTAACTTGTGTCTTAGTTTGGTTATAGGTCAATGGTCATTTATTCTTTTGCTGTCGCAAATTCCTTGAGCGCTGTTTTTTGCCTGGCTAAATTGGCCATGTCCATTATCAGAGAAAAACTCTAAGGCAACATCCTTCTTTTATTAGCTTTCAAGACCTTGTTAAGTGTATGAATCCAAGAAGCACTGTACTCATCAAAAAAGACTTTTAATTTTTATTTAATAAATGACGAAGTTTTCCAGAAAAAGCAACAAAGTGAACTCACTGCAAGCGATGATACTGAGAAATAGCTAGTTACCTTCTTGCATCACTCAGCTTTTAATGTGGCCAATCGAGCTACACAGGACGAAGCGCGGGACATACAATCAAAATGCCTCAGCTCAGCGATTGTTGCTTGTAATGTGGCCAGCTACTGTTAAATGCCCAAATCGCCAGTAAATAGCTAGTCCACAGCGCCGCTCATTGTATGGACGCCCTGAATGACCACACTCTCATCCTGCTGTCTCTGGGACAACTCAGGCCCGCACTTTCTCTTTTGTTTGAGGCTGCCTCCTGTCTCATGCAGCTGACATAAAACATTTTGTTCGGTTCCAATTCCTCCAGGACCTGATGAAGATACAGCTTACTTTGAGACAAAGTGCAACGTCAGAGAAGGTAAGTTTGCCTTCCACATTCGGCAGCCTTATTTATACGGTAGTGTCGTGGGATCGTTCCCTAAAATAATATCATTACACGCAACTCGGTCCTGGTGCGTAACTCGTCTGTTTGACGTCATCACGTTCAACTAGGTCCGATTTGGTTTTCTTGTTCGCACCAGTCCGATCTTTTGAAGGTGAATGCATTTAAGTCAATCATGGACGACTTCCTGCTCGTTCGGTCGGTGTAGCCGGAATGATGAATGGACTATGGAGAAATGGAACGGTTTCCACGGTCACTCATGATCCTTTCAAGGGAGCAGTCATAGGTGTGGTTGGCTGCAGAGACAAATAACAAACTACTCTGAGCATGTTAGGTAGACAACGATGAGTATTCTATAAAAGAGTCATGCAGATGTTTTAGTATTCTGCAGGAATGCTCTTTTGTATGGAATGATAATATAATTGCATTAAAAGTGATCATAGGTGTCATAACTTCTTCTCTTGCCCATATTATTTTAAAGGTGTTACCATAATTCCTTAAGCGAACGCTGAACTCAACTGCACTCACTTTACTGTACCCTGAACAACAACAACAAAAATGTGGAACGACTCATGCCTTCAAGAAATGAATTTCACAAGATGGACTGTTAGACGTGGTGCGCAACCAAACTGATGCTACAGCAAATCGGAACGGGATAGACGCGATGATGACGTCAAGCGATTGAGTTATGCGTCCAAGTCCGTGTAGCATTTTGTACATAAAAACAGGAAATTTAACTTTCGCCAGGAAGGCAAGGCAACCTTTACCTTTAAGGGCAATTTAACAGGCTTTTGAAAGACATTGGTTTACTTTGGTACACCATGAAACTGCGCTGTCGCGTGCATCTGAAAAGTAACGATGGCCCTCTTTTAAATTATAAAATGGAATCAACAACTCCAGCAACAACAGGTTTGGGCAGTTTACTTGTTTATTTGGAACCAATACAACATAAAAATAGCAAGACACAATATACTTTTCACATTTTTAATTTATTATAGCAATAATTTAAACTTGACATGAGCAGAATAGACCACTAACGTGAAACCTGCCATATCAAAAGCCCACAGAGAAATAATAATTATTTATTCTTTCACGATGTGTAAAGTTTGATATAGAGTCTAGTTGCGGCGAAAGTTAGAGGGAACAAAGCCTATTTGATTTTTCTTTGGAAAGAACGCGTGGGATAATAATGAGTTTGCTGGCATATATGAAAGCCTTGCATGTTTCGCTCGGGAGGGAAAGTTGCACAAGTTCTAATCCTGTGATATCGTTTTCAGTGGATGTATTTCTTTTTTTCTTCCCTGTTACTCTGAATAGGCGTGACATTAAGCTGTTAGGAGAATAAGGATTTCAACTATTGCATGTGACGGTAGCTAAGACTGGTGTTTACCTTTTGTGGCTTGGTTGTATAGGAACGACACGTCACTCCTCATTTCAGACAACCATTGCCTACCATGGCAATCAGTTCAGACAACCATTGCCTACCATGGCAATCAGTTCAGACAACCATCTACCCTTCAGCACATTCAGTTCATTCAACCCCGTATATTTCAGACAATTATCTATTCATTACCTGAATCATTCCTGTATTTTTCAGACAATCATCTATTCATCCCCTCAATCAATCCTGTATTTTTCTGTCAATCATCTATTCATCACCTGAATCAATCCTTATTTTTCAGACAATCATCTACCCCTCAGTCCATTTCTCCAGCAACTTTAACGAAAAATGCGACAAAGACGAGAAATGCTCTCCGCCCGCAGGACCAGAAAAGTAACCATCCAGTTCCAACGTGTTTCTCACATCTCAGCGCTCTTTCCCTTCTCTATAGAGTTTTTCTCTGCCGATGTTCTGTGAGCTCCCGTAGGTTGTTATCTTTGATCACACTAACAAAATAGATCATTACAACTTCCTCGTCTTTCTGTTCAGTTCATTGTTTCACATTCCCAATTTCGCCATTAGAGGTCATCCAAAAAGTACGCATGGACGATTTTGTTGATTTTCAACCCTCCCGCTCTCCGTGTTCGTACTATTGGCTTCGACCCCCCCCCCCCTTTTTTTTTTCCCCGCCCCACGTGACTACTGTCCATAGTACGGCCTGCATATTCTGGAACTTTGGCATTGCATTTTCCATGGACTATTTGGCATTTCATCAGAAACATTGATTTGCATTTTCCCCAATGTTAATCGCATTTCTGGTACGTTTTTTTTTCCTACTTATTTTTAAATCAGTGCCATAATTGAAAAGCTTACGCGCGCTCCCCGAGATCTCTGTCACAAATCCCAGACTGGGAGATGTAATAAGTTATGACAGGACAACAATCATGAACGAACAAGTTTAACACTTAACAGAACAACCCATCAGACTCACACATTTATTAAACATAATTATACAAATAATAGCGCCATTACATACATTATATTATTGAAATTAACTGCCGTACAACGGCCTTATTCTCACATGCACTCTTCCTCGGATCCACAACCCGGTAGTTACTTCCTAAAGGCACTTCGGCCTCAGCCTCTCCCCTCAGGGTCTTAATAGCACATTAATAATTCACTGGCACCGCAGTCTCTCAACATCACCTTCCTATTGTCATACACCTTAGCATTCCACTAGCACCTCCGCAGGGCAATAACACATTATCATTTCAATAGCCCATCAACATGGCAATAGTACATTATCAGTTCACTAGCCCATCAACATGGCAATAGTACATTATCAGTTCACTAGCCCATCAACATGGCAATAGTACATTATCACATTCACGCTCATATCTACGTCCCTGTCCGTGGCCTGACTGCCACGACTTTATGTGCCTCTACTGTCCTGCACTGACAGCCTCACTCTTGGCCTATGTGTGGTCCCCGGCCCTATGCTGGCCTATCACCGTAGGCGGCGCTCTTTGGCCCGACCTCGGCACCTACAAGAATAACATTACATTGGTATAATGCCATACCATTTCTATTCACTCCACCTCTCCTTACAACCCATGAAGCGTACACACAATAGTTCACATTTCACTCACCAAACATCTTACGGTAACACACCTCCATCGGAGTACACAATACTCACTCGTGCTACAAATCCATGAACTCACTTTCATCTATCGCTCATGGCGCACATTGCTATATCCAATATCAAGGACTTCCACATTCCTCACATATACTTATTTACATCATGGTAATAGACGAATATAATATAATACATCAATCATAATTATCAATCAACGTTCTACCTACCAGTCATCACTGGAAAGACTCTCTCACTAGTCTTCTGACTGCTCCCCTTATGTTCGCCCGCTGGGCTCTTACTAGCGTCCGTTCAGTAGGACCTTCTAACTTGCAGTGATAGTAATACAGCGCTTTCGCCTCATTCAGACCCCCCCACTACTCACAACATGCACGCTTAACTTACTTGTCTACGTGCGTTAATTTTACTCTCCTCCTTTCCCCCCGTAATTATTAACTATCGCTCACTCCACTCGTGACAATCTCCCTCCCCACAAAATGTAGGTTTTTCATACTGCCCTCCTCTCCGACGGCACGCCGTCTTTGGATGGCCGCTTCTGAGAATTCCCTCTTTGTTAGACGGCTGAGTACCACATAGAGAAAGCCGTTCGCTTACGCCCACACAAGCGCAGTGCCCGGGGCTGTGAAATTAAAAGAATCCCCCAATGAAAACTGTTGCGTCCCACATAGATAAAGTTGCCATTGAGCATGCGTCAGCGCGGAGCGGCAGTGGCGTTTTTCGCAGAATCGAAACTACATTCTTTCCAAGGCCGTCCAAAACTGTCTGCGGCTAGTTTTCACAAGTTTGATGTTGCAAGTGATTCAAACATGGACACAGATGCACCAAATCTTCATCAAGCGGTACTCAATCTTGTTGAGGATGTACCCAAATGTTTCCATGGTCATCCTCATGTAGACATAAAACTTATCAGGGTAGGACTTAAGTTGTCTGAACAAAATTAAATGATGGTATTCACCAAGAGATGCCTGCTCTTTGTTGATGTTGTGAACTCCACATCTAGTTTTTCATTTTGGGCTGATTAATTTAGGAAACTGACTGTACATTAGAAAGAACTCTTCGTCAGATGACGAATCCATTTTCATAAACACTAATCTCTAGTAGTTTTCAGAGCCAGCTGTAATAAACGGCCTCGTATAACAGCGTTCTCTATGTGGGGTCAAGCAGGCCCTTTCCAAAGCTTAAGCGGCTGATAGCGCGGCTGTTAAAAGTACGGCTTGGAGAGGTTTTCTTTGTGTGGTCCCCCTAATGTACTGTCATCAGTGAGTTACAAACGTCCATTAAACAGATTCCACAATGTACCATCTCATCTATGTGTCCTTTTGTTCATATACCATGCCTTATTTAATGTAGTAACTGATGTCAGCAACATTAAGTGTTTGATTTCAAGTTTACTATGTTTAGATGGCGCTGTTGTGTCGTACAAATTCTCATGTGGCTCCTGGGGTATTTTTCATTGCTTCGCTGTTTTATTTTTACTTCAAATCCCTTAAAACTGGAAAGAAATTTGCTGTACATACTTGTAGCGGGCACAGGTGTGTGTGTGTGTGTGATTCGTCTGATTAGGAGAGAAAGGCAAAACAAAATAAAAGGCGTCCTTCTCTTTTTATTGGGGGGGGGGGGTGGGGGTCGTACTTCAAAACAAGTAAAAAACATCATTCTCTTACATTTTTTTGGCCGTACTTCAGTCTACTTCACCAACTATTATTACATTGCACAAACATTGAAACAGCAGTGTTTGCAAGATCAGCCGTTTCAACAACTATCACTACTTCCTCAACACCAGCAACATCCAATGAAATCACAAAATGAATTTTCTTTGAAACTTAACTTTTGGTGAGAAGCGAACTAGGATTTTTTTTTGGGGGGGGGGGGGCATTTTTATGCTTTAAAAAAGAATAATGAAATTACCAGAATTTGAAAGTTTGAAAGAAAGCAACTGTCGTGTGGCACCATTTTCTTTTTGTATTCAGGCAGGATGGTGCAAGCGGCGGAGAGTTAGGCCAGTATAGGGGTCAGACTGAAAGAGACCAAAGAGGTTACAGTCCCGGTGATGGTGAAGATTTGGAAATGCTGGTCATGCTATGACTGGTCTTAGACATGGAACTTGCATGAAATGGATTTCGTCACCATTCACTTCATATCGTCAACTTTTGTGTGTGACGTATAACATAATTATGTGTGTAGCATATGAAACCAAATGGGGTGTTACTTTTGCTTGAGACAGGCAGGGAAGTCTAAAAGAAATAGAAAGTACAGCATACCAAAAAAACATTAAAAAAACATCTTTTCCTTGCATGTAAAACATCTTTTGCGCGCGAACATCTCCAGCTCTCAGCAAACAGATGAGACAACGGGTCACTGAACTTATTTCCTGGACAAGGGGCAGTGGGGCAGATACTAAAATCTGAGCACCAGACTGCCGTACTCGTCAGTTGTAGGATTGTTGACAATAAAGGTGTGTACTGAGAGACATGAGCTGTTGGACTTTCATTTTCTCTGCTTTTCCCTGTTATTTAATTAATTTTAAAAAATGAGTTGGCTTTCAAAAAACACAACTTCATTTCATACTGGAATGTATGGGAAGCTGTTGTGTTTGTGTTGTGTTCTGTTCTGTTCATCACTTCTTTTTTTTTTCCCCTTGGTCAAAAGAAACAAAAACATTAAACAACGACAAATTTGAAAATTTTGGGAGAGCGAGACTACGGGAGATTTTCAGGGGAACAGAATCCCGTCAAATAAGTCGCGACCTTAGTTCTTGTTTCTTCTATTTATTAGTTCTATATATATATCCATTTTCTGAAAACTGGATATCGTTTAGCACTAACTAGTACTAGTAGGTGCTATAACAAATGAACATTTTTGACACTAGTTTAAGTTTAAGAATAATTAAAATGCGACTTGGGACTTATCAAGCTGTTTCACATTTCCGATTTATTCTAGTAAAGGCACATAGAGAAAGCAGGTTGCTGGTGCGGGTAGAAATGAAGGCTCTTTATCCTTTGAGATGCACATACTGACATAGAGAACGCTGGTTTCCAGTGGCTGGAAAGCCGACAAATTTGTCGGAATGTCAAATGAATTCTTGCCCGCTCGTCTGCTGCTGATTTTGTGAAGAATGGTCCCCACGGTGTGTAGGACTTGCACAACTGGATGTTGTAAACGTTCACGACAACGCGATTTTGATTCAAAAACAAGCAAGAGGAAGATGGACACCAAAATGGACAGTCTAATAATGTAATATCCTCTGCTTACATGAGACCGATAATTTGGGACAAGAGGAACAAGCTGCATTCAATTCAAACAGGCCAGCCATGGAATGGATGAAGGTGGGCGAGATATAAATTTACAATTTTATAATATTTTTAATAATATAAGTATAAGTAATATAGCAAAGAATTTAAAACTGAAGGTAAGATTAGGTAGTCCAAACTGAATTTTACTTTTTATCACAACTCACCAGTTATCATCTAATTTGATGGAGCTTGCTTTTCTAAGATAGTAAGAATTTTGATACCAAATTTGTCATTCTGGCTTAAAATTAAAGGGTTTGAAAGTTACTGCATTTTCAAGAGTGAAAAACCTCGAATTTGCTACCTTTTGCAGATTACACAATAGTCCAACTTTGACCGCCCATAAAATAACTTGTTTATTGGGTCACAGCATTAAAAATTATCAGTTTCCAAATCAAGAGGGTGTACATCACGCTCAATTTTTTTCGAGGGGTACAAATACAGTACAACTACAAGCATCTTATTTTACTTTTTTTAGTCATCAAACTTCATCCGAGGTCAATTTTGTGTAAACTCTTCTTACAAGTACAAGGGAGACAAAAATAATGTTTTTATTTTGTTTAAATTGAAAATTAGGTCAATCGCGTTTGACTTAGCACTGAGTGCCAGAAAAAGGTGACGAAATTAAGCATTGGGTGGGTCTATAAAATTTAAAAACAGTCGGCGCTTCGCGCCGAAACATGCCCTAACTCTAATTTTGGCACACCCTGAAAATCCAAAGGCTGAGATTCATTGGAGTATAATTTTAATCCTGATCTAGTATTAAAGTTTCCACCAGTTTCTCGATCAAAAAACTTTGTAACAAACGATTTTTAAAGGAATTTCAACTTAAATTTTTTTAAAACAGGATGAAAAAAACATATAATTAAACTAAACCTCATTTATCTGGCTTTCTATGTGAGTTATTTTCAAACACGTGCGCGACATCGGCGCGACGCGCTGCGACCCTTTGTTACGAGGGGGTCAATTCGGTACGCGCAGATCAGCGCGAAAACGGCAAGACTGTCCTGTTCAAGCTAAAAAAACACACAGCTTAACACATTGAACAATACAAAAGAAAGTACATTCTGTTAGAGGAAGGACTGAACTTTATTCTGACGTGGAATACATTTCACATAAATACCCAGCAGTAATAGCCTTGTAATGTTGGCCTATATTAGTATTATACCAAAACGGGATTTCGCCCCTTTTAGCGGGGCAGTTTGGACTACCTAGTAAGAAGAGTAAGATAAGAATATATTGATTTATTATAACTATAAGGAACAACAATTCTTTATTCATCCATTTTTGTCTCATTTGTAGAAGGTAGGGTTACCTTTTCATGTACTCTCTCTCTCCCTCTCTTTCTCTCTCTCTTTCTCATCACAGTCACACACACACACACACACACACTCAGATGCCTGTGTCAAAATCATAACATTTGCAAAACGTAATTCCTTACGCCATATTCATAAGAAAAAGAAATGTAAGAAATCTGGGCTAGGGGAGTTTATAACCCGGGGTATACTTTGGGCTAGGCCAGACTATACCCCCCCCCCCCCAAGTCCGGATTATACCCCCTACGTTTTTATTTAAAAACAAGTCAAGATCACAGTTTATTTCAACTTTAGTTTAAATTGTTCATTATCACTGTCATCAGGTATCATAAATTCATATTGAAGCATACATTCTTGACTCTTGTAAATTATGATACAATTAAGAGAACATAAACATGCACTAAAAAGCATTGATGTACAAAAGGATTGAAAATAAATATTCAAACTGATGTGATATGACTTTAACACTAATTTTACTTGTGTCCGTTGGTATTATTGTCTTTTTTTTTTTTAATAATTACATCTAATTGTCTATGACTGAGTTAAACATGTATTGTGTTTTTTTGTTTGGCACCACTGACATAATACTTAGTGGCAAGGTATGAAATAATTATAAGACTAATAAATCAAGTGTAAAGTCATCTGAATTTTATTTTAATTTTTGAAAATAAGAAATATGCTTGATATGTCAGAACAATTAGACCTACATACAAAGTTACAATGATGCAGAGAAAAAAGGCCGGGAAAGAACAGGAAAAAAACATTTTAATAGTCCAACTGACAGATGGTGCAATTCCATCATCCAGCAGACATTACACACTTCACATAAAACTAAATGCATACTAAAAATTTTCCAAATGAACTTAACCTGTCCAGATCCACTTGAAATGTTAAGAGAATGCTAACCAGTAATATACAATGAGCTTCGGTAGAAGCGTCTTTTTAGCCAATAATAAGTTTCACTCCTTCCGGGCAGGTATGGAGTCGGGTCCATCTCCCCTCCCCTCCCAGTCCCCTCTTCCCTCCCGCCCCCCCTCGCCGGCCCGGATCCCCTGCCCCTCCGGCCCGGCCTCCTGCCCGTCCCTTCCCCTCGGGCCTTTGCCCCGACCGGCCCCTGCCCCTCCGGCCCCTCCCCCCCCCCTGCCCCTGATTCTTAATCAGCATCAAATTTACAATTAAAGTATTATATAGATTTGATACCAAAAACCACATGTCTACTTGGAAAATTGAAGTTGGAAATTATTTTATCAACTGCCGCACTTGCGAGAGGTGGAAATGGAATGCAGTGCTCACCAAAAATTACCGTGGTCGCGGACGGCGTGTGTGTGGGCAAAAATTACAACCAACCAAACCTAGGTGGTGGCCCGGGTTCTCGCCTGGAGCCATTACCTGGGTCGAGGACGCAACGTGTGTGTGGCCCTTGAGGTGTTTCACTCCGAGACGATCACTGACGTGACCAGCTCCGAGGCAAAATCAACACTGAAACGAGTCCGCAGCGATTACCAAGACAAAACCAGACCCACGCCGAGAGACCCGAGAGCCCCCCCCCCCCCCCGACGCGAGGCGAGGCGTGGCGAGGCGACCCCCCTTCCCCCCGAGGCGAGGCGAGGCGTGGCGAGGCGACCCCCCTTCCCCCCGAGGCGAGGCGAGGCGTGGCGAGGCGACCCCCCCTCCCCCGAGGCGAGGCGACCCCCCCCCTCCCCCGAGGCGAGGCGACCCCCCCCCCTCCCCCGAGGCGAGGCGACCCCCCCCCTCCCCCGAGGCGAGGCGAGGCGACCCCCCCCCCTCCCCCGAGGCGAGGCGAGGCGACCCCCCCCCCTCCCCCGAGGCGAGGCGAGGCGACCCCCCCCCCTCCCCCAGGCGAGGCGACCCGACCCCCTCCCCCAGGCGAGGCGACCCGACCCCCCCCCCTCCCAGGCGAGGCGACCCGACCCCCCCCCTCCCAGGCGAGGCGACCGACCCCCCAGTCCCAGGCGAGGCGACCCGACTGTCACGAGTGGAGTGAGTGCAATTAAGGGGATTGCTACAGAGCGGGTGTAGAGTAAGAAAGGCTCACAGTAGACAGCAAGTTAAGCGTGCTGTTGTGAGTAGTGGGGGCGGGGTCTGAAGGAGGCGAAAGCGCGGTATTACTATCACTGCAAGTTAGAAGGTCCTAGGGATCGGACCTGTGAATAAAAGCCCATCGGGCGGACATAAAGGGGAAGCAGTCGAGAAGACTAGTGAGAGTCTTTCCAGTTATGACTGGTATGTAGAACGTTGATTGATTATTATGATTGATGTATTATATTATATTCGTCTATTACCATGATGTAAATAAGTATATGTGAGGAATGTGGAAGTCCTTGATATTGGATATAGCAATGTGCGCCACGAGCGATAGATGAAAGTGAGTTCATGGATTTGTAGCGCGAGTGAGTAGTGTGTACTCCGATGGAAGTGTGTTACCGTAAGATGTGTGGTGAGTGGAAGGTGAACTAGTGTGTGTGCGTTTCAGGGGTTGTAAGGAGAGGTGGAGTGAATAGAAATGGTAGGATATTATACCAATGTAATGTTATTCTTGTAGGTGTCGGGGACGGGCCGCAGAGCCACCTCGATGAGCACAGGGGATAGGCCAGCATAGGGCCGGAGGCCACACATAGGCCAGAAGTGAGGCTGTCAGTGCAGGACAGTAGAGGCACATAAAGTCGTGGCAGTCAGGTCACGGACAGGGACGTAGATATGAGAGTGAATGAGATACTATCTTGTTGCCAGGTTGATAGGCTAGTGAACTGATATTATGTTGTTGCCATGTTGATGGCTATGGAAATAATAATGTGTTATTGCCCTGCTGAGGTGCTAGGGGAGTGCTAAGGTGTATGACAATAGGAAGGTGATATTGAGAGACTGCGGTGCCAGTGAATCATTAATGTACTATTAAGACCCTGAGGGGAGAGGCTGAGGCCGAAGTGCCTTTAGGAGTAACTCCCGGATTGTGGATCCGAGGGAGCGTGTGTGTGAGAATAAGGCCGTTGTACGGCAGTCATTTCAATAATATAATATATGTAATTGCGCTATTATATGTATAATTATGTTTAATAAATGTGTGAGTCTGATGGGCTGTTTTGTTAAGTGTTAAACTTGTTTGTTCGTGATTGTCGTCCTGTCATAAACTATTACATCTCCCAGTCTGGGATTTGTGACACCGACCCCCCCCCCCCCCCCAGGCGAGACGACCCGGATATATGGTTTTCAGATTTACACTTTCTCCGTTTCTCTGTTCCTAAAACAATTTCTCTCGTTCTCTCTCACTCACACACATACAAAGACGAAAACACGTATGAATCAACAATAAAAATGGAACTCAATACCTGGCATAAGAAACATGCTGATAAAACAGACCTATGGTCAGTGTTCCTCTAAGTTGTACATATGCACGCGCACGGGCGGCTTACAACCAGCACAGAAAGGAAAATGTGTGTACAGAACGTTAGTTACATAAAGTAATGTAGTAATTGAGGGGGTCACAAATGGAGTCTGCCCATTGTAAATCGTACCCCCTTAAATAAATTGAGGTGGTAAGACTTACAAGGGATCTAAGTATTCTAAGTGCTAATGGCGCAATCCTGTATCTGACATTCTAACAACTAAGTGCAGAATAAAAATCGTCGCTAAATCCATGTATAACTGCATTCTACGAAGTAAACTACTAAAAACTTGGAGGGAACACTACTCATGTTAGGCCTACATGTTTCTCGATTCGGATAAAAAAGTCGAAATTTTAATTCAAGTAAAAACAGTACAGCAATAAGTACCAGCTAATAGTCTTTAGAGTCTTTTCTCTGGCAAATGTAATAGTCGCTGTTCACCAGCTGGGTGAAACTGGGTCCATTGGTCATTATGGTGTTTCTCAGAACTCCGTTGAAACCAGCGGATGGTTGGTGGGCACTTCTTGTCGAGTCTCCTCCCGCCTTGTCATTATGCTATACTCTATCCCCTGGCTCCTTTCTAGCACAGTATGGCCGTTGTCGCGTCGGCGTGCTTTCTCCAAACACCAAATGGAAACCGTGAAAGCATAGTAGTAAATAGTTCATTGCCATGAAAAAAAAGTTTGACTTAGGCACACAATTTTCAGATTTCGTGATAAGAGAATAACATATCGGCCTCTTAAGATACACGTCATAAGAACAGTATTCTATTTCTTGGGTTGCGATTTGTTGATGCTAATTTAGTAAACAGGTAAAAAAAAAATATGGAAAGGGGGGGGGGGGTGGTGAGGGGGTATATCAAGACAAATACAGTTTGGTCAGCACCCATTGTGTGCATGACTCAGTGATTATAAAATTAAATAACAGTAACAAGTCCAGTCATAAAAAAAAAAAAGACTAGTACGTTCGTAAATAAATAAGGGAACGCCAGGTAAATAAGTACTTAATTGAGTAAATAAAACACAGCTGCCTGTCAGGACTCTGAGTATTGGAAAATATTCCAATTATTTATCATTTCAAAGTATCAGAAATTATGTCAGCGACAACCATAACTATTTTCAAAGCACAAAGGCTAAATCTTAGCAACTGCATTTAATGGGCCTACATTATACCTGAACTTGTTACGAACACAAATGAATAACTTGCCCTTTAGAAACATTTCTATCGCGAAACGGAATGGCACAGACAAACATTAAAATACCACAGAAAAAACAATGCTATGTACAAAAACTAGAATGCCATAGACACCATAGACTAAAAATTCCGATTATTATTCCTCCTACCAAGAAAAATATGGGCAACCTGCTTCCCACCCACCGTGATGAAATGTTAAAACTTGAACATGCCCAAATTATTCGTCTTTTATCCTACAGTAAACAGAGCCCGGCGTACTCGTGAGACTGAAACAAGCCTGTCTCGCCAGTTGATTCAACGGAAGTTCCAAGTCTGTCAGAACCGACACAAAACAAGGCTCGACTCAGTGCTCTACTGGCCGTATCCACCTTTAGGACACGCCGTAACCCTTTCCAGAATTCCCTGCCATCTTGACCATAAATAATAATACACTATTGATGTCCTATACATTAGTATTGGATGGACAAAAACCCTTTGAAACCCTTGTCAATGTTCATTCTGTGTCCTGTAAGTTCCAGCCCGCATTAGCCAGTTCTGATCGGCCAACTAGTTGGATGGGGACGTGACGACAGTGAGTCCAGAAAGTCTAAGCCTAAGGGCAGACAGGTGATTCTCAGTTGCCCGACAGTTTTGACTTCCGAGTAAGAGCAATGGCGATACATGAGACCGCGCACATCGGCGACAAAAAAGTTTTGCGATTTGCCCCAAACCGCTGGCGACCGAACTGTTGTTCTCAGTATTTTATTTTTTTTTACACATCCTGGAGACAAACTGGTCGGCTGACATCTGTTTGTTTCATGCACTGTCACAGATCTTGCACTCGTTCAAAATTCTTTTTGGATTGATTTTAATTTTTTGTATATAAAATTCGTCTTTTTGTTGTATGAACGGATCCATACTCAATCTCTTTCCCAACATTTACAGTCATTTTCTAAAATACAAACAGAAAAAGCAATGTACATGAAAATGTGCAAGATTCGGAATAGCAGCATTGGTTTCTTTGCAATTGTATTGTACCGCTTAGTTTCACATGACGTCGACACGGAGCTTGGGGTTTGTGCGAAAGTTTTTAACTTTTATTTCATTTGCGGCCCAAAGCCACTTCTGCATTCCCCCCCCCCCCCCCAAAAATGAGTAACAAATGGACACTCAGAAGCTACTTCGTCGATTTCCAAGTTGAAAATGAAACGAAAAGGTTATGAGACAAAACTGTTGTAAACCTCTGCGTAAGTGATGCATCCTAGGATTTTAGATACTACAAAATGGTTGCTCACCTGGGGCAACAGAATCACCCCTCTGCATCTGGAGACTCGATAAGGCCTACGTCTTTTACGAAAAACGAAGCCATCTCACATGATGTATAACCATTATGTTACACATTTCCCCCATTATAATACCGAGCACCTCTTGATTTTTTGGCCGGTATCTGTCCTATCTCAAGTTCTCAACGGTTGTGGTTTTATTTTTCAGAGAATTTGTTCCAGTGTCAACTTATCAAACCCAGTCACCTTTGTAGCGACCAACTGTTTATTCAAGTTTCAAGAAATCCTTTCAGGCAGTTTTCACAGATGCTATAGGCCTTGATTGACGTCACTTATTGTGCAATTGTAACCTCAATCGCTGTGGGAAAACTGGCTATTTTATTTTTTTTTAGTGGCAGTAGCAGCACTGACACCATTTTGCATCATAAATTTACCATTACACGTATATCAAGCATTCTTTTTATACTATGCGCCATGGGCCCCGCCACCGATCAGCGCGCAAATTGTGTGCACGCTTTTTTTAGTGGTGTGAAGAAGATGCGTCTCGTCTTCTAGTTTCTAGTATCTTTGGTTAAACAAAAGGAGGGCAAGGTTTCGACCAAAGATTTTGTAAAATGGTGCGCACTAGTTGTGTACCTTTTAAATCCTAAAGGCTTTACGATAGATAACGTCGCAGGCATGACTTCAAATGTTCTCACTTTGATACAGCCTAGCTTATGTTGTTGATCAGCCTTAGCTAAGCAGCTGGTTATGTTACTCGTTGAACCAGTCGTCTTGTAGTTATCCGAACTTATCCAGTTGCCTTTGCGTTGACATAACAAAAGTCAGTTTTCCGACTTAATTATCGGCAAACATGCTAATTTGGGCGATTCCGTGCTTAATTTGAAAATTGAATTTAACTTAGCTCCACATAAAAGAAATTTCAAAAATATATTTTTGCTAAGGCAAATCGATAAAAAGCTGCATGCAAAGTTTAAGCGAATTTCATCCATCCCTTTTAAAGATATTGCAATTTTAGTTTAGAGACGACATAATTATAGTGTTTTATAGTAGCTAGCCCTCCAAGTCTGCAATGGCGGCGCCCTAGTAGAAGGAAGAAATGCTGTGCACGGAATGCCCTCCCTGGTCTAGAGCTCTGTAGGCAGGCCACATGAATTCGATAGGTGTTACATGTAGCCAGCGAACCGTAGTTTGCCTCTCCATGGTCTTAAGTAACAAATGAAACATTTGGAAAATAAAAGTCAATTGAAAATAGTTAACCAACTTAGAAATCGAACCAGCAGCAGCAACAAGCTAAGTAGTTTGTTCTGTTTATAATTTATTCTGGCAAAAATGTATATATTTTCAACTAATTTCATTTGTTGTATTTTTTTTTTTTTTTAGCTCAACGGATTAGTGTTCTGTGAGATCGTGAATTTTCTTTCACTTTTTAAGAATGTTCTTTCAGAATTTTATAGTTTTCTTGCTGCTCTTGGCCACCTTTTACATTTTTGCAAAACCTCTCTGCGACTCCACATGTTTTGCTTTTTAAATCACTTATATCTTCGGGTGTAGATGACCCATGAAAGAATTATTTTCTAACGTGGACCCGCGGCACATTTTGTCGTTTGTGAAGATGTCGCAATCCACAAGTCGACGATACTGATAGATTTTGACGATACTGATAGATTTTTATCATATTTACGCGTTCACAGACATTCTTCACAGTGCGGGCCCGTTCCCGTTAGATTTTTAACATCATTTTATTTGATCTTGTTTATAGGAATCCGAGGGCTGAAAGCCGTGAAAGGCGCAAAGTGGCCGTTATCATGCCGAACATGTCTTTGAAAACGAACTCAAACTTACACTCGGCAGTAGATTAAAACTGTTTCGTGTATTTCCCACCCTTTTTTTCCTTTTTCTTTGTTGGTTTGTTAAGGGCTGTAAGGTTTCCGAACTTTTGTCCTCCGTGGTAAATTTAAAATGTGGCCAAAAACCTTTTTGTTCATATTGAAAACCTTAATGCTACAAGTACGTAATTTTTTAGTGAAGTCGGGCACACTCCGTTACGAATTTTCTGATCATTTCTTCACATTCTTGATGACATGCGTTAGCATGTCAACGTTCAGCCTTCAAATTCAACTTAATGCCTCTGCAGTTAGGATTTGTTTGGCCCGAGGCACTTCCTTCGCTTACCTGACTTTGGTACTTCGTTTTGCTATAAGTTTGTGAGTTCAGCATATTTATTACCAAAGGATGTCCCAATTTAAGCATTGCATTATGGGCTTGTGACCGCAGTACTTTTAGCACTAGGGTCTTCAACTGGAAGGCAAGGCTTGCTCGTACAGCATTAGAAAGAGGGTGTCATAATTTTAAAAGCCGCAGAAGGCATACATGTAAGGGGGAAATGCCCTTCGTATTCCTCGTCCCTACCCCTCCCGGGAAAGCAAGATAGGCCGAATAATTCCCTTCTTTCCCCTCATCCACGATGGATTGTTCAGCGTATGCTTATCACATTCCACCCCCATCCCCGCCACCCCTTTTAATAAATCCGGCCCCCTTTACGCCTCGACAACTTGTGAAATGTACTTACCGATCTAGACAATGATCTTGCAAGCCTGGGATGAGTTTGATCTCCCACACTGCTCCGCTTGCAACGCGTTGGCAGACCATAAAACTGACATCGGATTTCACATGTCTCGACTTTTCTGTACCTCAACTGCAAGGAAAGCATTAAAAAAATTTCGATGACCTACTGGGTGCAGTCAGTTTGCGGAACCAAAATAATTATGATTAATTCTGGTAGATAGTGTTAAAAATTTAGTTTGCGGCGTTAAGTTAACTTTAAATATGATCGAGTGCAACATAACTGAACAAAATCCAATTCAATACACAACTCGATCTATGACCTACATCTGAACCTCTTCCGTTCGCTAGATAAAATGTTTCATTTTCATCTGTTGCCCCTGCTCACCACGAAGTAGGAGGAATAAAGGATTTTGAGCCGGATGATGTTTTGTAATTAAATGCTTTGCAGAAGTTGAGGTAAAAATTGGATAACCAGGCATAGTAAGTATAAAATTTCCAAGACCTTTTGCAGGCAGGTTCTAGTATGAGGGCAGTAGAATCTCCCTCACCGCAATTTTTTTTTTTTTTGCTGCCTTTTTGTTTCTTGAGCCTGTACATGAAGCCAAGAAGTAAGACGGCGGGCTTCCCTCTATTAGTATTCGTCTGCACTTGTGCAGCACAACACTCACCGTCTCATATAGCTCTATATTTTCACCACTGACCATGGCGAGAAAAAGCCTGTCAAAGTGACGAAAGAAATACACATTTTCAACTTTACACCTTAGCAGGTTGGTTCAACCCGGACAGTGTACCTTTTTTTAAAAAAATTGTGTGAGATCACGAGATCATGCATTGAGGGGTTCGTATCACAGCACGGTAACTGCGTCTCTAAAAATTACAAGGATACAGGGAATGGATAAAGAACTCCGTTAACATCAAGTCCCGCAAATTGTACTTTTTCAAAATTTGGTTCCGAAAATGGAATACATAAATGGTTCCTCCTCCCTTTCCTTTTTTTTGTCTCTACAATTCGCGTATTAATAAGTGGACTGAGCCAAGTAAATACCATTGGAGACAAAACAAATAAAAAAAGTTTGAAATATGGCATTACCCATTTAATTACATACATGTACATCTAGTTATATTTTGCCTCACCTACCCATCTAATTACATATACATGTACATCTAGTTATATTTTGCCTTACCAACCCATTTAATTACATACATGTACATCTAGTTATATTTTGCCTCACCAATGGTAAAAACGTGTGACTTAAATGCTCTTTTCGTTTAAACCTTTTTTACCCTGCAACCGATCCATGTATATGCTCGCTTGCAACAAAAGTTCGCCAGCCGAACAAGCACAGCATCCCAATATTTCCTAGCAGGCTGACTAAAATTCCTTCACCGGCCGGATCTGGCCCGATAGCAGTAGGATGTCCACCCGTCCTACACTACAGAGATTTGGCCGTACATTTTCCTCTGTGAAGTTTACGAATACTGTACTCGCATATCATAAAACCTGCGCAACAGAAAGATGATTTCCGTTGCAAGGACTAGCTGCAGTCATGGGGAACGTCATGGAAGTCCAGCTGTGTTTTTAAAAAAACAACTTGCTATTCCTTGCTCGATCCAGTTCTGTTGGTTTCAGTGCTGACCACAGGCAGAAGAGATTTTCCCAGTAGCTGCTTCAGCCAGGCTTTTGGGATGTAAGCGTGTGCTGATGTGCAGTTGTTTGACCATCTGAGTAGTTACTGCTTTCTGAAGATCCATCCTTGAGGGGGCGGGGGGGGGGGTGGGTGGGGGGCAAGTGGACCTACGATTTTGAGGGGGCCTAATACCCCCCCCCCACCCAACCCCCACGGATGCAAAAGTTTGGGAAAGCATTTTTTGGTAAGGAAGGTTGATATTGTAAACAGAGAAATTGGCGACTCCATGGCATAAAATATTTTAAAGAATAGTCATTAAAAAATGACATGTATTTAGTGTTAGTTTATTATCAAAATACTGAATGAACACTCTGTACTGGCGGCCTGTATTTCCCATTCTGGTCCCGGCCTTTTACCAGTTTTGCAGGGACATGATCAGCAAGTTATGGACTGAAATGTCTTGAAAACGCATGTCAAAATACCGTTTTTGAGTTTATGCCAAATAAGATCCAGACAAGATTGTAGCCATGAAAATGACGTAGCTAATTGGCGATTAGATTGTTCTCCCCCGGTCACATGTGTGTATGTGCAGTAAAGACTTTCTCGAACTTCAGGCAAGAGGCGACTTTTGCCACTGGTACAACCCTCGGATTTTACGGTGACGTTTAATCCTCGACGCATTGTTTAGTGAACGTACGTTTGCCAAGTTTTTTTGCTCAATGGGTACGTATTTAACAGCCTTTTGTGACTCCAGAGCTAGAGAGCTCCTCCCGAAACACTTCTTACGACAGCCTTAATTATTTTTTCAGCTTTTTTTGTTTTCCTCCTGCTTCTTTGGTTGAAAGGGTAGGGGGTTGGGTTAGGGATTCGATAAGATTTAAGGTTGAGGATAGGGATGGGGTCAGGGATAGGTATGTGCACGTACAAGTAACAGCCCTATTTTGTTGTCTGTCATTTAGACTTGTAACGCACTGAATCAAGTCTGCTTTGCGTCAGTTTTAACTCAAGACTTGGAACTTTCTTTGAATCCGTTAGCGAGACAGATTTGTTCCGGTCTGGCTCAGGCCTGGATCAACCAAAATAAACACGTGAAAAGTCCAGTGGAAAACCCAGCTAATTCACAATGTAGACATTATGGGCTATTGGCCCCAAGCCGAAGCGACTATTCCTTTGTACAACCTACTTCAGTATCTTTGACGAAAATTGACTCAGTCCGTTAAAATTGTCATCTAAAAATGACAATCTATGAAAGAAAGAGCTCAGACAAAGTTAAAAATGCAATTTTACTAATGTGTCAAAATTATATGAATGTATTTAATTTTATTGTTAACCTTAACAGCTCTGAATACGAAACAAAAAAGAAAATGTACCCAAATAGACCGCGAGAGACGCAAAGTGGCCGTTATCCTGCCGACACGCCGTAAAATCCAAACTCAAACTCGGCACATTTTTTTGGTAGATTGCGTTTAATTTTATAAGAAAAGGATCTTCAATGGGCCTGAATATTTGATTCGTTCACACAACGAAACGGACGGTTCTTACAAAATTCACATAAAGCCCTCCACGTGTTACACCCTAAAAACAATTTAGGATAGTTACGGTGACTTACCGATCTAGAAAATGTTCTTGTAGTAGTAGGTGTGGGATGAGTTTGGTCTGCCTGGTCGCTCCGCTTGCAACATGTTGGCGGATGAAAAAAAAAAGACGACCAGATTTCACACGGCTCCTCTGCTTTTCTTTACTTCACCTGTAAAAAAGCCTTTTGTTTTTAAAGGGCAGACTACTGAATCGGGTTACCTCCAGAAAAACACACTAGAGTCTCTTAGTCTTAATGGAGCTAGAGTGGGAACAAGTATTACAACGATGAAACTTATTACTAACCCAATCTCCAATGGTAAATCTTTTATAGAAGCTATATCTGACCTTAATTCTGTCCGTAAAGCTTCCCCTCAATTCAAGATAACCTGATATGGAATTAATCCTTTTAACATCCCATGATATATGATACTCTTGTAGCAGCTACACGAGACGGACAGACAGACAGACAGGCTAAAAAACACTCACTTGAAGTCACGCATTGGCAGGTCTGGTGACACAGAGAATGGCTTGCGTGTACTTACAAAGGTCTGCGAACGATGTCTCTGGACTTTCAACTTTAATGGTTAGAATGGGCAAAATCAACGTCGTCTCTGAAATAAACATTTAGAATCGTTGAGAGAAAAGTAACGTTGCCACAAAATCGGAAAATAACATTTACAATAACAGTGGAGTACATTTATGCGGCGTTTTGCTTTGGGTACTTCACAGAGCTCTATAGACAGACTGTCTGTGGAGTATTTACACATTTCCTTTTGTGCCATACAAAAGCTGTGATTGTATTAAACAAGCAGCATTGTACCAACTCGGAGCTTAATTTAGTTTGGAAAAGGACAGTTTTGTGCAAATTTCACATACAGCCCTATACACAGAATGATAGTTACACCTTGAAACAGTTCACGACATGTACCGTGAGTTGTCGATAAGGAAAATGTTTTTGTAGATCAGGGGTCACCAAACTTTTTTCACAGAGGGCCGGATAACTGACAGACTTGCAAGCGCGGGCCTAAGGCCTGACTTTTAACCCTCACTTATATTGAGGAATCTTGGTTTGAGGAAACTTGTCCATCCCGTAGCTCTAGATATCCCTGGTTTTATCAAACAAAATCAAGTACCATGGCGAGCCGGATGAACTGACGTCGCGGGCCGGATCCGGCCCGCTTGCCGTAGTTTGGTGACCCCTGTTGTAGATGGAGGATGGGTTTGGTCTCCTTGGTCGCTCCGCTTACATGTTGGTGGATCAAAAAACTATCAGCTTTCACATGGTTCAGCTTTTCATTACCTCACCTGTAAGCAAACCATTTTTTTAAAAGGAGAATTAGTGAATCGGGTATCCTCCAGAAAACGCACTATAAAGTGAGATAAGATATTAAAATGATAAAACTTGTTACTAATCATATCCCTTAGTGCCAAATTTACTATCAAGCATGTCCCGAATCTTAATTCTGTCCGTAAACCTACCCCTCAAATCAAGATTACCCTCTTAGAATGACTTGGTTTTATTAATCTGTCGTTCTAACTCCCTTCAGCTTTTGAGAAATTGATGATTGAAGTTTCATTTGCTAATGGTAGCTTTAGAGATACTTTTTTTTCTTTTCAGTAATACAAATTAGATACCGAATGCTCTTAATACTTTGACACACATCGGAGGGCTCGTGGAAGTGGTGTGTAGTGTGTAACTGTGTTCAGCCCAAAAGTAGCTGGAACCTTGTCATTTTAAGGGGATGCCTGATTTAGAATTAATCCTTTTCTGCTCTTTGATATGGGCCTGAATTATTTTTTTTTAAGAAAAAAAACTCGCCTGAGGCCACGCATCGGCAGGTCGGGTAACAGAAGGGCTTGCGTGCGTTTACAGGTCTGCAAAAGGTGTGTCTAGACTCAAGTTTCGTGGCTATAATGAGCGAAATCAGGGTTGAGGCTGAACATAGCATTTAGAAGCCTTGAGAAAAAAAGGAACGTTGCCACAAAATTTTGCAGTGGAGTCTCCTTTATAGCGTCTTTCTCCATTAAGTGGACCCAAAGCGCTTTACAATGAAAAAACAGTAACAGCTCCCTGTCTCTGTACTTAAAATTTGCTTTTGTGCTGTACAAAACATACAAGGCTTTGGTTTTTTAATATATTAAACGCAGTACTGAACCCTGAGCTTGTATAAGTTTAATAGACGCTCCATTTGAATCACACAATAGGGATAGTACGAGTATGCAACTTTAAGGGCGTCGATGAGCGGGGATTGCAATGGGGGGGGGGGGGAGGCTGGTTAGTCCTCTAGATGGATGCTGTCACGAGCAGAGTTAGGGTCTTGGGGATGTTACGACTGCACGAGAGGCAGCTAACTCACACTCGGACACAACCACACAAGAAAAGTACTAAATAACTAGAGCGTATATATGTCAGGCCGGTCAGGCCATAGTTTACATAAATATTAATAACAAAACAAAAGACAATAGAGGTATATATTCAAACCAAAAACTCTAATTAATAACTTAACCAATGATATTCATGTAACTATGGAGGTACTGCAATCAATAGTAAATAGGTATATTATACGAAACTGGATATCAATTTAAAGTGACAGTTGAGTCGCCACTGGCCAGACGCCAGGCAAACTCTCCATAAATCATATGGGCTTAAATGTTAGGAGAGCCCAGTACGTTCAAAGCCTACAGAAGCACTCTTCGGCTTGTAGGTAATTTAAGCAGTTGCCAAAAGACTATATTTTATGCACAATCACTATTCAATTCATCAACAATGTGCTATATTATTCCAATCATACTATGGCAATAGATCTATCATACAGGACACTCGTGGTCGAGTGCCAGCTGGGGTTTCCTTAGTCTTCCTATGAGGCTGTAGTTCTCTCTCTATCACCGATCTCTATTATACTTGAATAATTAAGATATATTACCATTGCTCACGCCTACTGAGAGGCGCGAACATCAAAATAGCGCAGCGTGGGCTTTCAAAGGTCAGCCCACTCAGACCTTTCTTTCTAGAGCTCAGTCAGTCCGTTAGCAAGGACTTCTTAGTCTTCAGACCACACAGTTCAGGTACTGGCCAACCGGAGATACTTCACGAAACGATGCTTCTCTCGTCTGTATTCACCAAATCTGAACGTTACACGATGTTATATACTAACCAACTACCCAGCGTGCTAGTCCGCTGGCCCAATTAGTTCAGCTATCTCATAGGTCGAAACCTCCCACCATTTTAACTGTAGTAATACGTCTGCACTATTCTACCAGCCAGTTAACGTGCAAAACTTGTCTAGTCATACTTAACAATGTCAACTGTCCCCACCTTGTTTCACCCCTACTCCATTACTTATTAATCACGAACATTAAAGCCGACAAGCGTGACTCTAGCAGTTTAACTTTACATTTATTTACTCACCAACTATAATTTGGCGAGGACCGTTCAAGGCCACCAGCCAATTTCTCATGGCCCTGGTAAACAACAACAACTCACTCTCTGCGTGAGTTTTAACAATATCCGAATCATGACACATCCCCCACCCCAGTTAAAATTTGCAATTTTAACGATATAAATTATTATCGTAAAGGGAAGGCATGAGTCGAGAAATTGCTCGAAAGGTTAACTTAACTAAGAATACTAGGTAATAACTAAGACTAGTACTAAAGTTGAAAAAAACCTACAGGACGGGTATCATTGATGGACAAAACTTCATGAAAATCTTAAGGCTCCGTCCAAAAGTATATATCTCTCTGAGGATTAAATCTTACCTCTAAATAGGTAGACATTAACAATCATAACTCTAAAATTTTAGAGTACAACACTGATCCTGTGCGAATGTCATCAGGAATGCATACATACAATGAATAATACTCAAGAAAAGATAACTATAGTAGCATCGATGGCATTAGTGGATCTGGACTCCTGGTCTGCCATGATCTTCTCGTCCTCGACCCTGGGCAACAACGTCTGGTGTGGCCAAAATACGGGTCGACGTCAGTAAAATAGCTGTTGGAACAAAGGAAAGCACAGGGGTAGGTGAAAAGTGTTCACAATGGGTGAACAATATGTGATACCATCCCTCGGTCTCTGAATGAGGTGCTAATCAGTATCCAACGCCAATACATATGACAGACTAAAATACAACAAGATTAAGGTAACCGTGATAATAGGTCGGCATGGACATTATCTCCACCAGGAATGGCCTTTATAATGAAGCGGTATTCCTGAAGGGCCAGACTCCATCTGGTCAAACGAGCGTTCTTGGCTCGGTTCGATTTTAAAAATAACAACGGTTTATGGTCTGTCTCGATGACGAATTCTGTCATAAGTAGGTAGCGGGAAAACGCGTCTACGGCGTATACAATCGCCAGGCATTCTCGCTCTATAATAGCGTATCTCTGCTCTCTCGGAAGTAATTTCCGGCTAGCGTACATACAAGGGCGCAATAAGCCATCTCTTTCCTGAAGCAAAACAGCTCCAATTCCCTGGTCCGACGCGTCAGTTCGGACGGTGAAGGTGCGCCTAATATTCGGTAGTATAAGCAGCGGCGAACTGGAGAACAGTTGCTGCACTGTCGCGAGCGCGGTGGCGCACTGCGTATTCCAGGTAATTTTGTTGGGTCTGTCTTTTCTTGTAAGATCGGATAACGGGGCCGTAAGGGCCGAAAAATTAGGAACAAATTTCCGATAATAGCTTAAGAAGCCTAACAGGCTACGAACCTGCTTCTTAGTATGAGGAGCCTGGAGTTTTAAAATCTTACTTATCTTACTGTCGTCCGGTGTTTGGACGCCTTTGGCGATAGTATGTCCCAGAAAGTTAATCTGCGTATAACCCAGGAAGACTTTGCTAGGCTTAGCTGTAAGCCCGGCATCTCGAAGTTTACTAAGCACTTGACGAAGTGCTTCTAAGTGGCCTTTCCAATCCGTATGGAAAGCGCAAATGTCAAAGTAGCTTAGGACGCATGGTGTCTGCTGCAATAGGATGTTCATCATCCTCGCAAATGTCGCTGGTGCCGTTACGAGACCGAATGGCATGAATCTCCATTGCATGAGACCCATAGGGGTCTGAAACGCTGTGTACTGTTTACTGGCCTCTTCCATTGGGATTTGCCAGTAGCCTTTAGCCAAATCTATTTTCGAAAACACGGACGACTCGGCCAATCGCGCAAATAGATCTTCCTGATTCGGGATAGGTTCAGCATCGTAAATGGTTAGAGCGTTAAGCTTCCTGTAATCGATACAAAATCTAACGGAACCGTCTGTTTTCTTTACTAGTACAATCGGCGAGCAGTAAGGGCTCGTCGAGCGCTCAATGACTCCTAAGCTGAGCATCTTTTCCACCTCGGACTGTATGGTGTCGTGCGCTTGCAGCGGGCGCGGGTAGGGTTTGACAAACACGGGTACGTCCGAGTGCAACCGGATGACGTGTTGAACTAAGGATGTTTTACCCGGCAAATCAGTGAATACTGGCGAAAACTCCCGAACAAGATTCATGATGTCCTGTGTTTTACTTTGATCCAGCTCTGGATTGATATTAACGGAAGTCGCGTCCTCTGTGGCTTGCAAGGATAGGAGCGATCTTGTCATAGATAATGGCTCCCGGTCGTTGTCATCGATAGTGACCATCGCTGCGTTTGCTTGGGCCACAACATGGCATGAATGATCGTGATGAGTTTGATCATCGGTAAGATACTTTTTCAACATATTAATATGGTACACCTTATCGTTACCACGTATGGTAATGAGATAATTAACTCTCGAGAGTCGCTTTTTAACTAGAAAGGGGCCTTTCCAAGTGAGGAGTAGTTTGTTATTCGTTTCTGGTAACAGCACCAATGCCCGATCTCCGACTGACAGGGTTCTTAACCGACTACCCTGATCGCGATATCCTATAAATGACCTGGTCCGTACGCATGCAAATTGTCGAGCCAGGTCGCATGCATTAACTATTCTATGTCGGAGATCGACTATGTACTGATACGCGGATCGCGTATCAGGAACGTCGGTATCAGAACCGGCGTATAAATCGCGTAAAATGGCCATCGGGCCACGTGGTTTTCGACCGTATAACAGTTCAAACGGGGAAAAACCCGTTGTCGCATTTGGGAGTTCCCTATATGCGAACAAGATGGCCGGAAGTCGACGGTCCCAGTCACCAGGTCTATCGGCGGAAACGCGTGCCAGCATAGTTTTCATGGTGGCATTCCAGCGCTCGCAACAGCCATTGGACTGTGGATGGTATGGCGACGTAAGTTTCTGCCTAATGCCCGTGAGTTCCAATACTTTCCTGAAAAGGTCAGAGGTGAATTGCGGACCTCTATCAGATAATAATTCGGACGGGAATCCGACACGTGTGAATATGGTCACCAATGCCTCGGCGACGTGATCGGCCGATATTTCCTTTAAAGGGACAGCCTCAGGCCAACGGGTGGCATAATCGATTACTGATAGAATAAACCGATGGCCTCTATCCGACTTCGGTAATGGCCCGACGATGTCGACGGCAACTCGCTGAAATGGAGTGGAAACCGGCGGCATCTCTTGTATAGGCGCCCGCGAAGTTTTTCCTTTGGGGGTTCTTTTCTGGCATGTATCGCAACGCGACACATAGCTATTTATGTCCCCGTAAACCCCGGGCCAAAAAAACTGAGACAGGACTCTCGATTTTGTTCTCGCTTTGCCTTGGTGGCCCGCCAATGGCGTGTCGTGCGCGAGGCGGGTGATGTCTCGGCGAAATGATCTCGGTATGACCAATTGCAAAATAGTTTCGCGCTTTCCCCGAAAAACGCGATATAGGAGGTCGTCTTTAAGGCAGAACCTGGATGTATCCGGGTTGTCCGGATCAATCTTAGCAAAGAGGGGCTTTAGTGATGGATCTGTGCGCTGTTCGTTACGAAAAATCTCGGGGGTTACATCCAAATCGACGACAGGCGATCGTAATGTGTCGTCACTCTGGCGACGCGATTGTTGTCTTGTCGTGACACACGCAATGTCGTTATCATCCCAAATCCCGAGTTCGCAATCGGAGACGTCCTTTAAGTGGGGAATATTCCCAATGATTAGGTCGGCGACCGGATTTGGTAGCACGCAGGCCGTGACAACACCAGTTATAAACGGTGTGTCAACATATATTTCCGCCAAACGAAAATGTTCAACTGAACCACCAAAAGTAATGCATGTCGCATCGCGATCCAGGAGTTGTGCAGGACGGACCAGCGACTCACGTACACCGACGGTCGTACAGCCTGAATCTCGCAATACGGATGCTCGTATGGCGTTTACTCGTCCCTCATACAATGTCAGCGCGCCTCGCTCGTGGAGGGCGGACATCACTGGAATAACTTTATCTACGGTTTCGGCATTCCTAGTTCTGTAACCGCGGTTTTCGGTGAATGCTACAGAGCATGCATTTGCCGCATCTAATCTAACTCTGCATTGTCGCGCAATGTGGCCTCCGGCGCCACATCTATAACAGTAGACTGGATTATCATCCCTTCGAGGTGTACCTCGATAAGAAGGAAATGTGGGCGCTTGATAGTAGTTGTTACGCGGTCCTCCGGTAGGGAAAGGACGTGTATATCGGGGTTCCCAGTCCCGAGAAAATTTATGGGGATTCGGTTGCCTCCTGCTAACCGGCGGCTCGGACCGTGGACGAACCTGCGGCGACTGTCGAAAGGGCTGTCTTGATTGTCTCGACGGTACCGGTGTCTTAGTAGCAGCGCCGGCGTAACACGGTTCGTTTACTTTAGCTTTAGCTAACGATCGATTAGGGTGAGCTGCAGCATACCGTTCCGCTATCGATGTTATCTCGACGGTAGTTTTGGGGGCTTGTTCCTTAAAATGCGCCACCAGGTCCGTGTGGCAGGACATATATATTTGGTCTTTAATTATCAAATCATATAGTTTCTTATAGTTTCCCTCTTCCACACCGGCCAACTCAGTCCAACGGCTGAGTAGGTGGCGGAGGCGGTCCACGTAAGTAGAGAAATTCTCAGATGCCTCCGGCTTGCAATCGCGGAAACGCTTATGAAATCCATCTTCCGTATGTTGGAAACGCTTTAATAGCGCGGTCTTTAGAATGTCATAGTCCCTAGCGTCATCAATAGTGAGGCTATGGAAAACTTCCAACGCTCTCCCTGTCAAAAGATTGGCGAGGCATGACGTGTACTCACTACGCTGCCATCCCGCGCAAACGGCATGGAGTTCGAAGCGGTGTAGGTAGGAATCAATACGATCAACCTTATCATTAAAGGTTGGCAATTTAGGCTTCGTTTTATTATTGGAAGTAACTTCCGGAGCCCCGGTAGGTTGGGCTTGCTTCGCTTCTAACTGTTTCAAAGCGAGCTCGTACTCTCTTTGAGCCTGTTTTTCCGCGCGTTCCGCGGCTCTATCTTCTCGTTCCGCGGCTTTTTCTTCTCGTAATCTCTCCGCGGCCTTTTCTTCTCGTAATCTCTCCGCGGCCTTTTCTTCTCGTAATCTCTCCGCGGCCTTTTCTTCTCGTAATCTCTCCGCGGCCTTTTCTTCTCGTTCTTCTTTCAGTTTCTGGTCTACCCAAGAAGCACGCTGAGCTTCCGGTATGCCAAATGATTGGGCCAGTTCCAAATATTTCTGTAGTTCGGCCATGATATCGGTCGATAATACGATATAATAATGTCCTAATCGAGGACAGCTCCTGAAAAATCTCCAACTTTATTCTCCCTTGAAGCAATTTATCAATTGCACTCTGCGGGTGCTCGTTCCTGCAGTATGAACGAAATTAACGAAATCAACAACAAACTGTACGTCTTAGTCAACCAAGTAGTGGTTGAGCTATCTCAGTGATCACTTAACTCCACTTATTTCTCCTAATCCTCAAGCAGTGAGTCTACTGCTTCCGTGATTGGTCGTTACTAACGATACCAATGTAATATTCCCAGTGTATTTTCCGTACACTCCTAGCAGCGTTCCCTCTGCTATAAATCGGAATAAATCAATATTCACGATATGAACTTCCTTGGCTATACCAGCCTAACAACTCTAATATCCAGATTATCTCTCAACGTGCCCTAGACACGTGATTTATCCCAGGCAATAATATAGCAAGTATGAATACAAAATATAATAATGCAACACTATAATGGAAAAGAATTACATGGAGAGTAAGACGAGACTAACAGAAAGAACAAACGACAACAGACCTGACTAACCTGAAACTATGTACAGAAAGGTAAGAAAAGCACAAGAGAGACGTCTTCCTAAAATACGAGGAAGATAGAACGCTAACAATCTATACGAATAACAGGTCCCTGCAGAACTATTCAAGGCAAAGCAAATCTCCTATCCGTTTTAAACGCCATCTAGATCTGCTAGTCTGGCAAAAAGAGGTATGCTGAGTCTCGATCCCTTCCAACCTCCCGCCTATCTAATCTAACAGAAAAGAAAAAAATAATGCCTGTCAAAAGTAGGGGAGCTGGAACGACGAACCCCTCAAACGAAGACAAATACAGATGGTTCACTTAACTGGGCAAAATGGACTGGCTCTTTCCTTTGGTCCACAGCGCTGGTCTTGTCTTTTCCTGATGCTAGCTGTCAGTCCCTCGTAGTGGTCCCAGGATCAATGACGAGAGGACATGCCAGACATGTAGGGGAGAAACAAAAACAAAAAAATCAGCAGTATACAAAACTATAAACTACAAAAATTACATAAATAACAGTGGAGTCTTAGAGTGGTAGACCTGCAGCTGTTGACGGGGTCCTCTTCCGATGATAGTAGTGTTCTCTAGATGTCAGAAGGTGACGGGTCCTCTTCAGATGTCAGTGGGGTCCCCTCCAGATGTCACGAGCAGAGTTAGGGTCTTGGGGATGTTACGACTGCACGAGAGGCAGCTAACTCACACTCGGACACAACCACACAAGAAAAGTACTAAATAACTAGAGCGTATATATGTCAGGCCGGTCAGGCCATAGTTTACATAAATATTAATAACAAAACAAAAGACAATAGAGGTATATATTCAAACCAAAAACTCTAATTAATAACTTAACCAATGATATTCATGTAACTATGGAGGTACTGCAATCAATAGTAAATAGGTATATTATACGAAACTGGATATCAATTTAAAGTGACAGTTGAGTCGCCACTGGCCAGACGCCAGGCAAACTCTCCATAAATCATATGGGCTTAAATGTTAGGAGAGCCCAGTACGTTCAAAGCCTACAGAAGCACTCTTCGGCTTGTAGGTAATTTAAGCAGTTGCCAAAAGACTATATTTTATGCACAATCACTATTCAATTCATCAACAATGTGCTATATTATTCCAATCATACTATGGCAATAGATCTATCATACAGGACACTCGTGGTCGAGTGCCAGCTGGGGTTTCCTTAGTCTTCCTATGAGGCTGTAGTTCTCTCTCTATCTCCGATCTCTATTATACTTGAATAATTAAGATATATTACCATTGCTCACGCCTACTGAGAGGCGCGAACATCAAAATAGCGCAGCGTGGGCTTTCAAAGGTCAGCCCACTCAGACCTTTCTTTCTAGAGCTCAGTCAGTCCGTTAGCAAGGACTTCTTAGTCTTCAGACCACACAGTTCAGGTACTGGCCAACCGGAGATACTTCACGAAACGATGCTTCTCTCGTCTGTATTCACCAAATCTGAACGTTACACGATGTTATATACTAACCAACTACCCAGCGTGCTAGTCCGCTGGCCCAATTAGTTCAGCTATCTCATAGGTCGAAACCTCCCACCATTTTAACTGTAGTAATACGTCTGCACTATTCTACCAGCCAGTTAACGTGCAAAACTTGTCTAGTCATACTTAACAATGTCAACTGTCCCCACCTTGTTTCACCCCTACTCCATTACTTATTAATCACGAACATTAAAGCCGACAAGCGTGACTCTAGCAGTTTAACTTTACATTTATTTACTCACCAACTATAATTTGGCGAGGACCGTTCAAGGCCACCAGCCAATTTCTCATGGCCCTGGTAAACAACAACAACTCACTCTCTGCGTGAGTTTTAACAATATCCGAATCATGACAGATGCTTTATTAGTAAATGCGCGGTTGGGCGATTAATGTGCTTGACTAATTTAAAAGTTATGTAACTCATATGGTGCTCTTCTTCTCACCCAGTGGTCCTCAACCCTTTTCAGGCAATCGCCCCCCTCCCCTAAAAGCTCCAATATTTTGTTTCATCGCCCCATTGCCCTGTATTTGCCCCCCCCCCCCCAACCGGCCCCTCCCCATTCATATTGTCGCTTCCCCAAGCCCCCTTCATTGTTTTCACGCGTATGTCACCCTATTCTTCGTTTTCGCCACACCCCCTCCCCCCGAATTTCAAAATCGCCCCCGGGAGTGGGGGGGGGGGGGTGTATCGTCCACGTTTAGAACCACTCTGACCATACCAGAGACTCGCGAGAGCTTTCGGCCATACTCAGTTTTGCCATAATTCCTAAGGGTGACCACAGAAAGGCCACCTAATAAGTCGGCGCCTATAGGTCGGAGCTTTCGGTTACCACCTAGAGCGCCTATGCTACACATAAAGGCCGCCTACAATTTCGGTGCATTGCGCCTGGTAGGTTTTATTTGTACTTTTTTTCTGCTCACACTACTCACTGCACCACGTGGAACTAGGCAGAGTGAAACTGAGTTGACCAGATGCTCGCTTTAAACATTTTGAATTATCATGTCTTTAAAATGATTAAAACATTTTTTAAATTGTTCTCTTGCAAACTAAACAAATTCTGCTCGGTGACTTCGTTGATTTAAGGCCGCTGAATCCAAATCTTCAATCAAATTTCCTCTATCGTCCCGTCCAGATGTGGTTTGGTCAGTAGAAAATAGCCCCGCTCGCCGTAAATGAGTATGACTCATCACACCTTCCCGTCGAGCCACGGTCTTGCCCGTCACCGTGTCATCGGATCGGTGTCTTTCAGCGCAATAGGAATGTCTTTTGGATTCCGATAAAAAAAAGTCTGCACCTACGGCGCTGAAACGGACCGAATCTAGGTGGACTCTGTGTGCAGTTGTTGAAATAAAATAGTGCAATTCTTCTCACCTAAAGCGCCTAGTGGCTCGGTGACCGAATTCGGTGGCCTTTGTGTGGCTACCCTAAGTATTCATTTAGATAGTAGATCTAGATCTAGATCTACCTAGCATTTCACAGGAGGTCCTCCGCCCGTCCAGAAAGAGGGGACTTTTGAGCGGGTTTATCAAAAGGTTGGGTTTAGTATTTGTATGGGACAAAGAAAGAAGAAAGAAGAAAGAAGAAAGAAGAAAGAAAGAACGAAAGCGCGGGGTTAGGGGAGATCATCATATTATGTTTCACGTTTTGGCAAGTGGCGCGGACGGGGGGAAGACCTCCCCATTTCACAACTTTGTCGCACACCAATACTGCATCCCTCACCTTAAGCTTTCATTTTACCTGCTCTTCATTCTGGACCATTTATAGTCGGGGATAGCTGGGATGACCCCTTCCTGTCTGTTATCTAACAAACTTGCCACCTCCCCCCCCCCCACCCCATCCCCCGCATGGAACCTAATGACTGGGGGGGGGGCACACATGCAATTTGCTGTCCTGCTGCAGGCGTGCCTTAGTTTTAGTTTCATGTCCCCGTTGACACTGTGATGAGCCTGTGCCTCGTATGTGTGCACATGGCCGTTCATAATATCTAGAAATCTAGATCTAGAAATCTAGGTCTAGGTCTAGATTTAGATCTAGATCTTTTTCTTTAATGCGACGCAGCTACAACGCGACAGCAACATCACAAAATCGAACGTGTACGCCTAGGCTTAAACTGCTCATAATTTTTAGGAATTCATGTCATAACTAGCATTTTACAACTTTTTCGTACACTATTACTGGGATCCTAGCCTGAACTTCGCATTTTAACCGTTCTCGGCTCTCGGCCAGTTCATGGACTGTTCATAATTCCCATGAATTCATGTCATAACTAGCATTTCACAATCTTGTCACACTAATACTGCGTCAATAACTTTACTTTCACCCTAAAGACACTTCATTCTCGGCAGCTTTGGACAGAGTTGTCTTGGAGATCGTCTCATCGTCACTGATCTCACAACCAAATGCAGGGAAACTGAACAATTACGGACCGAAGACCAGCAAAACACGTCATGCATGAACTTACCTTGTAGAGAAAAGCTTCATTCTCGGCAGCTTCAAACTTTGACGATGATCGAATACTTTTTGGATCAGCCGTGAAAATCTCCCCCTTTCTAAAACCCATCTTGTCTCTGTGAAGTAACCACGTGGACTGACTGGTCTCTGAACTTGTTTGCGCTTGCCCACGTCTTGCCCGCCGTCCACGTGTGTTCCGTGAGTTAACTTGGTAAATTTTTCACCGTCGACACCAAAACAAACAAACAACAATAAGCGAGGCCCATTCCACGTGACATGTGTTACACCTGAAGACCAGTTTTTCACCTTGCTAGCTTCCTAAAGGAATCATTAATGAGATATTTATCATTTAAACCTTTTTGACAATAACAGAACAAATTAAACTAAAAATATCCCCGCACAGGTTTTTTATCTTTAATTTAAAAACACAACTTGAAGGTTAGATCTAAGTCAAACATGGTGCTTAATTTGGCGTGACGAATGTTACATTCACAAAAAGTGGTTTTCCAGTTTAAGTAACATTTTCTGTAATTTCGGTGAAAATGGTCTAAGAATTTCATCTAAATTTTTACATGGTACTTGTAGATGACTGCTATGGAGATGCCAGATTCTGTATCCCATAATTCTTATATTTTTAGATAACATAAACAAAAAAGTGTCGTGACCTGTGTTACATTTTTTTTTTTTTGGTGTGGCGTATGCTATATCTTCACTTTTCAAGTGCCTTTTCAGGAATAATATTACGTTTTGGATTTAAGTCTGAATGGTGTAACAATTTACAGTCATAAATTATGTTTATTCTGTATATAATTGGTTATGATCCGTCTCAAATATTTATGGCTACGTCTGTTGGATTCTTTCTAGACAAAACCTAAGTCATTAATAGAATTTTCTTGTTACTTATATATTGTTAAAATGTCAATACCATATAAGGAGGAACAAAAAGTGGATCACATCAGCTATTTGTTATTAAACATAAAACTACCAAATATTGAATATTTTTGCTTCTCAGTATGTACTATTGTTCTCAGAAAATATGCGGTAAAATTACGAAATCCAGCCTGTATTCTTCCTCAGTTGAAACTTTTTTTTTTGGTCAATAAACCATTAATTTTAGAAATTAAACCAAGGCTTTTCTATTTGATATTTCAAACTCTAGATTTTCTCATACTGGTTGACATTTCGTGGAATGGGCCAGGACAAAATTTTTTGGGCGTTCGGTCGTTAACCTTTTTACCGCCAGGGCGGGAAATTTATGATTTTCCTACTCACTGTTACTTTTAGGCCTGGCGCGCATTAGCTGATTTTGATAATCCAACTAGTTGGTTGGTGACGTCACGACGTTGATTTTCAGTGATAAAAAAGCAGTTGGCTAGCGGGTGTAATATCCTACTGAAACTACGACTAGGCGTAGAAAGGCCGGTTTTGATCAGCCGACTAATTGGGTGGAGATGTCACGACATTGAATTTCAAGGAGACCCAAGTAGCCGTGACTTCACTATCCAACTAAGTCGGCGGATCAAACTCGGCTTGTTGCGCCTTGTCATGGTCCTCCTTTTTGTTCTTAGCAAATTAAGATGTTGCATTTTATTTTTTTAAAAATCATGTCTCTAATGAAAACAGACAAGTAGTTCGTGCAAAATGTTAGAGTTTTCAGTGACGGCCTTATAATTATAACGTCGACATTCGACATTATTCGAGATTTCAAGCTAAGCGTTATAGAAAGGGTATGAGGGTGAAATGGGGTAGGGTTTGGGGGGAGGGGGGAGGAGAAGTAAAAAATCGCCCATATTGAGCGTATGTACTGTATTGATGGACGTCTTCTACATGTTAGGCCAGGCATGCAATAGCCGATTTCGATCAGCCGATTGATTGGATGGTGACGTCACGGCCTATAGTTTCAATGAGATGTTGCGCACTCACCTCACCTGTCGGCTTCATCGTCATCGATGTTAGCTGCTACAGTGGATGTCACGACAAAATCTCCTCCACCCAATCCTGTCCTTAGCTTTCCTAGTTAGTTCACTTATGTCCAGCTGGCTGACTTTCTTGATGTTATCGTGATATGTAATGGGTGGTCTTCCTTGTTTTCTCTTTGTTTCTGTCTTTCCTTGAAGGATTGATATCATAAGGGCCGTGCTTTTGTTTCGGGCCGCGTGGCGGATGTATGCAAGTCTTCTTTTATTTATTTCAGGTGTTATTCTTCTGGTGGTGCCAAGCTGTTCTAAGATGCTTGTATTTGTTCTCCTTTCTGTCCAACTTATTCTGAGTAGCCTTCTGTAAAGCCACATTTCAGCTGCCTCCAATCTTGTTATGTCTGCCTTTTTGAGTGTCCAGGCTTCACAACCATATAGTAGGACTGGCCAGATCAAGCACTTAAGTATGTTCACTTTGAGGTCCGTTGGTGTGCCTCTATCCTTCCAAATGTTGTTTAATTGAACCATTTTGTGTTTTGCCATTCCTATCCTTGTTTTTATGTCCTTTGAGCAGCTTCCATCTTGCGATTTATGTGATCCTAGGTATTTGAAATCAGTCACTTTTTCTAGTGCTGTTTTGTTTACTAGTATCTCCTGGTGTTCATGGTGCCCTGTTCCAGTATGCATGACTTTCGTTTTCTTAGCATTTAGGTGTAGGCCTGCTGTCTTGCCCGCTTCATCCACTCTGTACTAGTTAACTATATTATTGTTTTCTTCATTGAAACTCAGTGTTGTGACGTCACAAACCAACCGGTTGGCCGATCAACAAGTTGGTGACATTAGAAATTGATGGCGATTCACCTTCCTACAGTCATGGCTTGTAAAGGGTTAAGCTTGCTCGAGAACGCCATCACTCACCACTGAGTGCACGAGGAAACCACCAGCAGCAACAAGAACGATAAGAGTTGTACAAATAATTAATAGTGAAACTTGAATCAAAAAGGGGGGGGGGGGATCTATAAAGTATGTAGGCTTGATTTTGACGATTTTTGGCGCTTCCCTTCCTTCTCTTCCTTGTTCACTATTCATACGCTTGATTTCAAATCCCCCCCCCCCCCCCCGGCCGTCGTACGCGTTTCATACGCTTGATTTCAAATCCCCCCCCCCCCGGCCGTCGTACGCGTTTCATACGCTTGATTTCAAATCCCCCCCCCCCGGCCGTCGTACGCGTTTCATACGCTTGATTTCAAGCCCCCTTGGCCCCGCCCCTTACGCTTGGCTTCACACACACCCACCCTCCCACCCCCACCCCCCACCCTCAGCCTCTACCTTAGATGACCGAAGGGCCTTAATTTAAAATGTTAAATATCCATGATAAAGTCTTGATTGTTTTGAAACTTGAAATAACGTTTTGCGCGAAGTATTTGATTGTTTTCCATTGTAATTGTAGTCTAGGTTTGATTTTTAAATTAATAATAATCCTACAACTTATTTTGTTGAAAGAAAAAACATAAACTTTTAAATTGATTGCCGTAACCGAAAAAGGTATGCACACCTTACAGAACCCTGTTCCTGCGAATTGTCTGCTGTTTATATGCGAAATCCCCCCCCCCCCAAACCTCTCTTTTCGGAGCGTACGTACTTTACAGATGCCCCCAGGGCCAGTAGGATGTATATAACCTTAAAGGTTTAAAGTTTACCGGCCTTATTTCGGGAATACATTTTTCTTTTATATAAAAAAGACACTGGTAATCCTACCAATCTTATAGAAATCCTAGATAAATCTACATCGGATTGACGTAGGGCTGCTGTTGGGACGCTTTTTAACTATGGTAATGAATTAAAACATTTTGTTGTTGTTGTTGTTTTTATTTTCCAGCAAATTAAATTCCAAGATAATAATACAAGTCATGTCTCTAATGAAATAGTCCAATAGTTTCGTGCAGAATCGTTATGCCACCATAAAACTCAAGCATCATATCAAGGCTTTATTATCGATATTCACCATTCGAATACTCGTGCGGTTGTTGGGGGTCGGGCCGGGGGTGGGGGGGGGGGCAGAAGCCAAGATAAACAGCGTACATGCGGAGGAGGGGATGGGGGGGGGGGGGGGGGAACAGGGTATGAAATCGCCAAAACAAAATCGCGACCGACCTCAGTTCTTGTTTGTTCTAACTCCACTTTTTGCACAACTGAGAAATTCCACGTTTAACTTTTGCGGCTTTAGCTATTCTTCTTCTTCTTCTTTCGTTCACCAATCTAAATCTGCAGATTTGTTCTTTTAAGAAAATCTACGGTTTTCCATAGAGTTTGATATTCAGGTCGGTGGGTTGGGGCCAATACGTTTCTGGCAGTGCTGAGAAGAGTGTTCAGTTCTGCAATATATGCTCCGTGTTTTATTATGATAAGGATTTTGAATAAATTGGGACTGTGAAACAGCTGACAAGGTGTATATTTGTTATACCACTTCTACTGACTAACAAGATCTCCAGTTTTTCAGATAAAAAGAGAGAACAAGCAAGAACGAAGGTCGTGAAATGGAGTATACTTGCTTTGTGGACGACCCCTTTGTCACGAGTGGAGTGAGTGCAATTAAGGGGATTGCTACAGAGCGGGTGTAGAGTAAGAAGGGCTCACGGTAGACAAGTAAGTTAAGCGTGCTGTTGTGAGTAGTGGGGGGGGGGGGTCTGAATGAGGCGAAAGCGCTGTATTACTATCACTGCAAGTTAGAAGGTCCTACGGAACGGACCTGTGAATAAGAGCCCATCGGGCGGACATAAGGGGAGCAGTCGAGAAGACTAGTGAGAGAGTCTTTCCAGTGATGACTGGTTATTCAGAACGTTGATTGATTATTATGATTGATGTATTATATTATATTCGTCTATTACCATGATGTAAATAAGTATATGTGAGGAATGTGGAAGTCCTTGATATTGGATATAGCAATGTGCGCCATGAGCGATAGATGAAAGTGAGTTCATGGATTTGTAGCGCGAGTGAGTAGTGTGTACTCCGATGGAGGTGTGTTACCGTAAGATGTGTGGTGAGTGAAAGGTGAACTAGTGTGTGTACGCTTCATGGGTTGTAAGGAGAGGTGGAGTGAATAGAAATGGTAGGGTATTATACCAATGTAATGTTATTCTTGTAGGTGTCGAGGACGGGCCGCAGAGCCACCTCGATGAGCACAGGGGATAGGCCAGCATAGGGCCGGAGGCCACACATAGGCCAGAAGTGAGGCTGTCAGTGCAGGACCGTAGAGGCACATAAAGTCGTGGCAGTCAGGCCACGGACAGGGACGTAGATATGAGCGTGAATGTGATAATGCACTATTGCCATGTTGAGGGGCTAGTGAACTAATAATGTACTGTTGAAATGATAATGTCTTTTGAAATGATAATGTGTTATTACCCTGCTGAGGTGCTAGGGGAGTGCTAAGGTGTATGACAATAGGAAAGTGATATTGAGAGACTGCGGTGCCAGTGAATTACTAATGTGCTATTAAGACCCTGAGGGGAGAGGCTGAGGCCGAAGTGCCTTTAGGAGTAACTACCGGATTGTGGATCCGAGGGAGAGTGTGTGTGAGAATAAGGCCGTTGTACGGCAGTTAATTGCCATAATATAATGTATGTAATTGCGCTATTATCTGTATAATTATGTTTAATAAATGTGTGAGTCTGATGGGTTGTATTGTTAAGTGTTAAACTTGTTTGTTCGTGATTGTTGTCCTCTCATAAACTATTACATCTCCCAGTCTGGGATTTGTGACACCCTTCGTGGCGATAATGGTAAACATGTTGGTCTGTGAGCACACTGTTCCCCCCCCCCCCTCCCAAATCAAATTGGAGGTTTTTTTTTTAAATATTGTTTTCTTTTACTTATTTTTCGGTTGTTTTTCGGGAAGCGTTGGGGTAATTTCTGGTTCTGTATGACAAGGTTCTCACCTGTCTCATCTCTCTTTCTTGTCTCGTACTTATGCGCTCATAAGTTCGTTGTCAGTGTCGATTCAATCATGATGTGATTGGTGAGAGAAGACGGGAGACCACTCCCCCCCCCCCCCCCCCATTTTTTTCCTTTTCAAGCTACACATTAATAGATTGTTTGGTTTTTATAAAGTAGTTGATTAGGGGACGGAAGTCTCATTATAAAGGCGGGAATAGAGAAAATAGTGAGTTGTGTCCCCTGCTCATCCATGATTAACAATGTGAAAAAAAAACAACAACAACAACTACGGTCCCCCAACGACAGCTCAGGTTGAATGTCGGAACATCGGAATAAAAATGTCATGCGGAAAAAAAGCCCAGTGAAAAGAAATCTATTTATATTCGTTGTTTTGTTTTTTTTATTTAAAATATAAAAAGCATCTATCAAGAAGAATAACTCGTCTTGAGAAAATTAATTCTACAAGTTTTGAAATTTGCCCGCTCCCTCAATGTTCACCAGCAGCTGGCTGACCGACGCTGGGTTTCTGCTCCCGAGTTACCTGCTTTCTACATGTGCTCCCCCTAAGAATTCATTCGACATTCCGCCAAATTTGTCTGCTTACCAGCCGCTGGCGACCAGCGTTCTCTCTGTTCATCTCAAAAGATAAAGCGGCATCATTTTTACCCGCACCGGCAACCTGCTTTCTCTGTGTGCTCCCCCTAACTCCTTATCATAATACCAGAGCCCCAAATGTTTAACGCCGAATTTCTCAGCTTTACAAAAAATGGTTTAGAACAAACAAGAAACAAGAAGTAAGGTCATGGAGTATCTGGCCCTTACCAAAGTTACATCATTCCTCTGTGGGAATCGGGCCACACCCAGTTCATGAATCAAAACATCATACATAATTAATTAATTTACCACTTGAATGGAGCATACTGTTGGTCGCTAAACATAATTATATGACTTCAAAAATATTGTGAAGTGAAAAACAGAGCTTTTGAGCAATTTTGCAATTGAAAGTAGTGTCGGGCAGCATTTATGTTGGTAGTTAATTAGCTGAGTGTGCTCGTCTGAGGCAACTACTGACTAGCGTACAGTTGATTACTCATATTAGTAATTAGTATTAGAAACTGTATCTCTCATTATCTTAACCTTTTCTCACAATAATTTTTTCCAGATGTACCAATGGTGTAACTGTGATTTCCACGGTGCCATAGTCCCCTGCAAAGTGTCCGACAAAGATGGCCTGTGAGACAACATGTCTTGAGCTACTCAAAACTTTTCAAACTGAGCTCAGACGAGAGAAAAGTATGTCGAAAAAGACCAAAACGGCAGTTCTGGTACTTAACTGTACTTTAGGACGAGTCTAGACTACCGAAAATATCTTACAGCAGGTCAGTATGGCTATGAATTAGTAAGCATAGGAAAAAGAGATCGATCATGATAAAATTAATGTGATTTTCATAAGACGGTAACCATTCGATGGTTGTCTAGAAATTCGACTGAGCCATGCCACAGAGGCTATGGCTACTGCAGAGTTATTGGTGTGTTCGTGATTCATTTGTTTGTGTTTATTGTTTAGTTCTTATGATGCAACTCGATAAGAAAATGATTAGAGACAGCATTCTCCTCACCTTAATCCTTGTCCTTCTCTCCATTATTCTTGTGATCATTTTTTTTTTTTTTTGCTTTTTTTTTTTGTGGTTAAGAAAAAAGGTTGATCAGAGGGAGCACTGCCGATGGTTTCATCCCGCAGATTCTCTGGATCTTTAAACAAAAATGAAACTTTGAAGATGGCACGCCTATCCCAGCTCTGGCCTCTCCCCTGCAGTCCCTTGGTAATTTAGGACATGATAAACACTTGGACATCCATCCTCCAGAGAGTTTATCAGGTAGACACACGGCCGTCTCACCGGCTCTAGGTTGATGTTTTCCTACGATGTTCTAAAAGCTGTAACAGGAGATCTCATTTGTCTCTACGTAGACGGCTGTCCATTATGTAGCAAGTTTGGCAGGCAACAAGTTTATCCCCGACTCCTCTGCTCGCTTGGGAACTCTCTGTGTGCGACAGGCGACACCGGAAACAGAAGACCATGGTTCCAGCGCGCCCCATTTCCCGCGGTTTCAGGTAGCGTGGTAGCTGAGAGTGAGGAGTTATCGATAAACGCTCAGGTGTCCAGAGGAAGAGGCAGGGAATGGGGAGTGTTGAGCCCTTTGCTGTGTGTTACTTGTAAATATCTGGGAGTGGACAGATAGTTGTCTTACTGTGAGACATGGGAACTTGGCAAACAGAAAATACTCAGAAGGAATCGAGGCAGGCATTATGTTCTTCAAGTCTGGGATTCAACGAAAAGAGAGATACTGAAAATGGGTGATATTATCTGTATGAGTTTTTTGTTTTTTTTTATAGTTTTTTTATTTTTATTTTGGCCATTTCAACATAAGTAAAGCAATGAATTTTTTTTTCCAGACCACGCAAGGCAAACCCATCGCAAAACAATCAAATTAGAAAATGTTATGAGGAACCCACAGGTTCAGATTAAAATCACAAAAGGGGGACAAACGTTAGATAGCTTAAATGACGTTGCATAGTTCATACGCGATTACTTAGTGTCCAGCGTGTTGCCTTAATTGGCTACTAGCAGGTACTGTTGCTTAGAATTAGATTTTTTTTTTTAGTCTTCATTTTCAGGCAATTTAGTCACAACATCCCTACTGTCTTTGGTACCAGGTAACAAGGCATAGCATGGTTTTGAATAAGAACAGTATTAATAATAAACAACAGCAACGATACAAATAACAACAAAACAATTACAAAAACACCGGCTGCAGATGTACGACCTAGGGAAACTCCATGATTGGACCTGTTGTTTTTTTTCCCCTTCGATTGCTATGGGTATATGCCCTTCCGTTCTTAAGGAATTATCATCTCAACTGGTGTGTTTTGCTTCCTGCGTCTTATGAAGACGATGGAGGATAAAGGGCAGTTTCGGCTAAGATGGCCAGACACTTTATATTGCAGTCGGAGTTCGAGTTGAGTTTGAGTTTGAATTTTGCGGCGCGTCCGCACGATAACGGCTGTTTTTCGGCTTTCAAGTTGTTTTGTGGGGTTTTTTTGTGTTTGCAGTCGGATAAATCGGTTTCGTTGCAATCGTGGACTCCATCGAATTTTCATATCAGAACAACACAGTGAGGACATCGGAGGATTGCATTTTTCGTGACCTCTGCAATAATTAGTTTCAAAACTGAATTAGTGTCCATTTTTTTCATTTAGTAAACAAGAACCGTGTCATATTCTTCGTGTCTCTTAAGTATTCTGTGCTGTTGCCCTTGTCTTTTCTGTTACCAACTCAGTGTACCTCACATACCATTTTTCACTCATGGGGGAAGATCCGCCCGACGGTTTGACAATTGGCATGCAATAGCCCGGACAGATAAACTATCTATTATATATTTCAGTAACTTGCAACCTTTGGCATGACTAACTGACCAAACTATACACTCTTCAGGCCTTAAATTTGGCAGGAAGGTGGCAATTGAGATAAGGAAGATGATGGCTATAATTAAAAGTTGTTTACTTCAAGCCTGTATTTTAAAAGAAATAACAATGTTTATTGTTATGTAACATCTGTATTTTTGCATGTTTGTTTCGTAATATATAGTACCGTGCATGTCATAAAAAGTAACTGTATCAAGCGTTCAGTTTGGTGCGTAATGTTGTGGTGCGCATGAGTTCTGAAGCAAGACTGTAGTTTATTACTTTTATTATATGAGAGAGAGAGAGAGATAGAGAGAGAGAGAGAGAGGGGAGGGGGGGAAGCACATGATTGTTTATTCCGGGCAATGCCCGGTAGGTCATCTAGTAAAGCATATTTTGACGGAATGTGTAGATTTCATGCACATCCGAAGAAGACACTAGACCTGTGAATCCATGAAAGAATCATCTGCTGACGTGGACCCCAAAATGCGTCTTGTCCTTTCTGACAGAGGTTGAAATCTACAACTTTATTCAAAAACATATTTACAAAACTCTTTTCAGATTAATGTATAACAACTTGTGACAATATTGTACCAGTGTAATAAACATTTATACGGAACTATTTAATTCTATGTGTGAAACTTAAATTAATGAAGCTCTGAAGACCAAACATAAATTAAGTATTCAAATTGACCATGAAAGACCCAAAATAGTGGTTATAGTGCCGACGCGCTGTAAAGTCCAAACTCAAACCCAAAGTCATCAGTTTCAAAAGTGAATTAGTGCCCCTTTTATTCAATAAACAAAAGCAGTGTCTCCTTATTCTTCATGCCTCGTAAGTATTCTGTTTTCATTTTCATTTCTCTTTTATTACCAGTTCAAAATACTCTCCCACCATCTCAGTTTGACGTAGCTGTAGCAAATTGATGAACAGTTTGTCTAGATACCACAGCTGCAGTTTGACGATGTTTTTCTATCCTTAGAGCTGGAGTTTTGTCAGGTTATTGGTATTACACTAACGGAATGTGTGTTGTAAAACAGCCAGTCTCCCGGCGTTATAAAGAAGCAGGAACTATTTTGAGACCACTTCATGACAGGGTTCCTTACCAGGCCTTCTATTCAGTGTCCACTACAGGCGAGGTTTACAAAGATATTTTGACAAATGATTCGCTTCAACGCCGTCACACAGAGCATATTGTAGAAGTGAACTTGCCTGAAGGCGCGACGGTCTGCTCAGTGAAAAGCCCAGAGAGGCGGCTGAAACGCCCCCGATTTAAATGAAGTACAAATCTCGTGACAATTCATCAGTGTTGTTGTCGCCCTTGATGTCTGCTCTCCTGTGAAGGAGGAGGAGATGCACGCCTTTCAACAAGGAAATGATGATCCCAGGCCTTGTTTGCCTTGATGTCGCCCACTGAAGGGATCCTGTGTGGAAAATGTGGGACGAGAAGAATATGCAAAATGACTGGGCCACGTTTGAATTCTGTGTGAATGTTCAGCATGAATTATTGAGAGGATGGTGGATGGATACAGATAAGAGAAAGTCTGAACTTTGGCCCCAGGCGATGTGACGGGCAGCGTTTTATTTTAAAAAGTTAAATTCATAAAACTGTGAAGAAGGAGAATGGAGGTGAAGAGGGCTGAATGCATGGCTTAGAGGGACTAGGAATGCTTTGCAAGAAGTGGAGGTTTTAAGAAAAGCCGACATGTTTGGTGGAGGGGCGGATGTGAAGTTAAATTTAACAGAGATGGTAAAACAAATCCAGAAGACAACAACAACAACCACAACAACAACAAACAAAAGTGAGGAGTGAGCACGAGAGGCAGAGTCTGATATAACTGAGTCACATTCACACTCATAAGTTCTGAAAGGCAGTGAGTGGTGAAGGTGATGTGACAGTGCTGAGAAAAAAAGATATCTTCATTAAACTTTGCGGCTAGTGGTTAGGAATTTAGGTAACTTTCCTTTTCAGCCCAGGCCTATCTGAAATGTACAAGGACAAGGGCAGAGTAATAGAATTTTTCTTTTTCTGAAGAACTGAAATAAAACTCCAAGCAAAACAAGGATAGAATCGAGTTGTCTTCATTAGGACCACCAGCCCTTCATCTACCAATTTACTGCAAATCTTCAGTGCTTCACCATGATGTCACACTTGTAATTATTTTCTTCAAGAGTAATTTTCCTCGTCAAATTTCACGCATCGGTGCTTGCTTTCACTCTCCGTAATGTGGCCCTTTCTTGTGATGATATGTCGGCCACATAATGAAGATATACTTTTAGTTTGTGGTGTCAGCTGTGACAGACTATCATGGATGAAACTGTGAATCATTCTTCTAGAGAGAGATGAATCTTCAGAATTATAGTAATTCAAGCAGTCCATCTTTCCGTTCATCTGCCCACGAGTCTATATTAGTGGTTAACGCCATCCGCCCATTCATCCGTCTGTTCATCTATCCATCTACCCACACACCCACCCGCCCACAGTACAGTTGGGTTTTTTTCGTTCAGTATTTACTTAGCAATACGAATTTCAAGTGGTGTTATAAGATGCATGTCTAGAGCAAATTCAAAATAACGTCAAGATAATACTTTTGTACAGAGAGGTAAGCAGAGCATAGATCCTTAGGTATAAACTACAACAACAACAAAATAAAAAAAACAGCACTACCCAACTGAGTAATTTGTATGTTAACTTTGACATGATGTTGCTCATTCAAGAACGACTGGCAAAAGCAGGTATGGACCTTCGCACTGTCGCGAACAAGTACAATGTTGTTTTGTCACTGTTTGTTTGAATATACCTGTAATTATAGGAGAAAGGTGTACAGGAACAGGGGGTGTTTAATTATGAGGTTCTTAGGCCTTTGCACCTTCGCCCTTTGTTGAGAAGGCCAGTTACTTAAGGCAGTCACTGAGATGTCTGTTCCTTGTTCCCGGTTTCTGGCTGGTACAGAGAGAGAAATAGATGGAAAAAATAAAACGACATAATTCTATGTGGTTTGCGAGATGATGTTTAGTGGCTGCACACACAATTACAAAACACACACGCATCATGAAGATGCCAGATCTAGTATTACCTTGTGGGCGCTGTGGAAAACAAAACAGTGGCATAATTACTGCATCAGTTATATAATGTTTTTATCTTGTGGTGGTAAAAAAAACACAAGTACGCAAATACAGGATTTAGAAACCAACGCCGGATTAAATCTCCAAATAGTATTTATTTTATGTCTGATTAATTGGTGTTGGACTGGCCTTTCAATATGAAGAAAGAACTCCAAATGCGAAAAAAAAAAAAAACCCAGAAAAATAGAAGAGATAATGTATTTATGTAGGCAGCTGGTTGAAGTGTCCACTTTCGGGGTTATGAATCCGAAATACCACGCTTATCGGAGCCAGTGTTCACGGTAATGGGCAGCGCCTTGTTAATTCTCTGATACTGCGTGTCTTAACTGGGATGAGACTGGCGAGATGGATGAACGAAAATGAATTCAGAGATTAAGGCTAATCGGCTAGGTTTTGTAGGCTAAAGGGGTGTTGTTATTGCCATGCTAAATTGTGTTCCAGGCTATCGCAGCACACAATTTTATCATATGCTTCGGTGGATCTCTCGTTTACAAACACATTTCAGTGAATAGCGTCTAGACATCCTTTAAAATTTGCAGCATTCATTTCGTGTTCTAATCCAATGTGTAAAAACCTTAGTGAAGACGTAAAATGTCAAACGCTTCCCGGTGGGAGAGCTTCCGTACATGTAATGTAAGCTAAGTGTACGTAGGCCTACTGACAGTATACATTCATTTTATGCATTTCTAATCATCCCAAAGAGCCAAGCCATAAACTTTCCAAAGAAGGATTGATAACTGCGACGAGTTTCGTTAAGAAACTGAGCTATCAGGAGGCACATTTAGCATATCATTAACAAATCCTACATACATGTATATTACTATTACGTAGATCAGCTCCAGCGGCATGGCACTGGAATGTCTAAATCCCACCCCGTTACCCTGCATGTTTTCAGGACTTTGATGATATAATTATATATATACATTACTATTCCATGACTGCTGTAGCATGAAAACAATTAGCAAGGCCTTAGTTTGCACACACTGGATATATTATATCCCCGTCTTTGTTCTAGGAAGATGTGGAAACGTGATCACACTACAAGTACTACAACACAGTCATCACGTCCTTGAGCAAAGACAACCCACAACTTCTAGTGGCCCAGTAGTTATCTTGGAGAATGCTAAACTAAAAATTTGGAGAGAAAATCTGCAGTATTTGATAACAAACGGGGAAAAAAAATTTCTCCGTGTCCCAAAAGAGAAAACGGTAAGGCTGCCAGTTAGGTGAACGTTCTCTGCTGAAATTTATGTCAAAAGTTGGCAGTCCCTCCTTTGGGGAGTCAAGCGGTCGCGAACAAAACTTCCTTTTGGCGGATGAATTATCTTGACAGACATACGTATGTATTACAAAAGAGAGATATTAGATTATTGCCGGTATGTTCGGGATAACACATTCAACTACAACCTTGTTCTTTATTAACTTTGTCCTGAGATATTTGGGTAAACAGAATATGAGGATGAGGATAGTGATAATGATGCGGAACAGGGAGAAGACAGACAGCCAATATGATCGAAAAGAATTATGGAGGAAATAAGTCATAGTTACTGTAGGAGTCAACGAAATTCATGTTAATAGCATCTAACGTGGACGCAGTGTATCCTGCCCTGTCATTTCTGAGAAAGGCTACGATCTACAACTTGATTTAAAAACGTAAATACTTCTTTACAAAACTCTTTTCAAAATCCTTACAAAACAATTTTTGAGAATTGTACCGATAAAAATTTATAGGCAATTATTTCGCTCTTTTTGTGAAATATAGAAATTCGAATTCGAAACATAAATAAAGTATCCAGATAGATTATAATAGGTGCGAAGTGGCCATTCTCGTGCCTATCCGCCGTAAAACTCAAACTCAAATTGATAGCTGAAACAAACATATAATTCTTAACCAAATGTGAGGACAAACAGGAACAAGAGCAAGACTGACGAAGACACTAGTTTGCTTGACAAGGGGGGCCAAAACTGCACGCCTTCACATTCAGGTTTAGCTATATCAGTTGCCCGTAAACGCCAACAAAGGGTCACTTGACACTATCCGGTAGCGCTGATCCCAGGGTTTTACACTCGACGTTTCGGTCAGTCGACGCGTGCCGGGGAAGTGCCGGTCGGGCCGGTGATACTCCCTGAAGCTTTTTACGGAATTTGATCTTTCAGGTTATAGAATGGCATCTTTGGTTTAAACAACCAGTTTGGCAGGCAACGACACACGAGGCATACTCTTTCCTGATCCTATTTGAGTGAGAGGAAGTGGCAGTAGGACAGGTTTAATACTTGTAATTATAATATCTCTTTTCCCAAAATGGAATTATTCAATTACTTGGCCAGTGGCATTCTGAGCAAGTGCCAACATTGGGCTAACTTTAAGTCTGGAAAGGTTGGAGGGGTAAAAATACCTATTAGTAGTATTAGAAGCATACAGTACAATATGTTTTAATTTGTGATTAAAGTTACTTCTTTCTTCCTTCCCTGGCTATCCGTGGACAAAGTGGGGCAGACAAAAAGAGAGGGAGAGAGAGAAAGAAAAAGAGATAGAATGAGTGCACAATACTATCATCTTTTCGTGAGGCAGCAATGTAATAAGAGAAGTGCAGATGAGACTACACAAATAATTTGTCGAGCATACATTGAAGGCCAGATGACGATCTCGGGCTGATCTAGATGTAGATGATCCACTGACAAGATCAGTGACGGGTGACCCAAATACTGATGGAGTCAAAGCCAAAATAAGAACTCTTAAAATGAGGAAAAAGGAACTGACGAACAACGACAACAACACACACACATACATACACACTCATACTCACACAAGAATAAGTCGGGGAAACAAAACAACAGAAAGACAGATAGACACAAAGACTCTCAAATATGAGTTGCAAAAAAAAAGAACTTGACCACACAGTGCGAAACAACAGTCGCGAATCACTTCGAAACACGAAGAGAGAAAGTTGGCAAAAGGAAGGTACAATACCAGAGAAAGACAGAAACGAAGTAGACAAGAGCATGATTATAAGATACTAGAAATACGACCAAATTATCAAAATTGCCTCCGTACAGTTTAAAGACATGAAAGGAAATAAAATCCTTTTAGGAGGTCCTTGAACATTTAGAAGAAGAAAAAAACAACAAAAAACAAGCGCATCCCTATTTTAACCCTCTTGCTTCTTCCCCACACTACCACTGTAGTGATATGGAGTCTCGGCAACAATGGCTTACCGGATGAATGACCAGGAAGAGTAGTAGAAAAATAGACCTTAAAAAAAAAATTAGGGAACCATTATTAAAAGACATGCCTGAGAAAAGCTCAGAAAGGTAGGATAGTTGGCCAGTGGCGCCAGGTAGTGTTGATACTGTATTGTTCCGACCAGCAGCTACAGACATTGCCCAAATCTAAAGTAAATTTTCTCCACGAAATGTCTTCATTATGGTCTATTCATTAAACGGCCGTATGATCTTCCGTGGGATATTGTATGGGATTACCTCGTAAGCAGTCCTTGTTAGTTCTGTGTCCGATGCAATAAATCATGTCAAAAAGTTATTAATATTTCAAATTATTAAGACGATCGTAGTACACCCTCCCCCCCCCCCCCTTTCTTATACTACCCCTCTTTTTTTTTTCTCACCCTTTTTCGCATTTCCCGAGGATCTGAACAGAGCGCCTGTCCTAGATTGTTGGGCTGAGAGCGTTTTTCAGAATAATTTTACTCGCTCGCGTAACATCATCACGCTTGACTTCAATATCCAACCTCCTCATTTTCTTTCCTCTTCCCCAGTTACCCCTATCTGAAGCTTGGCACATATGAAAGGAGACGTTTCTAAAAACACAACAATCCTCTATAATGTTATACCCTCGGGTTATAAAGGAATTTGAAGACAATTTTTACACCAAATTTCTTCTGCCCGAGTGCCCAAACTGGAAATAAAAGAAGCCATTGCAAGAGAGGCTAAAAGATTTCAAAGAGACAGCAGGGGCGAGATCTCGATGCATCCTAGCCACTGCTGGAAAGCTCAGTAAAGTGGGTGAGAAAATTGGTGACGGACATCCCATAGTGTCTTTATACCGAACCTGCAACAATATTTATTCTGTATATTTCGGCTCCTTGATCAAAAGAATGATGACTTGAGCTCCATGGGTGTGAAAGATTAAGTCATATTTCCTAAATGGTGTCAGATTCCAACGTCAATAAATGAATAAGCGCCTTATTCTTCCCGTTGGACCAGTCACCCCTATTCAACGATATCTAGATCTATCTATATTAAATTCTCACAATAACTCGGTTGCTGATTTTTTCGTCTCTGCCTGGCCCGGCTAAATCCCGTTTTTATAGATCTTTGTTTTTTCTGGCTTAAGCCCCGTTCTTCTAGTCTACTGTCAAAATACTAGGTAGGTTCAGACAAGAAAAAAAATGCAGACACTTTGCACATGTATGAATAGAAGCGTGTGTGTGCATGGGAAGAAACTTATAAATCACTTGTCTTGAAAAGAATTTCACGCATGACTTTACAATGAAGACTTAAGAGACCGTGGAATAAACTGTGAATATAGATAGAGAAAGACAAGGCCGTGGTAACCTGAATGATAATCAGGGTTCCAGGAAACTGAGAAGCTATGGTGTTCGCTTCTTCATTTCAACCAGAGAGTATATATTTATACTGGAGAGATCTCACTTCCGCCAAATCATGAAACTAGGTCGCTGCGGTAAACAAGAAATTGAAGAATTGAAAGAGCTCAGAGGTCTTCTTCACTAAAGATAGTGTGTATGTCTGTTTACTGTGGTTTGTTCATATTTTTGGGCTGATTGAAACTATTTAGAGACGTTTGTAAGCTCTTACACCCCGTGGAAATGCACAAACGGGTATTGTTTACCGCAGCGACCTACTTTTCACTCATGCTAACAATGGTTTCTGGCGCCTCCCGTGTCTCGCAGTGCAAATCGACCAATAGTGTTTATACATACATACTCTCTGTTTCAACTATTCTGAGATTAGAAGAGCACTGAGTAAGTCTGTTTTTCGTCGGTTTTGTCTGAGACTTGAACTTCCTTTGAAAATGATCTAGCTAGACAGACTTTGAAATAAGTCAGTGCCAGTGGTAACCGAGGTCCCGTTTCAGTCCATAGCCCACACAACCGAGACAAAATAGGTTTTTGGTCAGTACGCCACTGAATGGAGGATTTGTTCTTCCACATTTTGCTTCCGTAAATACGGGAGATCAATGTCAGACAGAGCTTCCTGTTGGATGTCCCAGATTTATGAAACATTCTGTAAGCGATAGTGACAACAAATTTTGAAGTCAGGATTAGAGATTTCATGTATATCCGAGGAAGGCATTACACCTGCGGGTCCATGATGATTGTCTTGTCCTTTCTCGAAGAGACTAATATATCTACAACTTGATTTAAAAACTGTTACACACATTTACAAAACTCTTTTCAGGTCTACATAAAATAACTTTTGAGAATTTTACCAATGTAATAAAATGTACACGAAACTTTAATTCATTCGTGAAATTTAAATTGACAAAGTTCTGAATACCAAACATAAATAAAGTACCCGTGAAAGGCATAAAGTGGCCGCCGTTATAGTGCCGACGCGCCGTAAAACCCAAACTCAAGCTGAAACTCAAAGATTAAAGACAAGAGGCTGTAAATACTCAAATGTATAACATGCGATGGCAGAACAACCGGAATTGTCACTCAGGTATAGATCTCAGGCAGACCTGGACAAAGAATGAAACGCTAAGGCCAACCTACCGAAAATGTTCCAGGGCAAATGCGCATCCCTAAGCTGTGGCGCCAACCCAATGTTTTCCCATTCCTATTTTAGATATTAAAAAAATAATAATAATAAAAGACAACATCACTTTGTCCAGAATCTCTTCAGTCGCAACTAAACACATGTTTTTGGCTTCATGAATTGTACAAAATAATGCAGCCACACTACATTATTCATTTTCCAGTTGTGACCATCTATTCTGTACTCGAATACTTGTGTTACAAAGAAATTCATATCACTTTAAATGACAGTCACCATCATTCTCCTGTTTCATCAAATTTTCTAGATCATCAATCTAGAAGCAACAGAACAATACATATTTGAAAGCAAAGCGAGAAAGATACAGAAGATCATTTTTGCCCTCCGCAATTCGCCACAACAAGCTAGATGTGTGCCATATTTCACGAAGGTTCCCTATCATGTCATTTCACGTATGCCTGTTATTAAGTTATGGTACATGTCTATGTTAGTTCCGTTAAGATGTGTTTACCATGTATGTGCTCTTGTACGCTCTGTGAAACAGGATAATAAAGTGATTCTTTTCTTATCTTATCTTATCTTATCTTATCATAATTCACGGGAATAATTCTTATAATTGGGAATTTCTTGTATTCTATAATAGTTTTAAAGCATTCTAGCAGTTTCTATGGTGTCCGTTTACTCATATTTACATGTCCCAATATGTTTAATGGAGAAAAAAGAAGGACTGATTTCATCACCAAAATCTTCGTCAGTTTCGTTCGGTATCAGTTAAGTCACAATGCAACCAAATCTCCAGTCAGTCACGTCAGTAGTTGTCTTGTCTTAATGTACAGACTCTTTCAGATTCACACAAAACAAATTTTGAGAATTTTTCCACTGTGATAAAAACGTATACATCTATGGATCTGTTGAATTCCACTAATGAAATTTAAACAGGTGAAGCTCTGAATACCAAACATAAGTGAAGTACCCAAAATATGTAAACTGTGCCAAGTGGCCGTTATCGTGCCCTCGCACCGTATAACCCAAACTCAAACTAAAACTGAAACCTGTCTTCATGAAAAGAATGCGCCTGGATCGATTACAAGGTTCACTCAACTCTCAGTCAGTCATTTATCCGCATGACGTTACTAGTTTCTTTTATTTACCCTACCAAAATGAAGATGCAGACTATGAACCGACATGAAATACACACAGACTAACCAATAAAAGAGACCTACCATGGTACCAATTCTCGGCAAAGCTCGGGGCGACATTTTGTTTTATCTGAAAATCAGAGCTGTTTACTGTTAGCAGTGTTCAGAGTTTACACCATTTTCGACCATTATGACCATGGATTCATCAAGCACTCCTAACCCATGTCTTGGAGGAAGACAAAACTGTAGCAATAATAACAGCAAGTTGAATACTGGCAGGATGGGCGAAAGTAAAACTCTATTCTTCTGCCTGATCCAACCAAAGAAACAGAGTGGTACTAAGACAACCCAGCACCACGAGACTAGCAACTAAGTGAACTGAATGAGCTCTTACACTCAATACAAAGTTTATCATAAAAGTAATGGAGGTGTGCGCTCGACAACCTGATAGGCAAAGCCAAACGGAGGGAAACCCAAAGAAGGCAAAACTGTACTTCATGATTGTAATGGAAGGAGTTTTAGTTAGCGTCCTTGGTAACGACGACACGTCAGGCAAAATAAATTGGCGCAGGGGTCTTCCCCCCAAAACACTTTTTGTGACGTCGCTTTACGGTTTTGGCCGATCTCGTTATTGGTTAGTCTGTGATGCAGCCCGAGGCTCGGAATATGTAACTGGGGATTCCTTTTGTACTCATCTACAAAACTCTTTTCAGATTCATACAAAATAACTTTTGAGAATTTTACCAATGTGATAAAATCTATGCGGAAGTATTTAATTTCACCTTGAAGTTTAGAAGCTCTGAATACCAAATATAAATAAAGTACCCAAATGGACCGCGAAATGTGCAAAGTGGCCATTATCGTGCCGACGCGTGGTAAAAACCCAAACTCAAACTACTGAGGTAGCTTGTATCTCGGATGCCATGTTCCGCCGTTATTTTGGATAGCAAATAATTTTAAAATTGGAAGATGGGTGAGTGAAACCAACCTATTGTCCACATTGTTTCAAAATATCTTTCTCGCACTTAGGGGATGGGAGTGGGGAGGCTAAATAAATTATTTACAAAGCCATGGTCTTTTAGTGCAGTCTTATTCACTACTAGAAGAGTAACTGTTCGATGAACAGGTTTATGTAGATTTTTTATTTTTGGGGGGTAAAAGTTAAGACGCCTGTGAACTAAGAAAGGCATTAATGCTGCATACATAGCTTATAAGAGAGATGCAAACAACAAAGGACACCACCTCGGACCGAAAGGAATAAGAACAAAAGCCGAGATGCGTAGGGTCATCCTCAAAACTCAGCGATAGGACAGTACACAGTGTGCAGGGGTGCGCACCGAAAATTTTCAGGAAGTGATGATGTCATAAAAAGCTACAGCATGTCAATGAGCCTAGTGAAAATTGAGGAAACAATAAATTTCCAATAAAAAAAACTACATCGATTTGTTGAGACTTCTAATATTAAAAACTGTGCACTCTTACATCTTCTGATGTACCATATAAAATTTGAAGTCTGAGTGCTGAGTGGTTCAGAAGCCTTTTGCAACGAAAAATCTCAAGTCCACAAATATAAATAGTATAGATTATCATTATGTAAGAAGTATCTGGTGCCGGGAGACATTGCAGTAAATCTGCAGCGTTACCACGATGCATCTTTTTAATTTATCGCAATAGACCCCTTGAGATTAAAACGAAACAAAAATATGTGGATTGCGATTTTTCTGACGTCAAGAGAAACAAACCAGTTAATATGAGTGTACAATAATTTTATTGGGTACACAGGTATAATTTATGATCAGACCAGAGTACCTTTCTCTAATCTCTCTGTTGGCACTAATTACTGAAGTTTTGTTATCATGGTCCTTTCAAATATCTATATATCTATATCTAATAATAGCCCACTTCCGCCTACACATGACGTTATCACTTCCTGCGATGTGTTCACTAACAAACAAACTAACCCGTGCGCAAATCATTGCCATTCGACGGGTGCTGACGGGATGCGCAGGATGTCAACGCGCACTGGGAGAGCAGTAAAACTTATCTAAAAACAAACAAACAAACAAAAATAAAATAACGCTAAAGGAACAGGCAAAATGAAGCAGGTCCATAATAATCACCCAGAACTGAAACTAATAAATCGATTTATCCCGGGCAGGGCCGGGCAACTCAGCTAGTAAGGTAAAATAACGAGGTAAATTAGCACAGAGCGATAACACCCCCCCCCCCCCTCTCCCTGGTACGTTTCACTGAACGAGGAATTTAAAGTGTTCGATTTGGGGCTTTTCTGCTGTGATGTGGTAGAGAATTGATATATGTTATAAATATTTTAGGATTTAGAGAAAATAAAGTAAAATACATGCTTACAAATAAATCATCAATGACTAGAAATTGAGGTTTAATGAAGGGCGACGTATAGATAAAATCTTCAAAATAGCTTTTTCCTTTAAATATAGAGATAAAGCTCACTAAAATATCTTAAGTCGAAAGCTAAACAAAGACTGTTTTTTTTTATTATTGATTTTAAGGCATATTAACCTGTTTCTGCTAGTGAACATTAAATTTTGCTTCGACTGTTTTTGGTTGTTATTTTGTCTTGTTGTTGTTGTTGTTGTTGTTTTCAAAGTATATGTTTATGTTTCATAAGTCTGAAATATTCTTTACAAGAAAAGCTTATTAACGGAAGTAAAAGATTTGGTTAACTAGTTTGATAGATAATCCGACATGCTTAAAATCTACTAACTGCTAAACAGTTTGGTTTATATAAAATTGCCAGTTACCATGAATAGTTTTCAGTAATCAAAAGATTACTCCAACGCATTAACATGGGAGCACCTGAAGAAATAAAAGAGACGCATCTCCAGCAAAGAGGAAAGTAGTCGCAAGATTCTGACACTTTCCAGAAAACCAGCGCTGTAATCCATGTTTAATAGGCCACGAGAAACAGAATGTTATTTTGCTTCGGTGTGTATTTTGTATGTTGCAGTTGTCTGTCGTATCTGTGAGACTGGGGATAGAATAGGTGTGAATACAGCTGGAGCAAAGGTATTTTACACCTGGGCTGTTGTTACTAAGTCTTATACGTACGCACTCCAACCGTTTTGCTCTAGGGGCGCGTCCGTATACGTTTCTATCCCTAACCTTGTACTTATCCTCAACTGTAAATATTACCGAATCCCTAACCCCTGCCCCCTACCCTTTCAACAAACAAACAAACAATAAAAAAAAAAAGGAAATCTGAAAGTATAGTTAATTAAGGCTGTTGTTAGATGTATTTCGTGAGGAGTTCTCTAGTCTGGAGTCACAAAAGACTTCAAGATACGTACCCACAGCGAAAAAAAAATAAAAAAAATTGGGGGACATACGCATTTATAATGTATGATAACATTTTTACATCCTATCCTGCGTGTGCATTTTATTTTGTGTATGTCTACAGAGTTTCCTTGACTGTCTGGCGGTTTCTGGAGTCACTGTCATTGCCAAACCATCTTTATCACAGAGCAAAGTTCGTCCTTTAGCAACAGTTGCGACAAAATTCTTTTCGGAATGGGTATTGTTATCATTATTATTATTATTTTTTACCATTCTCATTACTCTCAACTGTTTTTCTAAACATCTCTGTCGCACAATGCGACTGAATCTATTTTGAATATGCTCTGGAATATTATAGTGCACATTTTGTAAAATTATTTAATAAATGTTTTTAGATGATTTCAGACAGTCAATCTGAGGTTTTCATTTCAGGGGGTTTTACTGGAATACCGTACTACATTCTTACCAATAGGCCTACATAATTGAAGGAATAAAAGTGATCTGTTCCGGGACGGGGGGGGGGGGGGGGAGCTTTGACCATTTGACAAGTCTTGAGCTGAGAAAACAGCTGAAATCAAACCTTCCAGCAAAGCTGAACAGTAACAGTTTTGTTTCTTCTTGGATACGGTATTTCATTTATACAAAATCAATAAATAAACTGCTAATTTTACATTAGGTCTGATATTGTGACTACCCCAAAAACTTCTGCACGCAAATTCAACTTCTTCCTCTCGCACATTGTTTTGTCTCGGACAATCTCTTTGTATTTCAGGGGACAATCTATGGCAACCAGAAAAAAAACAAATAATTATCTGTTGTGCTGTTGCATTTACCATGTCTGTATCAAATTTTATACTTGCAATTATCTGGAAGTGAATACTAATGAAATAACAACATGCCAAAATAATTCTGGCAAAAACTTGATCCTTGCGCAAATGTAATTACTAAGAGCTAAAATCTGTCGCAATCGCCGAATATATCAGGATCCCATTTAGATCTGTACCGAGTTCAATTACTGAAACTTGCCTTTGCGTGGACTTGACAATTGTAAATGATACATTTATGTGCAGTAGACGAAGGCTTCAGATACTAGATGTCACGAATATAACTGAGTCTTTTAATTTCAGTATGGCCCCTTTAATAATAGATCATATTATTTCCATACAACTCTCTCCGCGATGTGAACATCTTAATCATCACCACCAACCTCTACAATTATGACCACTAGGACCACGGCAACCGGCCAGAGAAAACTGTGCTATTCACAACTCGGGAAAAGAGCAGAGACCAGCAATTACTATCAAGTCGATAACGGGTAACTGCCAGAGAGAAATCATTTCAAGAAGCAGAAATCTCCACTGCCTTTTGAATGCATGTTCTAAGCTTTATTCTTTCGTGCCATTTCTCCTCTCGTGTCTTCGCTAACTACAAGTGGCAGGTAATTTTTGTTTTTGTCCTCCCAAAAGCGGAATCGCGGAGGCGTTGTGAACAAATTTGCCGGATTATCTGATCACGTCTTTATTACCGCTGTCAGCAAGCCGTTGTTTCGCCTCCCGTTAGCTTCCGCAAAACAATGGCTCCTCCTTCCAGGATGTCCCACAATGCCCTGCTTCATTGCTCGCGTGACAGGCTGAACGTGGGGTCTGTCAAATCAACGGCGCGGCGGCCTCAAGCATCCAAAGCGCCCGCCTACTGAGAGGGCGGTCAACCCCAGACTCACGCTCGGCCCAATCATGGCCGAGTGTCGGTTTCTAAGGCTGATGACTCCTAGTAATATCTCCCAACAACAAAAGTCAACGCCAGCATGGTACCATCCTCCCAGCCCCCCTTCCCTTTTATCACCTCATGCAGGTGATGCCAGCACTTGTCGTTTCAACCCTGGGGGTAGGGGTGGGGAGAGAAGCCACGGCTTGCGGACTCTCCTATTATTTAAGACTCGTCTTTTATTCCACTCCGTGTTGAAATTCAGTGAGGTCGAAAAAGAGTAGAGTGTATCGTATTCTGGCCGTGCTCTCTGAGCCGTCTGTGTAAATAATATCGTATGACGGTCTGTGAAACTTTAGTAATGTGCCGACTTGATGCCTCGAATCACGAGTCAAGCTGTTGACAGCTGGTATGGGGAATGCACAAAATGATGCAGTGTAAGCAGCTCACTGTATCACCAATTTGACACAGTCTTGTAATCTCTTTGAAGACATCTCAAGGAGGAGCATTTCAAGTATCTTCGCAATCCAGTTAAGTGTTAGTTGTAGATTTATATGGTTTAATTCGTTTTGCGGTCTCGGATGATATCTGTCTCGGCGTTACCTATGTGTAGACAGTGGCTCTACATTGCATAAACATTCCTTAGGACGCTGTATGCAAAATTGTTTTATTATGAATACTAATTAACATAAAAGTTGAAAAGTGCAGTATTAAAAATTATATGTGACATCATGAATCTTCACACCTGAAAGTTGCTGTGAAAAGTTGTGTAATTTCTGTTACTTACTGAAAAAAAGGGGAATCAAACTGTGTGAGACGTGAATACGCTGACTGACAAGATCGTTGTCCAACACTGAGCTGAACATGGACACAAGTCCGGGCAGCATGATGGACAGTGTCGGACTTCGGCCAAGCCCAACTTGTATCCCTGGCAGAGACTCCACTTCCCTACTGGGTCATGACAGGTCAGGGAGCGGTTCTAACTTGACATTGTTGGCCTCCATCGGTCCTACCGGCACCGGCAACACTGTCGCCAACACTAACACCAGCGGTACCGTCAACAACAACAACAGAAATTCGGAGTCGCTCAGAAATATCAACGATAATCAAACTAACAACAACAATAAAAGCAACAATAATAACAATATCAACTCCCCAGATTCCAAACCTTCATCGCCTCTGGCAGGAGGGACAGATTTACTTTCAGGCAAGAACTTGACTTTCTCTCCGGAGCAAGTGGCCTGCGTTTGCGAGGCTCTTCAGCAGAAAAATGATATAGACAGACTGGCAAGGTTTCTTTGGTCACTGCCACCCAGCGAACTTCTGAGGGGTAGTGAAGCTGTGCTAAAAGCTAGGGCTACCGTAGCTTTCCACAGGGGAAGTTATAGAGAACTCTACGCCATTCTGGAAAGCCATACCTTCGACTCATCCAATCACGCATTTCTCCAACAACTCTGGTACAAAGCTCATTACATGGAAGCTCAGAAAATCAGAGGCCGCCCTCTGGGAGCTGTGGATAAGTACAGACTTCGTAGGAAATATCCACTACCCAAGACCATCTGGGATGGAGAAGAGACTATTTATTGTTTCAAAGAGAAGTCAAGACAGGCCCTGAAGGATTGTTACAAACAGAACAGATACCCAACGCCGGATGAAAAGCGGAATCTAGCCAAGAAAACTGGGCTGACCCTGACACAAGTTAGCAACTGGTTCAAGAACAGGCGACAGAGGGATCGGACGCCTCATACAGTTCCACACATGCAGTAAGTAATACACGCATTTGATAATTCTACATGTGTACATCACTTGCTTCTCAAGCCGAGCCGAGGATCTTGCTGTAAAACTCCTGCTGCTTTTATTATAATCTCCTGCAAATATTTTCAGTCCAGGATTTCTAAAACGATTACATGTATTTTTGTCCCCACGAAACGCTCCGGTTGAAACCTATTGACAAATAAGCGGCCGCAGCCTGAATTCTTAGAAGGATTCAGCCTTGAGTTTGGAGAGTGCAATGAAAGAAAGTGGGATTGCAGTGTTGGTGAAACATGTAATTACTTTAGCTATTTGTCACTTTCCACAAGTCTTAGTGTGCTCTCCAGGATAAAAGCAGTAGTAGCATGTATTGGAAATTTATAAATATAACATAACATTCCGAGAGCCACTCCCATGTTTTAACATAAATATTAATATATTTCCAGGAAATTTGTTTGAGGAAACAATCACCAATAGCCAGAAAAATGGTATTTTCGTTTAAGGATAAGGGAAGTAAAAGGATTGATAAGAGCAACAGAATTATCCTTTGTGAAGAAGAATGTAACCTGGAATTATAACAGCAAAAAAAAAAAAAAAAAGAAGAAAGAAAGACCTGTTTTGAACATAACAGAATAAGGAGTCTTATCAAAGAATTTTAATGGAGACTAGCTTTTTTTTTTTTTCAAGAATGTCCAAAAAGGAATTATCACAGCAAACATATACTGATAATTTACAAATATGAGGTTACTAAATTTTTTTTTTTTTTAATGCAGCTTTTACTTATTGAATCGAACTTAAATGATAGAATGATAATGGAAGGTTCATTATGAATCAAACACCACGTCTCGGGTTCGCTGTCAGTTGATTTGTTCAGCAGTAAACTGTTACACGAAAGGATAAGTGAATTAATCATAATGTCTTTCTTTGACATTAACAAACAAACGAATTAAAACACCAGCATAATAGTAGTTTATTGACTGGCTTGCTGGTACGACAGAAATAATACTTCTTTCATTTGGCCTTTTTTTCTGTTTTCTTGACAGATTTTTGTCCAAGTTCTTCAGACCATAATGTGTCTATGATTGTTAAAATTTATTTATGTAAATAATTTATTCTAGAAATATTTATGGAATTACATAACCTTAACTTCATTTGACGAAATGGCCAAAAAGTAAACAAATCAAAACAATAACAGTAATAATAATAATAATTATTATTTTTATTATAACAATATTACCAGCAATAATAAAAATAAAAATAAAAAGCACAAAAACTATATACAAAAAAAAACAACAACAACACAAAAACAACATACAAACACACATATACATAAACAAGCTGGATGGGCCAAAAGCAAGGCCAAAAGAGCTGTGTTCATTCTCTCCTCAATATGAAACAAGAACTGATGGTGATAAATGTTACAAATAATAAATATCTGATGGTTGTCCCCAACGCGCTGTATTACGTGAGCCGTTTAGTATCATAGGCTTGCATGGCAAACGATCATGTTACTTTAAAAAAAATAATAAAATCTGTTAAGACGCATAATCTGAGAGCAATTTAATTATGATAATTAACTACTCTTTACAGTATGTTTTTGCGATATTCTAAGAGAGAAGAATAAGTGAATGGTTAAAAATGAAAGGGATTAAATAAATGTCTGCAGTTTCATGACAGAATTTGTTACCAAACTGCGATTAAGAAACAAAGATATATGCTATAATGTCAGATAACTTTTAACGCACTGCCGTTTTACCAACATTTTGCTTAGCCGAGAAGGCTTAATCTGGTAAGGGAGTATTTCCTTGGCTTTAGTGAGATGCATAATCTGGGAACACCTGCGTGTTTTGTGGGGGGAGTCTTAAAAAAATTAATGTATAATTAGTTTGCAGATGCATCTATAACAGCGACAAAATATTGAAACAATATCTTGGATAAGGTGTAAGCAAGGATGTTGTATTCAACCTGAGGGTAAATAATACTGAGAAATGTTAATATTAGATCTAATCACAGTACTGATGATGATAACAATAACTGAGTTTCTGTGCATTCTTGCATTTTGTTATTATTTCAGATTTACTCACCGTTTATTAAGACAATCGTTCTATAAATTCTAGATAATAATGTGAATAGGGTCCCATTTTAAATTCAATAAAACTGACTTGCGCGATATTATTTATAAACATTACAAAATTGATGCCAATGACCTTGCCACAAATACATGGGAAAGTACAATTCTCCGTGGAAAAAAATGCACTTATTGGGTCAAAATGCCCGAGTTACCTCTGACTTTGCCCAAAAGACATTTTATTGAGAAAAGGTAACATTCTGACATATTGATGTGCGAGCATCTTTTTATATTTGATATTGTCAATGGATTTTGCATCGTTGAGAGAATGATATGCTGGCAGTAAAAATACAGCGCGAAGTTTTGATTTGCTTTATCACTTATGGCTATTAGCATACCTTAAAATTTGCTAAAATGAACCCCCTTTTCATGAGTATGTTCCCCAACCAATTCCTAGTTTCCTTGATCTGTTCCTTTTAGTAATGGTATATTTTTTATTTTTTTGTCTTATGTCATCGAAAATGAAATTGTAATATTTATTTGATATGTCCTTTTTTTTTTTTTATGTCAGGCTAATTAATCAGACTAAACAACCGGACAGGTTGTTTAGCCGTGTCCAGTAATCTCACAAGGGGAAAATGCATTTTTTGTTCATTCTTTGCTGTCATTGACATCTTGTCATCACAGAGAGCAAGTTGGTTTATGCTAACTTTTTTCATGGACACCTTATGTAGAATATCATATAAGGTATCGTAATTTTGAATAGACCATACCTGTTTTGACACGTTTGTCTTTCTAGGGAAAAAAGAAGACAATTCCAAATACATAAATAATGCACACCTAATACCCTTTAAAGTGATACACACACAGATCTTTTAATCAGTGCGTGCACTAACTTTATCTATCTATCATATTTCCAAGATACATATTTATGAAAACAACCCCTATGGTGCCAACTGATTCTTCGAATTTTAGTTGCATGGATATAGGCCTACTGCTTCATTGTGGCTGTCCTCTACGCCATATCACCCGCCTCTTCCTTCTTCCTACGCTGCATTTCGTCCCCTCAGAATGACACGGTTCTATCTCCACTTTTTGGCTGAACTGAGTTGCACACTACACACTACTTCTAAGGGCCTTCTCCATTATGTGTATCAAACAGATTCGGCTTGTAATTTGCAAGTTTTACTAAAAAGAAAAAAAAAATGCTTTGCTCTAAAAGCTATGATCACATGAAACATCAATCCGCCATTTCTCAAAAGTTGACGGGAAGGAATTAAAACATTGTCTTTCTAAGGGGACGATTTCTTATCCTGGATATCTGGACCATTTGGCTTACAGCAAGGACGTGAATTTTCTTTCTTTCTTTCTTTTTATTTTTTAATGAAGAGGACGTGCCGCAGTAGAACATGACTTCCACAGACAACTCTGTCCCGAGTTCGGAGATACACTAAATACCTTTGGAGACAAGAGCTCTGTCACGCGTGGCAGAAAATTGAAGGGTACCTCTTCCAATATCAGAGGAATAATTTAAGCCAAAATGACGAGGGTACCAATAATGTTGAGCACCGCCCGTCATAACATGTCTTGCACCCCGAGCACCTGAAAATTATTTAATAGCAGGCAAGAAACATAATTAAACTGCAGCTTTTCATTCAAGCCGTAATCCAAAGAAAACCGCTAGGGCCTGCCTATGGGGCTGGTGCTATCCCATTCTACGCAACACGCTAGGTGTGCTTGGTGAAGTTTTGGCGGATCATTAACACTGAAGAGCACGCATGCGCGCTATTTAATGAATGTCTCCACTTAAATGCTGATGATATTACAATGACTCGCACTTCATGAGTCTTAAGTCGATTTTATATGACTGCATCAGTTCTGGAGCGATTAAATTCTAAATTACTTTGTCGGTTTGGGGGGGGGGGGGGGGTGTCTAATGCAGAACGCTCTTCGTGCAGTTCACAGCAGCAGCAATAAACTAAGGAATTCTTTTCAGCGCGCAAGCTGAAAGCATATTATGCAAGAAAATTAATTTAATGCCGTGTCAATCATGAAACAGGATGAGGGAATTTATTTCTCAGCACAACAATACGGCCTCCCAGATTTCTCTCTCGCTATTTTGTTAGTTAAGTCACCATTTGCCAGCTAAGTTTAATTGCTTTTACCTTTGAAGATTAATCTTGTTATTGAGTTTATAAAGCGGGATAAAAAGAACTTAAGGTACATTGATGATACATTAGTTTACTTTTACAGAGCATCACATTGTTCAATAAATAGAAGACGAGTTACACAAAAACGACTTTCTGCGCAAAAAGAATCCAGCTGCGAGACATTTCTAGCAAATTTTAATGGTCTTCTTATTGGAGGCTCTGCAATGGAGATTGTATTTAACCATTATACTCAAGCACCCAGTCCTCTTTTTTCTATAATCGAAAATGTCGACTTTTTTTCGATGGTTGTTTCATTCAAAGCGAACATTGCCACACGCAACTTTTTGTGCGTTGAGAATTGCATTACAATTCATTTTTATCTCATTATCAAGGAAGCCCAACAAGTTTCAGTCACTCTGGAAAGACAAGGAAATACTTTAACTTCGATGAATCAGAGCAATACTTTGAGTATCATATTCTCATTTCTTTGCTTGAAACCTTTGTGACATAATTTGATAATCTTTAATACACGCCCTCTTTTGTTCCAATGCAGCTGCCACACAAAAGGTTGGCAGGCATTACATCAATCTTTCATGTAAGGAACAACAATTATAATTATTTAACATGGTTGACAGTCTGTTATATTAACCGTACATTTAATCATTCCAGATTTTAATTGTTCACTTAATCATCGCAGTCTTTGAAAGCAACAAGTGTTAAAACGTGACCGCCTAAATATCTTTGCAGTAGCAAAACCTCCGATACTGTCAGTCTTTACCACAAGGCAGTTAGTGAACTGAATGCCAGCCAACAGATTTAATTTTGTAAACCGGGGAGCATGTCAAGTGATTGAACATCAAATCTTTCTACTTGCGGTTTTCATTCGTAGGCCTATTTTTCTTTGCCCATTTTGAAAAAGAAGCTAAAATCTTCATGTCTGTATTTCAGAGTCAGAATCTTTGACATGCCTAAGACCAATAATCGGCTTATACTTACTTGCATTATATAGGGAGATCGTGAAAAGTGACTTTGCAACTCAAACCCATATTAACATGAATGTCCATTTAAAACATGGAAAAACAGTACAAAAGTTTGCTCATGTCCCAATACTGACCTCCGATCACCTACTCTGCCTTAATTGGAAGAAATGCAGAAATTTCAAATTTGATAAATGTTTTGACGTTAAAATTGCTGGGACTATAATAACTTGCGCCTTACTTCGGAAATCAGGGATGTACATTCATGTAGCGGATAAAAGACTTCGCTGTCCTGATGCCAGTAGATTTAAACATTTTGCAGAACTGATACCTTATTGAAAATTCACCTGCATAGATTTTTCGAGAAAGCTGGGTGTATCTACAGCGGTTTTAACCAGGTTTCAAGTATTATAAACTCCATTCAAGAGAGTAAAAAGCTGCAAGGAACCGTTTCAGAACAAGTTCGACATGTGGAGCTTGCTCGACTTTTTGTATAGAAACCTTTAAAATGCAGCATGGCAAGAATGAATATGCTGTTGGAAATAAATGAAGTGTAAAGACATGCTCTCTGATTTTCAGCCTCTTCAATACAGGGGATAAAGGGCTACATTAAGGCATGTGGGGGGCCATTCAGATTAATGATGAAATACGTGAGTCATGCCACAGTATTAATTTGACCGTCCTGCTTTGATTCCTGAACATAATTATTCGATTATGCTCCGATCTTGCGAAGTATGGTCGCAGTTTCTCAGAGGTGCCGCAACACACCTCAGTATTTATAATCTTTTGTTCCATTTGTCCCAGGTGGACAAAAAAGGCGTATTTCAACTAGGACATTGCCATTTCCTCTCTGTCTGGTTTGCTTCAGTGAAACTGAATGATATGACCATCTCTCATAAATTGGCACTTGCGTTTTTTGTTTGTATTGACTGCAATCACTCGGTTCATGGGTACATTTTTTCTGGGAGTGCTAATACTAAGCGCCATTATAAGAGTACAAGAAATTGCAATTCTTTGAACCATTCAGTATCTGTCAGTTTCATATGCATAATTTTATCTTTACGTGTATGCTAATGTTACATTGCTGCAGGACCGTGCTACGTTAAAGGTACATAATTAACCCCAACAGATTCTAACTGAAAAAAAAAGTCAGTGAATTCCATAAGAACGTTCGTCCCTAGTCCGTCCAAAACGGAACACTCTTAGTTTCACAAAGATGAGCTCGGCTATGACCTGCTTCTTGTCCTGAAGGGGTGGTTGGTTTGCTTTTTGTAGGGTCTCCTTCTGCCTTATCGTTGTGCTGTATTCTAATGTCTTGCCTCTTCCGAGCACAATATTGACCCTTATCGTACCGACGCGCATTCTACAGACTCAAACCCAAAACTCAAATGATTATGTTGTCCTCAACCAATATCCCATCCCTGCCCTACATTTTCTGGGATGAAAAAAAAAAGTTAATATTTGGCTGCGGATGTGACTTAAGGAGTTGGTCACTTGACACTGACAATGATATTAGTCATATTATCATAAAGGTTGGCATGAAGATCTCCGCCGGTCTACAGCACGAAGGCCTCCACCGGTCTAGAGCACATAGACAGCTTCATACAATGCAAATCTATAGTGTCTTATAAGGTGTAGCCTTTCTGATCGCTAGGACAGACATGTTACCCAGCAGCTGCAGTGTTCTGACAGGAATCGGATTTCAGATTCCATGACCGGGTATTTAGTTATGACATGGACTCAGAGTTAGTTATAATGTCAATATTAAAATGGCGATCATATAAATGATGATGAAATTCTTTGGCAATCTATTCTTAAATCATTTAAAGTTTTTAAACGGTTGTAGATTATTAAAATAATGTATTATCTGGTTATAGAATGATAGTCATAGCTTTGCGGTAAAAACGAGCGTTTATTGCGCTTATTTCTGTGGCTAATGTTAATATTTTTACAATTCAGACATACTAGTTTGCGACATGTAATTATCTGCCACTAATTAAAGCCCACACATGGGTGCAGCATGACCTTTGACAGGAAAACGGCTGACACAGTGTCTGGCACGAAAGGTAAAGTTTTATCACAGATACTGTAGGAAATGAGTAATAATGAGAAGAGAGTCTGCGTTTTGTTTTATGACGCAAAGCATGATTTGGCACTCCCGATCTGGTTGATAACCGCCTACTCTCTAACCGGAAGCGATTCAAAATCTCTCTTCCTGTTTATATTGAACCACTTGCAGACCACTCTGCTGGCTCGTGCCGCCCTCGCTTTCGCCTCCACATTTGGAGAAGGTTATGAATGGGATTTGGCCGCATCTTAAGGAGTTTTTTTCCTTCTCTCTCGAGTGCCTCGTAATTGCAATATTTCCTCTAACAGCATGCGACCAAAACGGTTTAATTAATTACTTTGTTTGCTGGAGGGCGTCGTGCACGAGGTAGATTACTAACTGGCGACGTTGTGTTGTTTTGTTTTTTTTATTTTTGGACAATGACAGGCTGACGTCAGACTGCGTCCAAGCAGAGAATTTGGCCTACTTCAGTAGAGACTGTTTTAGGAACAGCGAGTTCCATAATAGCACGTGTAAGATCTGTTTTCCGTCAACTTTGCTTCATTACCATACTTATGTTTCATGCTGTAAGTCTTGTGGTTTGGAGTTTGGAACTATTTAATTCCACTTGTGAAATTTAGATTGATGAAGCTCTGAATACCAAACTTTAAAGTAAAGTACTCAAATAGACCGCGAAAGGCGCAAAGTAGCCGTTATCGTACCGATGAGCCATAAAATCCAAACTCAAACTCAAACTCGAATTTGATTTCAATCAGAAATTATTGGTAACATTGTTATGTACGAGCATTGCAGAAAATGTCACAAAGGAACATGACAAAGACAGACATGTGAAAATATGATAAGCTACGTTTATCTATATCACAATCATCTTATCGTCATAAATATCACCGTCAACACTAACAGACTATTGCTGTTTATCCCCCCCCCTCCCCCCCCCCCATCTTCTCCTTTCTTTTCCAGAATCTTTCCCCCTCCCTTTTCCACCCTTTCTGCCTATTCATCATCTCGTTTACAAAGAGGGACTTATTTTCTTACCAAGACATTTTCAGATGTGTATCGACTTTGGCCACCAGAATGTTTTGTGTCCAAAATAATCATATTGAGGAAAATGAGTTTAAAATTTGTTATTTTATTGGAAATTCAAATAATTAATTGCAATATCTTCAGCAGGGTCACATAAATAGTTTTATTGGGTTATGACATAAAGTCACACATCCTGTGTCTTGGATATCTACAGGCATTTAAGAGCAATGAATAAAACTGGATACAACACATTATGGATATATAAACCTCCATTACATTTTTTTTTTTTTAATTTCTTTTTACTCCATAATCTCCCATTGGCTCTCTCGTTTCTCTATCGCCAGAATGTTCACGTATTCGTTGAAACTGCATGCCCAGAGAATTAGAACAGCCAACATCCTGTTGATTTCTGTCATTCTGAACTTCATTGAGTTAAAGAGCAAAACGTGTCACTCTCCAAGTTTGAGAGATAAATCTTTGTCTACGGCAACAGTGCCAAGGGGGCGTGCGACCACCGTGTCCATTCGTCAAACTGCGGAAAAGGAAAGGATAATAGGCTGGCTGGCGTAAATCCATTGACATTTAAAACATCTATGATAGTCATGTCCCTCTGTTGATCTTTATAGGTAGTTAAAAATTTATGAAAGGGGAAAGGAACAAAAGAACATTTTTCTCAGGCCCCTCTACGTGACTCGCTCTCCGAAACTGACCGAGTGCAGTTTATCAAGGGGAGATTATCAGATTGTTTAATTTGCGTGGAAGACTGTATTATACCTGGGGTTGGTACACGCTGTCTTGGCAATCTGGCAGTAATCGTTGTGAGTTGGAACCGGGCGATTTCAACATCCTGACCATTCTCAGGAACTGGCTGTCCGGTGTGCTGGCATCCGAAAAACGCACCCATGCCTGCAGATCCATGAGAAAAGTATTTTGTGACGTCGACCCACGTCACACCTTGTCCTTTCTGAAGGAGGCCGAAATCTTCAAGTTGGTTTAAATAATTAAAGAATTTTTACACATTTACAAATTCATCCCAGATCTATATAAAATACATTTAAAGAACTTTACAGATAAAACCATTTTATACGGAGCTTTTAAACTATGTTTGTGGAATTTTAATTGATGACGCTCTGAGTATCACGGTTTAATAAAGTATAGTAACCCCCAATAAACTTGAAAGGCGGAAAGTGGCCGTAATCGTGCCGACAAGCCGTTAAACCCAAATTCAAACTTAAAGTTAGTGCCATGTCTCATTGAAGTTCTTATCGTGGGGTTACAAGTTTCGGCTGGCATGGCATCATTGAATTACTCAGAACAGCTACAGTTTAGCTGATACCTGTAATGCTTTGTCCTTTAAAGCGTTAGGGGTATCAGGCACTACTTTTAATAGGTAACATTTCTATGGCAACGGTGCCTGTAAGGGACGTGTGCAACTATTCAGCAGTGACCCCTCGGTAGGAAATCTTAATGCAGCTTAAAACTCAGTAATTTCCAAATGCTCGGCATCTGAAATGTTTGACACAGTATTAGTCAACAGTCATGGCCACTTGAAAATTAATGTTGTAACAGAAACTCGGTGGAGATCTGGCAAGGCGACCCTTTTCTTTTGGGATTCAACTAGCAGTAATAGTAGATGCATGAAGTAACTATCCTTCCTTTGGATATATACACTTTACCACCGAAAAAGTCATTAGCTTTGTTTTCTATAATAATAATAATAATAATAATAATATATTGCATTTATATAGCGCCCAACCCCGTCGATGACAAGCTCTGGGCGCTTTAACAAACTCTTACACACACACACACACACGATAAGAGACGGTTTCTTTGCGTGGTAGATCCCTGACAGAACCCGTTCTTAGAAGATGTTGAGACAGCCTAAGACAAGACTCACATTCATGTGTGTTCTCTCTCTCTCTCTCTATCTCTCTCTCTCTCTCTCTCTTCTCTCTCTCTCTCTCTCTCTCTCTCTCTCTCTCTCTCTCTCTCTCTCTCTCTCTCTCTCTCTCTCTCCCCCCCCTCTCTCTCTCTTCTGTTCCAAACTTCCTCTTCTTTCATTACTTTTCCAATGCCACCCTTCCTCCTCTTTTTTTTCATGTTTGTGTTTCGCCTTTCGTCAAATTCAATGAGGACAAACATTTCAGATAAACTGTTTTAATTTATTACTGTTGAGTCACCCCAAGGTGCAGTAGTGGTGGGTGTCTATAGGAGATCCAAGTCCATCAAATGCACTCGCCCTCTTTGCTCAGTTATGCACTCGTGTGTTCTTTAATTGACATTTGAATCGATTGCTCACATCACTGGAATCGCATACCTTTTTCTCCGTCCACTGGGCATCGCTACCTGCCAGCCACACGTAAGGGGGGAACGTGCGTATGAATTATTATGAATGGACGCGTCAAAGAGCCACGGACTCTTCCCATTTCCCGCGAAAAGAGGGTAAAACTAACAAACCCGCAACTTCGGACGTCCCCGGGTCCACCGATGCTCGTAGAGTAAATTGACAATAGGCTTTAAGCAAACAGATTTAACGGGCCTGTAAAGAATTGGAGAAGGAGTATCGCTAGTTTGATTATATTATGGAATTGTCAAAAGGTTGGATGCTTTATTGACTCAAGATACTTTTTTTTTTCCTTCTCTTTTCAAGAAGGAAAAATGGAAGAAATAACAGCGGAAAAAGAAAGAATGGAAAACAAACAGGGAAAGTGACGAAGAGACAGACGGGACAAGAATGAACGTGTGTACATTTTTCGGGGAGCCAAATGGAGGAAAGTGATAATCTATTTGGGAATGGAACATGATAGGAGGGGGAGAGGGAAGGGAGAGGGGAGTTTAGTTCATCTGCGTGTTAGTACCAACCCAACACACAAAGGCAGGTGGGCAGTCGAAGAAATCACTTTTCCAAGGCCAGTACTGGACGTTTATGAGGAGCTATAGGATAAAGTGATAGTCAGATCCCAACATGATACATTAGAGTATGTCCGTACACGTTCGCGCTCGGGCAAAGTGGCAAAGTCTTGAGGAGTAGAAGGCAGCAAAGAGGGGGGGGGGGTGGGTGGTTGGTTATCTGGAGACAATCATTATCATCGTCGTTGTTATTCACAGAATTATCAATTTCGATATTAAAATGATAAATTCTATGCAACCATGACAACCGAAAGGGACAGTACCACAGTACAAACTGAAATACACGCAGGAAAACTGATATCGGGATTAACATTTCCATCCTAATCGCCATAATATAGATGATATCAGGTAATATAAATAATAGTTTAAAATCATCGATATGTCGTGGCACATTTCCTTGACAGTTATATACTAAATTGCTTCAAGAGGATTTGATTATAACAGTACCTTAAAAATGTCCTTTATTATGATAATCCGCTCAGTCATTTGTTATTGGGTGTATCTAGTTCAGGTGTGATCTGTACTGAGCTTGCGGAATAATTATACCGGTGCATCTTTCAGAGCTCAACACAGCTCTAGCTACCGTTATTTACCTACGTTTGTTGACCAAACAAATCAAACTTCATATTAAGTTACCGTATAACCCGTCTCAGCTTGACACATTATGTGTGCTTTGGAACAATTTACGTGAAAATCGTCTAGCTTCCGAAACTTCTGAGGCCCCGTCTTATTAAAATTTCCCATGCACATCCTGTTTGTTATGTCAACAGGAGCTAATGGCAAACGTAGCTGAGCTCTTGTTAAATGGAGGAAAATTAGAAAGTACATTCTGACAAGTCTTTACATTGCTGAGGTAAAAAATAGACATGAAAGGGGAGAGAACAACAGAGCGAAGGGCAATTACTGGATACGAAATGCGGTGCATGCATGCAACTTTGTGGCAAAGCTTTATGAAAACCGGCCGAGTTCTTGCAAGTTTTCATATTGTTATACATTTCTACTAATTATCTCAGCGTTCAGATATAAAAGCAAAGGTGCCCCCCGTATTTGCTGCCCTAGTACAAAAAAGCAGGTAAATTTCTTGATGGATTATGTTATGACGAAAATTAGAAAAAACAATGGAACTAACTTGATGGCAGTACGACACCACGACGTCGTGTGCGTATGGGCGTTTTCTGATTGCATTCCTCGCATTTCACAGATTCTTCAAATCAGTACTGAAAGATACGTTTTAGACGACTTTTTTTTATCCCTTTACCTCCACACGTATATATTTCAGGAAGAAGAAAAAGAAGTATATTTAACAGCCTTGTGAAAAACGAAATAAGCAAAAAGGATCATTGTGTTTGAAAATAGCTAAATAATGTTCTTTTAAATTACCAACTGTATACTATAAAATCATACTATAAAATTTATGTCTTCATGAAAAGGAGATAGCATATAACATAATATTTTCAAAAATTTCACGAACTTAATCTAACAAAAACCTAATGTTGAAGTTTTCCCACTATTCTTCTACAGTTCCTTATGACTGTAAAACGGAATTGAAGTTAGTTTCATCAGAGTATAAAAAAACAACAACAACTGGGTTTCCTCTCTTTCCCAACAATTGCAAAAAGAGAAACAAGCAATAAGCTAACATCAGGGCTCCGCCTGCAGTGGAAATAATTAAGTTTAATAATTATCATGAATACTTATAGTTGTTTTTTTTTTTAGTGGAGATAAAACGTTTCCTTAATGTTCTCGGACTTATTGTTCCCCCCACACACTGTTTCGTTTTTCTATTCAGGGCAGTAGATTCCCCAGCCCCAAATGTGCAACGGTCAACCATATTTTAACTGAATGCGTAGCATTTGCGAAATAGGCACTATGCCTGCGGATCACGAAAGAGTTATTTTCTGACCTAAACCCGCAGCTACCCATGTCCTTTCTGAGGGAGGCTGATAATCTACAAGTTGATTTAAAGATTGTTCATAATATATTCACACAGTGCATTCTAAATTTTTTGCACAACACACTTTGAAAACAAACTATTTTACATGGGCCTTTTCCAGTTATATTGTTTGTTTTTTTTTTGGAAATCTTAACTGATCAAGCGCTGAGAATCAAGCTATGATGGGGTATCCAGAAAATCGTGAAAGGCTCAAAGTGACCGTTATCGTGCTGACACCCCTTTAAACGTAAACTCAAACGCAAACCCCAACTATAAACACATAGTTGTGGTTGTTCGAGACATGTTCACTCAAGAGTCTCTAAGGTTAATTGTAAATCTCAGTCTATAAGGTTCACTATAAAATTAATCTCCGAGTTATCTGGGATTCAGCTTCAGAGAATACATTTTTGCCAATATTAATTCCTTTAAATTGCTGAAAAGATGAACCTTATTTCAGGTTCAAGTCGGTCTGCTGTGACCTCAAATAACGGTCAGCAAGGGACAGTAATGGTAAATGTCAAGCAATATACTCTATAAACTTTAGCCAGTTTATATGGGGAATTCCAAAACAAATACGCAGAAATAACCAGTGGGAAAATCCCACTGTTTTTAAATGTGCATTTGATACCGTCATTGTACTCTTGCCTCTACTCGAAATGGCAATATGATAGTGATTCCAGATAATATTTCATCCGCCATTTTTTTTCCTTTACCGCGAAATCGATAGAATGGATTAGATAAAAGAGCAAGGAAAACAACGACTTGAGAAGGAAAGAGCAAAATAATGTTATATTTCAAAATAGCAAGGCGTTAAAACTAAAAATAACAAAAAATTTAAAAAATGATGATAATGCTTACAACAACAATAACAACAACATAAAATAAATAACAATAACAATGGCGTTATTTTGGACAATAACCTTAACAGATACAGATTATAATAATATCAGAATGGCACTAGGTCAAACCGTAAGTGGAGGGGTCCAAACTGCAACATTCTCGTGTGAACGGAACATCTCGACTTTCACGAGAATTTGAAAACTTTTAGCAACACTTTTGTGGAAAACCCCACAGTTTGGAAATGTCTGAACATAACAGGTCATTCACTTGCCAGTTAATCATAGTGGTGAGACCAGCTTGGGGGCTTTTTGCTTCATTTTTAAAGGAGGGTTTGGGCGCCCTTCACACTCTCTCTCACTCTCTCTGTTTCTCTTTTATGTCCATCATCATTTCTTCTCAATTTAGTGGCGAGAGCAGGGAAAAGGACAGAGGACTTTGGAAATGAGACCTTCACTCCTCCTTTACAATACAACTACTTGTATCAGTCGTCAGCGTTCCCTAAAACTGTTGTAGCCTAATTGGTTTTGACTACTTCTCAGGAGAAGCAAAAACTGTCTCATTTTAGTACATTGGGTCTAGGGACGATGACTTTTTTTGAAAGTTTGCCTTTTTTTTTTTTTTTTGGCTCAGGAGCCTAGAACCAAGATCATTCGATGAGGATTTTAATGTAGTTGAAACTTGTGTAAAAATCTGTTTTTCGAATATTTACTGTAGTTAGAAGTCTTAGGGAACGGTGCTGCTTTCCTTCGCGAGCTTTTGGCTGGGTTGGTTGAACAGTTCATAATTTCAGACACGCATTCTTTTTGCCCAAATACTCTCGGCCACATTTTTGTGGAGACTGTGTTTGTGTATGGATGTCTGTGTGGTACTTCCGTGGATTAATGATAGATAAAGCAACATGATATACGTACGCAGACAGACAACAACATGTAAATAATTCAATTTTAATTTGCATATCTCAACGTTTTGTCAGGAACATGAGATGTTTGTCGTTATCGAATGTAATTTGTTGACAAAATGAATTAAAAGTAAATGGATAGGATAGAGAGATAGGCAGACAGACAGACAAACAGACAGACGGATGGACGGACGGACAGACAGATAGGCAGGCAGGTGGACAGACAGACATACAAACAGATAGGCAGTCAGACAGGCAGACGGGTCGACGATCTTGACGAACGATCAGACGGACGGATGGTTGCATGGATGGATTAATGGGTAGATAGACAGGAAAATAGATGATAGACAGACAGACAGACACGTAGGGATATAGATAGATAGATAGATAGATAGATAGATAGATAGATAGATAGATAGATAGATAGATAGATAGATAGATAGATAGATAGATAGATAGATAGATAGATAGATAGATAGATAGATAGATAGATAGATAGATAGATAGATAGATAGATAGATAGATAGATAGATAGATAGATAGGTAGATAGATAGATAGATAGATAGATTTTTTACGAGATCTTCTGTAATTCTACCACAAATGTAAGCACTTACAGACAAATATCTGTTATATGCAGCTTGACCTAATTCAATTATTTCCCTGTTACTGTAAGCATCAGAGCTAGTGGCCAGACTTTATTATTTTTTTCTTGACAATGACATCTTCTTAACTACCAATAATATAGTGGCAAAGACCTGGGAATTGTCAGTTTCTTATTCAAGACGTTTTTGACATAGGTTTTGTCTGTGACCAGTGACTCCTAACTTAAGAGACTCTGTTAAACTAGCATTGTTTTGATATTGTGTGCCAGTTCTAAATAGAGATATTTCAGTGAACAAGAATAAAATCTCAACAACTTTAAGATAATAGGAAAGCATCGGCGCGCGCTAGCCGATTTTAACTGCCCAACTAGTTGTTTGCTGACGTCACGACATTGCGTGTCAATGAGAACAAACCAGTTGGCTAGTGCGCTAGGTCTCATAGAAACTATAGGTGGTCAAGTCACCATCTAACCCGGGACACAGGATGGGGGATCTATCTAGTTGACCTAATCAAGCGCCTAGCGTGATTGCTTGAAGAGAACAAAAGCAGCTGGGTCACAACATGAAAAGTTGTTGAGTTCGACTTACGACCCTGTGGTATCACGTGGACAAATTATGAACATTTAGAGCGGCTTGACATAATGGCTTCTTTAGTGGGCCGGTGTTAAGTGTTGCCATTAGCAAAGATCTTTTCAGAGACAAACAGCCTGGACCATTGTACGGCCAGGTCTCAGTACTTTATCTGATTGAGAACAATCCTTGTAGGTCAGTCACGGCTATTCATGGTATCACTCCCCGATAACACCGTTTTTTCGACAATTATTAATGAAGAACGCCCGAAGGAAATCTTGATACTCTGATTTTTAAAGAACCAAGTTCAGGTGCTAGAGGTTCGTTATAATAATTAACTCGCGCTCTTTAGGATTTTGTTCCTGGTGAAAGGGAAACTGCTGAGAGTGGATTTGGAAGAATGAAGACAGGCGATCCCACGGTCGAGATTGTCAAGTGGGCACTAGGCGGGGTTGACCTCTTCACTGTACATTTGTAGAAAGAAAGAGGGGAAGTTTCTTTGTGAGTAGTCCTTTTTCTTCTTTTCATTTTTTTCTCTCGCGCGCATTCATCCTCACCCTTTGCCTTCTGCGAAAACAAAACCAGAAGAAAAAAAAAGCGCCTCCCCTCCCCAGGGTCTCTTACCCCCCCCCCTTCCCTCACCCACGCTCCCGAGACCGAAAATAAAAATGAACACAAGGATATCGTGAAAGAATGAATCTGCGTGTGGCAAACAGAAGAGGAGCCGCTCTCTATTGTTAATCAGATGACTTGGTTCCCTGTTTTTTGTTCATCATTGCAGCAGCTATACCAACGATTCATTGATCATCATATTGTTGGGAAGTGGAAACTGAACAAAACTACAAAAAATTTTATGGGTTGTTTCTTGATCTCCCCACGCCCATTTGCATTGCCTGAACCCGTAGTCCTTTGAACCCTCCCATCCAACACCCCCTACCGACACCCCAAAGCGCTCCCATTCCGTCACTGGGACAGAATAAGTTAAGAGGCATATCGTAACTCTCCGCCCCCCCCCCCACCCCACCCCACCCCCGGCCACACATTCTCCCATTGTTCTGTATAAACTGGAATGAATTAGGAAGCTGCTGTTATTAGAATAATTCTTATTATCATTATTATTATTATTATTATTATCGTTATTATCACAGTTCAGGGTTGAATCAATAAAATTACATTAGTATCAGTGCTTTATCTCTCTCTCTCTATCTATCTATCTATCTATCTATCTATCTATCTATCTATCTATCTATCTATCATCTATCCGTCTGTCTGTCTGTCTGTCTGCCTGCCTGTCTGTCTGTCTGTTTGTCTCTCTCTATACATAAATATTTATCTGGTGGGAGAGACTTGAAATGGCTCTTTGCAGAGGCTGGGAGCAGATTTACTAACCTAATAATGAAATCTGGATCGGAGTTTAAAAAATCACAACTATGCTATCACCCTCGAGTCCACACTGTTTTATTATACATAATAAATGGTCTTTATTTAAATCACACCAAGCGTTTTGTCCTACAGCTTTTTGAATTACGCCAGGTTTCCTATGTCCAGTCTTCCCAACAGATTCACTGAGTTATTTTAATGAGAAAATCTTTTCTTCCATAGCTAATTAACATAGCTGACACTACAGCGTGAGTATTCAGCGCGTGTAGAAAACTTACTAAAAGTTTTAGATTCAAAGATAGGGCCTACGAGTTATAATTGGCAGGGCTTTGTTGATAGAAACTGTCGATTATACTATGCTTGGGAAGAGATCAATAACTAAATATGGTTGCAGATCTGTTTCACTGAATTGGGACAATGCATAATGTGGACTGGGACATGTATTTGCATTAAAATGTTATCGATTATGAGCTTATACCATATTTCTGGTGAGTAGCTGAACGAATTGATCACATGTGTGGATGTGTGTTTATGATAATGAAGGTATTGTAATTACTTCAGGCTTATTATCAGTGTGCTTAAGAGTTTGTGTTATATGAAGTATTTTTGCCATTGTAAAATCACAGACGTGACATTAAGTGATTGTTGTATGACAAAAAGACACATGTATCTTTATATGGATCTGAGTAAGTGGTCCGGTGGAAAGCAAAGGTATCATGACGTGTGAGTATGCGTGTGAGCTGGTGTGCTTGTGTGAGTGATGTATATATTATGCCAGTACACGCGAGAGTCAAGTGAGTGAATGTCGTCGGGTATTTTGTTGTATGTGCAGTTTTGCCTTTTCGAGAAAATGAGGATTGAAAGTTTGAAGAGCTGTGTAGTAAAATTAGGATTTTATTCAATACACTTCAAAATCGAAACGCATAAAAGTGTCCAAGAAAAACACGCCTGTAGGACACTTGTGCATAATAAAATTAGGAGTGGGAGAACTACTTTCTCGACAAAACCTCAAACTCGGCGAAATGTTGCATACAACAATATGGCAAATACCCCTCGATGTGTTCGTGTGTGTGTTTAGTCTTTTGTGAATAGATGGGACCTTAGCGCCGTGCAGTAAATACACCCTGAGCACAGCTGGCCTATCGGGATCCTTGCTCAGGTGAAGAAGAAACGGGCTGCGGTCGAAACTCCGTAAGAGTTTGGCATGATAAGCTTTATGGTCTCATTCAGGGGTTCTGGGAATTCTTCCGTGAGAGATAAAAAGGACGTGACGAATGGCTTGGGTTCTTGACCACAACCAGACAGATATGTCTGTGTAGAAGTAGGGCGCTGGTGGGTCTTTTCTCTTGCAGAATCATATACGGACAATTATTATTAGTTTTGAATTTTTATTGTTTTCTGTCCCCATGTTAACTCTTATAAGCTATGTCGGGTTGTTGTTTGTTTTTTTTCCGCCATGGGGGTGCATTAATATTTACAAGTTAAATTTAACAGAAATGTGTGTTATACAGTTTTGAGCAGATATGGTTAAGAAATACTCCCTGCATTTACTCAGATAAAACAGTTTCATATCTGCCTTGATTAAAATAAACTGTGCCTGTCATAGGCCTCGTAAAATGCTGTGGAAAAATAATCATTTGTTTGACTCGATGTGTAATAAAAAGTTTGTGACAGACAGAGTTCCTTTATACCATTGATGAACTATAGCTCTTTAGATATTGAATATTTCCATCAGAGGAAATTTCTCAATTACGCGAAGTTGTCAGCAATGGGTCAAATCTAGGCTATTAATATCCCGTCGATTCGATTTTCATTAGTGCCAAGATGAGACTTCATTTTGACTATCAGTGCTTAGTAAAACATGTCTGCTTATTTATTAATTTTTTGGGTACTTTTCTTTTGTACTTCAAAACAAGATAATTACCTGGTTCATTGCACGGCATTGATGTGTTCTTATCGGAAAAGCAAAATATGAAAATAGCAACACCCCGAGTCGACGAAGTTTTCAGCCAGTTTGGGGTAACACAATGGCCAGCTGTCAACTTCCCGATAGAAACGAAAATGTGTACGGAGCACAGGAAATCGATCCCAGCCCAGTGTTAAATAATGACTGTGTTTATTGCGTAGATTTTTACGGATTAAGATCAGAAAGATTGCCCAATACTTCATTGTTGTAGTTGTGTTTCAAGTACTGCAACCGATCGCAACAGCAGTGTCTCGAGACAATCATATCAATAAAACCACAAGCCCAGCCGAGAGATATAATTCAAATAATTATAATCCCACGGCTGGCGATCTAAGCGGTACATTGTTTAATCAGTAAAAGGTAGGCCTAACTGTATTATGCGACAGAATTAAGTCCATGTGCCTATCTTGATTAAGTATGTAAATGTTTATGTATATCTATGTACATGTGTGTAAATAATGTACAGTTGTTATCTTGTAGGAGATCGTTAATTCATTTCCTTTCTTGTTTACACGTACTCTTTTTATAATCTTTACATCTTCACTGTCGCCGCCAATGCTTCAGACAGGAATTTGGACAGGAGAGTCAGTAACAACAATGGCATTCCTAGATGTGATCCACTGTAAACAATGTTCACACATTATGTCATTTTTCTCAAGCCATTATCCCAAACTTTTAAATAAGCAAAGGTTCACATTCTGACGCCTTAATCTTCTTAAAATCATCAATTTTCATTCTTAGACAAGTAGAAAAACACAGCGCATGATTTATAATACTTAATTTTACACTCTGTTGCCTTTCCATATATAAACTTCAATAGAATATATCACGGTGTCGTATATCACAGGCCAGAACAGTACGGTCTCTTCAAGGTCTTCACAGGGCCGGAAAAGAATTCACCGTTACCACATTGTCGTGTGTCTCCTGACGCTTGGCTGAAACCAGGATTGGGGCTGACAAATAACATAATTGATAGACAAGGACTGATGGCACTTTAATGTTTAAATCATTATAATACAGAATAATACCATGGATTTCCTATTGTACAAAACCGTTTTATTCTTTGCAAGAGAGCGGGGTGAGTGTGATTCAGGTTATCTAAAGATCGCATTGTGCTTTCAAAGCGTTTGTTTGTAAGAGATTGTTGGCCTTTTTAATGATTTATCTCTTCAAATGACACTGATGGTAGATCAACGTGTCGTGGTGCATTTAAGAATATTTGAACACTGTGTCAGTGTATATTTCTTTGCCCGTAACTTCGTGTCAGGGAGGCATGTTTATTAAACTGCTTTGTAATATTAACTTACCCAATGACATTGTTGATATTGCGACAAATTAAAGGGCACGCCTGTTTCTATCTTTTAATGTATCTCATCGCAGTCTTAGTTTAACGTCCATGTAAGTCTGTAAGGTGTAACCCACCGACTGTTCACCAGCATTTACAAGCGTCTTTGGCACATTTTATATCCAAAACGCAGTCTTAAATTAGCTTAAATTTGAGAAAAATAAGTTGTCCATGACAGGATTAAAGTCTAGGCCTTCACTTCCCAGATTAGCTGGAACTACTAGACCCCCAGAGATTATTCTGAACATTTACTTTTCTTTCTTAAGTCGGCAAGGGGTAAAAAATCAGCAAAATTAGACCTCGTACTTGTCCATGACGACACCTGTAGGACCATAAAGACGCATTGCCACATTTTAACCACGAATCTGTCTATTGTTGGTTTTGTTTTGTCCTGTTTTTGCCACGAACGGATTGAAATCCCCACCTTCATCTTCGCACGCTTGAACAGCTGATGCCTCCATCACGTTCTTCCATGGAGGATCTGTACAAAGACAGGAGAGAGAGAGAGAGAGCTTAAAAAACAAAAAGAAATGTTTGCCCTCCTCCCTAAAAGAATGCACCATCAGCTAATAAGGCAATAAACCATTTTGAACCAACACTTTTAACTTTGTATTTTTCAAGGAAAGCAACTTCACAAATCAAATTTTGAAATGTTATTGAGTGTGATTTTCATTTTGATCCTTCCGACGGTGAATCAACCGAAGCCAGGCCGAAAATTCCTAAATTATTGTCGAGAGGATCACATTTTAAAGTCCATTCTAAAAATTAAAAAAAAAAGAAATCTATGGATCGAATGTCAAGTATAAATTTATCATTAAGTCAACGCTAAATGAAAACGCGTCAATCTAAAATGCACTTTTCTCTGAACTTCTGTTTACAAAGATAAGTCAGCCTGGCTTTACTGAGTCATAAATTAGCTCTTCATTGATGTCTGAAAGCTACAGCTCCTTGACTTCACTACATGGATATATAATTAATGGAGCGTCTATATTTTTTGCCTGAAAATGCCTTGATTACCCGTGGGACTCAAGGACGCCATGAAACTGGAGATTTATGGATGCAAGAATCTTCATATTATCTATAATTTGATATTTTAATTTATTAATGTTTAAACCGAAAAACAAAACAAAAAAAACGTGAAAAAACAGAGTTAAAAAACATAGAGATGACGTAAAATATACAATTTTTCAAGATCTCAGGATTAATCAATTCTTTTTAAATTGAATATTAGGTCGATGCTGTAATTAAAATGTGCTACAATAATAGCAAACAGAGCCGATTTATGATTTGAGTGTCCACGTCCGGGGCGGCGACATTTTGAGTTCTGTTTCCATTTTCTTCGTGCATTGATGAACAAATGATTTGTGAAAAAGAAATAGTATATTCTTTAAGAACTGGCGGAAAGTGTGCCGGTGAAAAGCCAAGGAGACACTAATTGCTATTTCCCCGTTTGGCAAGACATTAATTTGTCATTTAATCTGATGCGTTTACTCAGTATGTTCCGCACATGCCCTTTTTTTTTTTTTTTTGGCAAAGCCGACCCATTCAGCAAGATTTCTTCTATTCATAGGTTCATATCAGCATTAGTGTGTCCAAGCTGAATCACTAATTGAGCAGCGATAGGGGGAAATATGACAGATGGTATGGACGAAGGGTGAAAATATGCCTCATAAAAGCCAGTCATCTGCATCCATACACTAGACAAGAAAACTTTGAGGAAGAAACGCCTTCGTATCTGGATGTAGGAGCCTCTTTATTCGCAAATCATTAAATTTTCCTTCACTGATTGTTAATCAGACGATTAAACTAAAGTCAATAGCTAAAATGATCAAGAAGGTACCCAACAAACCGTGTCAAACACGCAGTGGCCATTATGGTATCGACGCGAAGTTAAATTCAAACTCAAAAAGTCAGTTCATACTGTGCCCTCCGACAGACCCACACTGCCAGAGGTAGAGACTTTTTCAGTCATAATTTGTGTTCTATGACATTTAATTATCAGTAGGGAGTCTTCATTTTTTTAAGATACATTTTTACACTCCAGACATGTCATGCCTGCACTGAAATCAGAATAACAAGTGACAAAATCAGCCATTTGATAATTGCTTGTTTGGCCACAGGTCAGTCAGGGAGCGTATTCCCGTCTGACTGATGTGATTTTTTTCTTGGCGTGTTCGGAGAAATGTCCGTTGCCTGGGCTGCCTCTGTCACTGCCCTGTCAACCGATCTCAATGACAGGTGAACAGATTTACATGGGGTACTTGCCGCCTTGTCACATCAAATCGTAGATCTTTATAACGGTTATACTAATCTGTGTGCCAAAAACTCGTGTGCTATAACAGCATAGTCTTCCCAAATGTTCCAAGGCAGCCTTGTACATGTATAGGTATTTTGTAAATGTACTTGCTAACAAGAAGACTGCTTCTCTAATCTGCACCACGAGGAGCAAAGGGAATATATCCGCTGCACTATAATTCTGAATGAACGTAAAGTTTCCTTAGCATTTGCCAGAATATATAGAGTTATGAATGGACTTCGGGGTTATTTTCACTAACAACAACAACAAAAAAAAGTTGAAGAACTCCTAGTTTTGCCACCTCGATTGCTGATATTTAACGGTGATCTATCGCACCCATCAAGCTTACTTGTCAGTTATCAGGCCATCTCTCTCATAATAACTCACTCGTCCCTAGCCTCGTTCCCGCGGTCCTGCCACCTTTTCACGGGCACGAGTTCCGATACACCGCTGATGACAGGATCATTCGGTGACTGACATGATTGAGAATCCCACGGGCCATTGGCTTTTATCTGTCCCGAGCGACTCCAACAATCGAGGGCCTGGGTGCGCTGAGACCCCCCTGTGATTCCGGCATGGGGAGACGAGACCATCTTCATAATATTCGCTACACAAAACAGCCAGGCGAAAAAGCCCCCAGTTATTAATTATAATCATTGAGATGAAGGGTCGCCAACGCGTAGCGACGACGGGAGACTCCGGCGCATCCGTTCTCCAAATCTGAATGCTGCTGAGATCGTTGGCTCGGCAGGCGGGCGAGCAAGTCATTAAAGGTAGTTGAGCTCGCACATGAGGAACGGTGCCTACATTTTCCACTCTAGCGCGCACCTTGTTGCCACTGAGTTCTCCAACCCAGGGGGAGTCGGCCCCAGCCACAATACGGCCGAGAGTAGTGAGACCCGGGGGCTGAAGCAGAGAAATGTGTGCCCTATAGATAAAACATGCACCCTCGAGGCATATTCCTTCTGCATTGAAATCACATTCAGAAATATACAACAATGTCACTGCAGCACCCTCCTATCCAAATTCTGACACAGACTATAAGTGACAGACACCATTGCCCGAAGCATTATAAAGCATAATACCTACTCTATTTTTCCCCCCTCTTTTCAACGCTCATTATTGTCTTCTCGGCGAGGAAGAAGCATTCTAATGATACGCTTTCTCCTGTAAGATAATAAAATGCTATGAAATGCTTTGTGTATTAAACTTTTTCATGTCACCTTTGCACAGCTGCAGAAAATGACAATATGCTGTCTGTTGTTCCATACAATTGGCAGATTTACACTGCGGGGAACATTACAGTGAAAAACAATAATAAAACACTGAAGGATTTCTGACTCATCAAACCAGAAACCTTGAACCAAAGTTCACTATGGGAAATAAATTGTCACTCCGCTGTAAAAACATGGCAATTTTGCTAAACTTATCTCCCTTCTCTTGCATTATCTCCCTTGACTTGATTTGTTATTTGAGAATCACAGATCATATTGTTATTTATGGAAAAAAGAACAACAACAAGAAAGACCAAAGAGAGAGAAAATCAAGAACAGGGGGCCAACAGCACTATGCTGAGGCCCCCGAGAAACAAAAGAACTCATCCGTTGTTATTTATGTTAAGGCGTTAATTTCATCAATTCTTCAGTTTCCATGAAGGACAGTCGCAATTTCCAGTGGATTCACCAAGTCTTTCGCCTACACATTTTTTGTAAATTGTAACTCTCACATAATATATGGCAGATACCTGTTCGCCGGAGAAAGGGGGAGTCACTATCGTATTCATGTAGATATTCTCGTTCCCGTTCTTCAAACGTTGACATTAAACGAATTAAAAATAAAAACATCTTCATAAACTTCATGACTGTCAGTATTCCCTTAATGTAGTAGGCCTACATTATATATCATTTCATACTACATGATCTTAATGAATGTATGACAGAAATGTTAACATTGAATACATTGAAAGTAGTAACAGTAACATTTGCAAGTAAACTGTATGTTTTTAATAGTGAGTATTTGCCTGCACTCCAGGTGTGATGTACTTTGTTAAAAAATCGTGTCATCCTTCTCCCAACGACTTCCGTCTCCCCATATCTCCGCCAATCAGGTCGCCAACATTGTAATGTGATTTAGTAAGTTAATTCATCCTTTTGTGAATGCTTGATATCCCCCTAACACGCCACCCCGCCCCCCAAAAAATCAATTTCACCACCACCATGAATGCTTCACTTAAACTTAAATCCTGTCCATGGTGACTTAGACACGTAAAAATATGTGTATCAGAAGTACGAAGTGCGTGGTAACTGTATCTGAAGTACGTGAACGAACCTGCTAACAGCAGGGACCATAAGGACTTAAAAACGGCGAGTTTGTTCGCTGATGTTGGTGTTCTTCGTTCGATTTTATAACAGTGAGGCAATAATACCAAGGATGGAGACCTCCGTAATACTGCCGAAAAGTGCTTTCAACGCCACAAGAAATTAGAGACACTGGACGCCGCCCTCAACTGCATTCGAACACTGTGGCTGCGATTATCGAGCATAAATATCAAGATAGATAATGCAAAGAAGAGAGAGATTATTTCCCCGGGATTTCAATGTTATTACACCGGAGTGATGATTTATTGCCCCATGATGAGCTTTTGTTTCCTGGGTTTTTAATGAGTCAGGAATCCTTGGATGTTATAGAACTTTCGTTCACTGTAATGTTTCCCTCAGAGCAAATCTGTCAACTGTAAGGGAAAAAACACATTTTCTGTAGCTGCACACATAGGTGAAATAAAAATTAAACCACAGAGCATCCAAGTCAAACACTGTGACCAATGACATCGAGTACTGATAACGCCGATTGTAAAGTAATTATGAGTAAGCTTGCATTTTTTGTAGGCATGTTTTAGCAACGTTCTCACGACCGGGGAGGTTCAGTCAGAAGCAGAGGGGAACAGAGAAATCCTGACGGGAGCACAGAAACAAATTGTTAACAGGGGGTCACATTTTACCACAGAAAGCATGGCAAAAATCATTGTACGCTACCCCTATGGGATAATATATCGTTGGAGACAACGCAACCCAGTCCAGGCAAGTCTGAGATGTGTCTGTCTGTCACAACAAAGATTGCAGAGCCATGCAGGCGGGCAGAGACAAACATATAATAGAGGGCTTTAGAATGGAATCTGATGCCGAACATGTAGCAAAATTAGGATGAAAGAATGGGTTGTGAGAAAATTGAAGAGGTCCCGAGAATGACAAATTGAAGGGGGAAGCAGAACAAGGGGCTTGGGCTAGAAATTTGATTCGACTTGACGGGTGAAACAGATTTAATGATATCTTTTTGCTATTACATGAGCGAAGAATTCTCGTTCCTGCTTTGCACTTCCATTCTTCTTTTCTTTTTTCTTTTTTTTTTCTTGGCCCTTCTCTTCCTTCCTTCCCCTGTTCTTTTTCTCCTCCCATCTTTCAGGTGAAACTGGGCCAAAGAGATGTAGATTTTCTATACTGGGTGAGAAGGTTTGAACAATAGTGTATTGTGAAGCTCTCAGAAGTTCTAGCAATTTTGTCAGAATCTAAGGGAGTGTTAAGTTCAAAGTCTTCGGCCATTCCGGTCCGGCTCTGCAAATACGTTTTTTGTTTGTTTGTTTGTCTTTTGGCCCTTCCGTATTTTGTTTTGGACTGTATAAATGAAGCCAACCCCAACAGAATAACACTTGAATACTGGGTAGGTAATAAGTTCTGCCTCGACGAGTTACGCCTGTGAATGTTATTAATTTGTTGTCTGAAACACGTTTGAGAAATTTTCAGATTAATTATGCTGAGAAATTTGAGGATAATGTACCTGCTGAAAACTCATACAACTAAGACATGACACTTCAAGGCTGTCAAATTTCAACAGGAAGAAAACCAGCCTTTTTTTTTTTTTTCATTATTATCATTAATAAGATTTGTACAAGGATCTGAATCAATTCTTGGTTGAAAACATTCATGAGACTTGAAAACTTGATAATGTTATTGACACGGGTGAAAGGCGACGGATTACAAAGAAAAAATGCCGATCTGCTTACAGGAAGGCTGAAGTGCAGTGATAAAAGAGCTTTTTGCCGGTTTAAATCACGCGACCTTAGTTCCTGTTTGTTCCGGCTCCATTTTTTGCACAACTGAGAAATTCGTCGCTTAACGTTTGCCTCTTTAGTATTATGATAAGGAGTAAGAATACATCGGATCTGTGAAACAACTTGATAAGTGCCACGCCGCATTCTAAACTAGTGTCAATGTGTGCATTTATTATAGATATTCCACATACTGAAAGATATCCAGTTTTTCAGAGAATGGAGATAAAACAAACAAGAACTTAGGTCGCTATCTGATTAAGAACGTCTTGACATTATTCGCGTGTACCGTCCTCTTATTTCCCATCAATAAAGTCTGGGAATTGTGTTTAGCACATATTGTTAATGGTTCAGCGTTGTCGGAGTAAATTCTCTTTTATTATCCCTTTCAGTCACAGACAGCTTTATTTATCTACCTACCCGCCTACCTACCTGCCTGCCTGTCTACCTGGCTATCTACCTGCCTTACCTATCTACTACCTGCCCTACAACTCACCTACCTACATACCTACCTGCCTATCTATTTGTCTGTCTGTCTGTCTGTCTGTCTGCCTGCCTGCCTATCCATCCATCTATCTCAGTTACTTGTTAAAAAACGATGTATGTCATGTGGTTTGACACCGTGATCCTGAAAAACAGTTTGTACGCAAATAAAGACTGAATTATTCAAGAAGAGCTATCCATCACTTTCATTATTAGAACTCTACCCAATGCTATCTATTACAGTTGATTCCTCATGAATACAGTTGAATATCACTTCAAGGGAGCCGCAGGGGCACACTTTTCAGTTGCTGCTGTAATTTTACGCATAGCACTCTTTAACAATGTCACTGTGAATGTAAACGGTTTTCAAAACTGTACGAGAAGTAGGCCGTGGTGCCCAATCTGATACCTTTCTACGTGTCGCTGGTCAGAAAACACTGTATTTATGTGTAACAGCTGATTTTGGGGGTAGGAAATGCTTTAAATAAGCCCTTGTCTTGACACAAGTATTTTATCAATATAAATGATATGTGTCTCATAGATCAGAGTTCGGCAACTAGCGGCTTGAGAGCCGCATACGGCTCTTTGAGCTTTCATCTGAGGTTGTTTCCTTTTCTTAATTGCCAGTAAAAAAAAAAAAAAAATTGTAAATGAGAAAAAATGCTAATGGGATATAGATTTTCCTGCGCATTTGTGGCTCATTCTAGAGATGAATTCTATGGAAAATTTCAGATACGGATCTTCTTCTCTGCAAGGTTGCCGATCCCTGTCACAGATCATTATGTTTAACTGTTAGGAAAAAATTCCCTGGAGCTGCCTGCTTGCACACATACACATAATTATTGTCAGCACACTTTAACTTTTTGAGTGCCAATCACCGATATATCGGTTCTTCCACTGGTCACGTTTGTGCCAAACACCGGTGTATCGGTGCACAAGAATGCCAGGCTATTTTGTTTCGGGAAGAAAGAAAATCGGCTTTCTATTCATAAAGATTGCTGTAGTTAGTCTTCATTCATCTCACCCCACTATTTTCTTCCTGTATCAGTAAGGATGGAAAAATTCATGGCATACAAAGAGTTAACCATCTTGAATTTTAATTTTGGCATTCTGCAGATGAACATTTTTGGCCATGCTACGAATTTTCATAATAAACATCATCACTGCTCTACGATAATATTTGTCAGACTTCTGCCCAAAAAGGCAACTGAGTGTTCATTGGGTTGCTGAGCATGAGGGCTGCCAGATAATATTATAGAAAAAGAAATGCGCCAATAAGAAAATGTAATAATCCAATAGAATCTTAATGGCACAGGAAAAGAAACATTTTTTTTTTATATATTAATATCTCAAAAGTGTCAAGAATGGCTTATGCCATTGGTGTAGAGCAATGATGACATCTACCTTTGATAACTGCCCCCGTTTCACTCCCACGGTGGAGAACCGCTGATTGACATATAGCCCTAGAGAAAACAGCAGGGGTTACGCATATGCCATTAAAACTATCTTACAGTGCTTATGGAGCATACATGTGTTTGAATCGATTTCTTAAAGCAAAAACGCACCGCCTCCCTTCCTTCTTCTTCAGTTGAGTCCCAACGATCTCGAGCTGAACAAAAGGGGCAACGCCTCATAATACCGCAGTTAGTGTCAGTTGGAAAATTCTCGGATTTTACATTTTAACAAAGTGTACGAGGATTAAACTTTCATTTTATGAATATAGCACGCTGAACAGAGTTGAATAAAGAGCCAGGCCCGGAACTTCAGTTGGCGGACAGGGGGGGGGGGGGGGGATCTAAATAATACAGAATTTTTTAGAAGATCTTAACGTGGATGCAAAGAAAATTGCTGATAAATGTATTTAGAGAATTCGACAGAATTAGACGTGAGGGCAATAAAAAAAAAAAGTCTTATTTGCTTTTGAACAGATTACGATCGATTGCTGGAGAATGAGAATGTAACCCTTGTAAATAATTGTTTGTGATTATTTTCCACCCAATTCTATTTTTTTTTTTTTTCAGTCAAAACACACAACCACAATAATTATATTACCGGCATTTACTTTGCTATCTTGGAATCTCTGGTTTTTTTTTAATTTTTCTCATTTGTCGTTTATGTTATAGGTGTTTTGTATTGTTGATGAATGTCTCAAAGATAAACTTACGAGACTAACAGTGTTGGACTTTTGTTTGACGGTACCGGTCGAAAAATGTACATCGTGCCCCTTTCTCCAATTTGTCGCCCCAGTAGACAAAATTTAGAACACGGAATGAAGGTGTTCCATTTTATATTAGGCCTAAGTGTTCAGAATTTAGTGCCAGAAAACCGATACGATTTGAGGATGACACTTCTCGTATAGATTCGTTTTGGCGACACAGTGTAATAATAATTATTTCCATCGGATATAGTTTTTAAAAAGTTCCTTCTAGTGAATTCAATTTCAAAATATTCTGAAACTAGATGAGCTACCGGGCATTGCCCAGAATAAACAGTCATGGGGATTTGTGATCCTCCCCCCCCCCCCCCCCCCCAGTATAATAAAAGTAATAAACTACAGTCTTGCTTCAGAACTCATGCGCACCACAACATTACGCACCAAACAGAACGCTTGATACGGTTACTTTTTATGACATGCACGGTACTATATATTACGAAACAAACATGCAAAAATACAGATGTTACATAGCAATAAACATTGTTGTTTTTTTTTTAAATACACGCTTGAAGTAAACAACTTTTAATTATAGCCATCATCTTCCTTATCTCAATTGCCACCTTCCTGCCAAATTTAAGGCCTGAAGAGTGTATAGTTTGGTCAGTTAGTCATGCCAAAGGTTGCAAGTTATTGAAATATAAAAAATAATAGATGATTCGGAGATGCCTTCACCTTTTGTCTCCGTATTTTCTGAGCGGCGATAGACGGTAAAAAAAATACACGGAAATAAATAAATTAGGAGTTAAATGTTTTCAGTGACGAAATCAATTTCATAATATTCTGCAAAGATTTAAGGAGTCGTTCGCCTTTTGTCGCGGTATTTTCTGATCGTTTCAGTTTACTTTCAATGTATGCTGGGCACAGACAACCTTGTGATGTTAGAGCTTCTCCTAGGTGTCTGTGCAGGAGAATCTAGAACTGCATTCTTTGTTTTAACTGCACAGCGACCGAGTCGTCGTAGGAGAAGTTAATTGCAGATCCAATCCGGGGATCAAGACTGATTGCCGACTGCGATGAAATTACTGAGAAATCTAATGATTTCTTTGTGATAGGGGACTGACTACCCAGCATTGGTACACCTCTTGTCTGACTTTTTTTTATTGCGGATAAAAGTTATGAAGGCAGCGATTTTAATTCTGTACTTTTTTGACTGGAATAGAGAAGTATGAGAAATGTGGTGTTTTCGTTCGTTTCTTTCTCATGTTGCCCCCCCCCCCCATCTCTCCAAGAAAGTTTAGCACGGGGTGCTCTTGCAGTAACAAGCAATTATTCTCGCGGGTTTTAACTATTTTCCTTATCACATGCGGAAAAATATCGCTCATAGTTCTGTTTCCATCTTACGCAACTCTATAATTATGTTCTTAAACATTTTAAATAGGAACCGGCAAGTATACATGTATAGATCTACATCTTTTAAGCCTAAACTTTAATCATAATGGCCATGGAGGTGGGAAGACATCGTTAGATAGCAAACATATTATGCACAAAGAGGTGGCAACAAAGAGCAGGCAATGCATTGACACCGACGGCAATGTGAAAGTAACAACAATGCTACATTACCCAGGGCATAATTCTCTTCCTATCAACCAGATGGCAAACAATGAACTTAAAGCAATAATAACCAGACACTTGGAAATAATTGAAAGACATCTCAATTCATGGATTTGCATGAACACAACATTAATTTAATACTCTGATCTGATGAATTTCGCTTGAATTTGGTGTCGTCCCTTAAATCCCCTTATAACAGGACAGGTGACGGTTTACCTGAGGCTGTGTCTCACTCACGGGACCTCTAACTGTGCAGTTATCTTCCAGGGATTAATGCAGCCCAATGGCAGGATCCAATATACGACACAGTCATTTAACACACAAAATACGAAACAAAACAAAGAACCAGACGAAATGATAATTTAAGAACAGCATGGGGCCCTTCATTTCTTGTTATATTTCATGCATCGGCTGAAGGCATGAACTCTGAAGCATCGACAAAACCCCTAAGATGATCGTTAAGCTCACGGGTCTGAACAGTAAATGTTTCCCATGCATGTATTCTGGCCGTTAACTAAACTCTGAGGAAACTACGAATATGAATAATTGATCAAAATCTGCCATGGTGGAAAAAGCTTGTCGTGTTAAATTCTAGATGGCCTGGTTTTCCTCTGGGAGGCTGGACTTTGTTGCTAGATGACCCTAATCCGATTGTATCCCCCATGAAATGTATAATCGAACTTGATATTTGATTCTCTCAGAAAATTAAAACATAGAAAGCGTACTAATTGCTTTTGATTCTCGACAGTGGCGACAGCCTTTATTTTGTTGGTTGCTCGTCAAAAATCTACCTTCTACCTGACTGTTAAATGATGGACAATTAACACATTCAGAGTTTTAATTCAAATTAAAGAAGACGGATGTGTAATTATTTGAGTTATCGCATGTGTTCAAACTGATGGCGGCCTGGGCCAGGCGTATTTGACAATGCAGCTCGATAAAGTTGCAAATAACATTAAGCAGTTTATTTATTTATCTATTTATTTATTGAGACACCTCTTAGTTGGTTAGAATACATTGCATGCTTGGGTGGCTGGTTTTTTTTGTTTTTTTTTAGATTTGCTTGCTGGTTCTTTGGCAGGTAGGCTGCCTGATGTGCTCAATTAAATTCCACTGCATGTTGTACTACTTATAATTAATGATCTCTCAATTAGTTATTTTTTAATAATTATAAATGCGAGTTACGCTGGAAAAAGTCAAGCACCTGGTTTTCCTCTTGTTCTTGATTCACGAAACATAAATGGTGACTCGACAAATTGCCGTATCGAAACTGATCTTTTTGTATCAAGGCATTTATTTCTAGGCGAATGCCAAGATATTATATTTCTTTTATGTCATTGACGGAATAAATCTTGGAAGTCCAGCATCTTTTTTTGCAAATCTATTAAACCAGAGAACACACCAAAACAATACAATTCGAGGATGCTTAACAGTATGCAACCCCATTATTCAGATTCATGGACATAATGGAGGCACGAGTAAATGGTGACGCACGAGAGCATTGGAATCAGTGACGCTAGATGAGCGTTCGCTCGTCAAGTTCGATAACCTATTCGGAGTCGACGTCTGAAAAACTCCAAACTCTCACCTTTTTTGTGTCCCCAATTGTCTATGCCCACTTCGCCCATCTACGGCTTACAATAATTGTTTAATTTATTGTTGCTATTTTTTTTTTTTTTAGCCAATAGACACATTTTGGATTTGACCCTGATTGTGAAACAAAACAAAACTAAACAACATGAATAAATGATTCCAATGCCATGTCTGATCAACCAATAACAAATTCAGATTATTTCATTTCCACAACAAATCTTCTAATAGATACTTATAAGACAAGTAATATGAACAAAATTTGTGTCGGTGGCTGGTGAAGAAAGCCTCTTTGTCTCCTCGCTTTGTATCGTTTATCATATTTATACTTGAGACTTCTGTGTGCGGCGGAGAGAAGATATTTGTTTGGCGAGGGCCTCAGCCTCTGTCTTTCTGTGCAGCTCTAAATCTTCATGAAAAGCGGATTATACTTAATACGATATTTTCATTGAGGTGTCACGTATCAATTGCTGTCCACCACTCTGAAAGCTCATTAAGAAATGTTGCAACAAAATAACACTGCTTAAAAACATTTGTACTTTGCCTGGTGCATTTTCTCTCTCTCCCTTTTTACAATCTTATTCTCATTCTTCCACCCCACCTCGATTCCCTTGCTCGATACTGATAAATGTCAAGAGATGTGTAAGCGAGTTAGGAGCTCTTAAGGGGGTCGTCCATAAAGCATGTACGCTCGAATCTGACGATTTTGACCGCCTCTTTCTCCCATGTACACGTTTCATATACGTTGAGGTCACACACGCATCTTATTTTTCCCCTGCTGAGCATACATACTTTATGGATGGTCCCAAACAGAAAAAGGAAAAATCTAAATCTAAAACACTGCGCCTGTTGCCGTTTGTTCCGCGAGCTTCTTCGGAGGCCGAGAATCTGCCGAACAATAAACGGAATAAGCCATTTAGCGTCTGGGAGGCTCTTTATCACCGAGTACTCCACCCAATCAGACAAGGGCCATAACTCACCCATGGTGGCTCTTAAAGTTGACACAAGGGAAACAATAGAGCCTGGCTCCGAGATGTGGACCAGAGAGACTGCTGGATAAGATAACTGAAACCTGTTCAAAAAGACTAAACAAATAGCAGGAAAGGAAAGAAAGTTTCATTTCTTTCTGGCTTGCTTTAAGACAGTAGATTTACTTTCTCTGCTTTTCTTATTTTGAGCCCCTTTGTTCAAGAAAATGATGGCCTGCTGTATGACGATATCCGAGTACGTGCATGTTGGTGAACAGGAGGCAAAATATCAGTAATAATTTAGAATTATTTATGTTGGACTGCTTTATAGTTTATAGAGCATTGAAATAAATTAGCTAAGATCTACAACTTGATTTAAAAACTTTTGGACACATTTACAAAACTCTTTTCCGATCTATACAAAACAACTTTTGAGAATGTTACCAGTGTAATAAAAATAATAAACTGAATTATTTAATTCTATTTGTGAACTTTAAATTGGCGAAGCTCTGAGTACCAGACATAAAGTACCCAATTAGACCGTGAGAGGCGCAAAGTGGCCATTACCCCGCCGACGTGCCGTAAAACCAAAACTCAAACAAAAAGAAACAAATATCCAGGGACGAACATGATGGTGAACAGTAGACAAAGTATCAGGATTAATTTATTATCATTTGTTTTGGTATAAACTGTTTTATGATTAATAGCACTGAAATAAGAAAGGCAGATCTGAGCCACGAGCTGCAGTGTGTTGCCTTCCGACTGGTTGCTTGGGCTTTGTGGCCAAACACGCTTGCTGGTTTTCTTTGGCCAGTGAAAATTTCGAAAAAAAATTCAGGGTTAGAACTAGGAACAAAATTGGCTAGCTGGCAACAATTTTTCTATTGATATTGGCGACATGGCCACACGTTTTTGAAATGGACAATTATTTATTCCGAGATACTGAAATATAATACTTGTCCACTACTGGTACATGTATTTCTTTCTTTCTTTGAAAAAAAAAACTTCCCCGAAGAAAAAAACCTGCTCTGTTTACCCCTGTTTTGTCAACACTACGTACAATGCCATCTGTTCTATCTTATTTAAGTATTTTTTTAAATCCATTTGTTGATATCATGAAATTTTTGTTTTGTAATTACTATCAAGGAACATCATACATATAATAATCACTACTTACAATACAGTTAGTAATATTCTTATCATTCTCCAAGCGCTTGTTTTGTATTCTGATCAACAAACTTCATTGGTGAACATTATTGTGCCAACTTGAATTTATATATCAAATTTATCACGTTCAGTTGTTATAATGCTCAGGATCCATCAGTAATATTTTCTGCGACATGACTACTGTTCTCCACAGTGCAGTAGTGTTTCCACCAGCAATTGCCAGATGTTAAAAAAAAAAAGCCTACTAAAAGTTGCAATCAATACAAAAAAATAGTCTTTGCTTTGCATGCAATGTACTGAATTTTTTTCACGTAGTCTTGTTTTACCTTGAAAAGACGGACAAAAAAGTTGAAATATGTGCTAGGAATATTTTCATCGAGATTTATTCACAAATGCATCTTTATATACTTCGCAAATACGAGCATATCAACTGTTTGTCTTTTGGCGCACAATAAATCAGTTTCGTCTGATAAGTGTCAAACCAGTTCGGGGTTTCAACAATCCCTTCATTTCAGGAAACAGGCCTTTCGTATGAACCTTTTAGAGCATAATACTACAAACTTTGTTTCCAAACAATAGAGTTTCAGATCTTTGGTATAGAGCAGTGTTTCTGAACCTTTTTCGTCCCAACCCCACTTTGATTTTCAAAAAAACAAAACAAAACGGGCGCCCCACGATGATTTGACAAAGTTATTATACAGTACATATCCCTACGCCCCATTCTGAAATACCACGCCCCACCAAACGCTCAGCCTTGAGAAATACTAGTCTACAGTACATAACCCAGTTGAAACAGCATTGGGAAATGAGGATATCTTTAACCAATCAGCTGTTACGTCGGCAGAAGCAACAAAGACAACAAAACTGGTAAAATTTGAATAAAGGGATTTATTGATGAAAGTTGAGGCTACTGTTAACAACGTGTCATGGGTTCTGCACGGCTGGGTATACAATACATGTCCTGTGTGAAAGGGTGAAAGATTATAGTCTTCTTGGGACTGTTTTGATAATTTATGATCATTGCCCTTTCAACTGTTATTTTCATCTTTTCTTTTCAGGGATGCTTTCTGCCGGGACCTTAGTGAAGAAAGCATGAAACAGGCCATGCAACAGATGTGCGGCATGGGAGGACCACATCAGGGGGCCATGATGCACGGACATCCTGTGGATTACGGCAGGGATTTCAACAACATGCAGTCGAAGATGATTGACGACATGAGACAGAATTTGCCCATGCCGCTGGTCAAAAGCGAAGGCGCTCCGTTCCCTCACCATTTCTTGTGCTCACCACAGGCGATGGAGCGACACCACCATCCTCATCATCCCCACGGCATGCACCATCATCATCATCACCACCACCACCCGGCCGTGCCGCCGGTCTGACAGTGGGGTAGTCTCCCCACCGAGGGAGACCGGGCAAGCGCCAGCCCTCAGGCGATACTATCGCCTAATTATCTGGACACTGGAAACAGCAGCAGCCGGGACAGCAGCATTAGCTGTGGCGGCAGCAACAACAACAATAACAGCGCTGGTAACACCGGCAACATTAGCATTATTCCTGATGTGACTAATGACTTAGGAATTGGTATTGTTGGGGCACCCAACCTGAGCAGTATCATGAACCATTTACAACAACAGCCACACCCTCAGCCGCAACCGGCCCATTTGAATCACCAGACCTCTAGCCTGTCACAACTACATCTTCATCAGTACCATCATCAGCATCAACCTCACCACCAACAGCATTCTTCATCAGACAGTAATGCAGCTTTGCTGGACCATACATTACTGGCTCATCAGTGGAGTTGATAATTTCCTGAAGCGTAGGAAACTGAAGTCATTGCTTGGTGTCAGATATACCTAAATCCTTTTGTTATTTTCAAATCATGTTTGTAAATTAAAAATCAACAAGTATACCTTATACCTGGTGTGATCTGCATGACTTTCTCAACTGGTGAAAAAAAAACTCACACTGAAGTACCTTCTCTACTTATCCCGTCAAGTTTATCCTTGGTGGCAAATCCTTCATCTTTGTCTGTCACGATACAGTGTGATAATGATCGTGTGTGTTCAATGCAACAACTGGCGAGCAGAGTGTCACTTCCTCCTGGTTTAGCCTGATCAGTGGCAGTGTCGTAACCATTTCTGTCACTGATATTTCCTAGATGAAAGTGATATCGCCGCATCTTTGAAAAGCGCGTCTGGACAAAATTATTACCTGCGGAATGGGGTAGTCCCTATCTTTGTCAAACTTTGGTGCACTTGGTGTACGCTGATTTCCCATGATAAATTACTGATGATTTCGACTCGCAGTGATGATTTGTCCTGTACAGTAACATGGTTTTGTTCATGAAGTCATGTTAGCTGAATAATTATTGTCGGTTTTGGTGAATTTTGGGCCTTTGGTTTTGGCATTGCCTAGAATCTATCCAAATGTAATGAATAAAGACTGAATTTATCAGTGATTCAGTTTCTCACTCGAGGAAGACCCATGAATGATTACATTATTTGTTTGCTCTAAATCACCCTATCTCATGTTACAGATAATGGAATACTGTTATGTCTTTACATGAATAGGGGTCGGTGTCCTTGCGTGAAAAACCGACTGCAACATAACAGTGGCTAGTCCCGTATTATACAAATCAATGTGATATGACATTCAGCAAAATAAATGTTATTTTTAAATATAACCATAAAATAGTTATGAAAGAAGTCAAAATGTATGCCGAGAAGCTAAAAAGGTATAAATATTTGACAAACTGTTAAAGAAACAAATTTAAATATTTCTGGTGCTTTTGGCAACTTTTCACGCGAGGACAGCCGTTCACGCAAGGACACCAGATACGCCCGTTACATCATTCGAAACCACTTTGCTATCATACATTTATGGGAGTTAACGTGCTGTAATACATATAATAAGTCAATCTTTTGTTGTAACATCTGTCTGTTGCTCCTTTTGTCTTTTTAATTTCTAGTTCTGGCTTTGTTCGAAATCGGAACAAAAGTATGCTGTGTTTTGTTTGACCGGCCATAACCATTCCAAATCTTTTACGATTGAATTATATTTCATAGTTTTGGTAAATTATGATAATCATTATAGTAATAAAAGAATATGTCTAGAAGATTGTTTGAAAAACTGGTGGACGACTGACTTAGAAAATGCCTTTTTTTTTTTGTTGTAATTCTCGCAATTGTGATAATCATTTCTATGTTTTACCAATTTCCGTTGTTCAGAGATTTTGAATTTTTAATATCTCTCCTAGACATGGAAAACGAAGAGGAGCAAGGAAAACGTGAAGTTTAATTTTTGTTGTTGTTGATGTTTTTTAATCTCATTTTTCGTATTCCTAGTCTGAGGTGTCGGAGATGTAGCCAGAAAACTGAACAATTTTGCTCTGGGAGATTAGCATGAAAACAAAAGATTCTGTTTTGTAATATCTTACTGATATCGTTCTTAAAAACAATTGCGTTGGATTTCAATGAATAAAGATTAAGTCGTGTGTATCCTTAAATCGATTTGATTGTTACAAAAAGAGAAAAAGAAAAGAAATATTGCACGAATTTTACCGAGGAAACAAAATTTATTCAGAACACAAAGATAAAGAAATGTTTATACAATGAAAGTCGAGTCATTTCAAAAATTCCTTGGAGGGAAAAAAGATCAACAGCTAGTCATGTATATTCCTGTACACAGGTATGTATCACTGCCACTGACAATTAGACATTTTGACAACATATCACAAAATGGCACAATGAAATTTGCACTGTTTGGCCGCAATGAATTAAATTCACACAAATTGTTGAAGAAGAGCAACTTCGCTTCTAGACCGATTATATTCCGACATAAAAACGTTTCACTAAGAACTGATTAAACATGAGATGAATACATTTATGATAAATTACAATGTATAAACGATCGGGACGAAACTTTTACCTAGGTTTATCACCTTATAACGTTAGACGATTTAGCTTCTAGTATTATTCCTTGACAGTATAGCATTTTTATAGTCTATTTTCACATAATTATAAGCACACTGAATATTTCATTTCGAGAATCATAATGGTCTCTCTTGAAAGTCAAACAAGCCGATCTGAACTGAACTTTTTTAAAGAAACTATATGTTTCTTTATGACCTCTTAGATCAGGTTCCACCTAGATCAAGTTATGAGATAAATCTGATGCGGTTTCAATAAATGACGCGGATTTCTAGCATTCTTCATGTATTGGAAATGGCTGAAAATGGTTGAATTTTAGCTGAATTTTTATTTGTCATTGGATAAGTTGATAACATCTCATGTCTATGTTGAAATGCATGTTTTTTTGTTGTTGTTTTAGTTGTTGTTGTTTTTTCCACAAAAGAAGTACGTTGAAGTCTACAGTTCCAAAATCGCTGCCACCCTATTATTTGCATTCTTTCATTAATCATGGCGTCCCTGGAAGTCGCCTTCATATTTGCAGAACGTTGTCATTTGCATCGCATGTATATTCGCGTCTATTTATGACAGTAACAGACCTTGGATAAGACTCGATCAAATCAAGCAACACAGTTCAGATGCCACCGATTGTATACTGCTGCGTCTTCATACGCATACTGTTACAGACGTCTTCAAAGATTTTGTTGCTGCATGTTTAATTTTTCCCTAAATTCATTTATTATCTCACTCATTCCAGTTCAGCTGTCGAGGACTTCATGCAAATCTGACACACGAAGCAAAACAGTACATTTTTGATTAAAAGATAAGTGAGGGCTCCATCCGATGTTTAATAAACAACTTGCGGCCCAACATAATCTTCGGGATACCGACCGTAACATGGTAGTTTTTATTATTATTGTATCATTCCGATATGGTCCGTAACCCGGGCCGCAAACTGCCCATTGGTATCTCTGCTGTTTTTCTGTTCTTTATTTTTTCTTTCATATTTGCTGTATGTGGAATTTTTGTTCTTGCTTCGGTGGTAGCTTATGTGTGCATAAGTATGTTTGTATTGTGTACGTGTATGTACATGCTCGCAAGCGCGTAAACACGCGTGCTTTCTGAAAACAGAAAAAACCTCACATTATTAGCTCCACTTGAATCCTACGTAATTTTGAAGCTTTGCCGTGAACCATCAAGTTTTTAAGTCACCTTTTCCACATATTATACAATCTACAAAGCGTTTGGGGATTTCTTTTCGCATCTTTTGTTTTTAAACTTTGCTTTTTTTTTTTCTTTTGACGAAACGTGACGTAAAATGACGACCCGTCAGAGAGCGCATGAAACCTTCCAGGAAGACTTATAAACTACCAGGTATTACAAGTGGATGCAGTATCTGAACATTCTCAATCGTGTATTGCTAACGGTACACATTAAACGTTTTCCTGCTTACTTAAGTTTGATGGAAATTAAAGCTTGTCAGACGCGGGCATTTTCCTACCTCGCCCTCTGCAGCCATAGATCTAGAGAAGGGAGTACAGATGAGAACAAGAGAAAAAGAAAGTGATCAGTGGTCAGATGATTGAGATGGCTCTGGTAATTTCGACGTCTGTCCATAACCCGAGATTTCTAATATACTGAAAGTAATCAGTGAGCACACAGTGCATGACATTTTTCCTTCTAACATGCTGATGGAAGTTTTTTAACTTTGCATTTCTTTAACGTCTTGATTAATCTTTTTATTTTCTCTGACAAACTAAATTAGTCACAATAAGATTTCATCATTCCGTGAGTCACAATGACGATGGTATTATTTTATTCCTTCGAGCTTAAAAAAAAAGTTTAAAGTGTTGTCTAGCAAATTAAAATATCCGTGCGGATATTTCAGAGAATGTCTTAAAGAATTCTTTGCCCATAAGCTGAGGCAGAAAAAAAAAAGCGGTAGCATTATATAAAATTGCTACGAAGATCATGACTGGGAGACTTCAGACTTGCAAGTGTTGGCCTTCTGTCTGAGACAAATATGAGACCGAATAGGAATATGTCATTTTAATCACATGTAAGTTTCCAAAATCTCATTCATATTTGCCCTATCACAGTGATATTGGATAAACCCGAATTATACATATAGATTGTCCGTTTTTCTGTCCCGCTTCGTAAAGCATCGACTGCCGACAGTCATTGCACAAGTCTTGACATTATAACTCTGGATAGTGCGACAGATTCAGCACTTCTCGTGATGCTGTACATACGACTACATCCTTTTTTGCGTGGCTGGAAATCAACCTTTATCATTTGTGCTGAGGAAAAACGGTTCAGAATGTAATGAAGTTTCATTATTCTTTTTTCGGTAATGAATGATAGAACATCTTGGATCCTGCGGCTTTCTTCTTATATATTTGTCCTCTTCTCCCAAGAAAATGAAGGTATCTCTACCAATATAGCGAGAATACAATTCTCTAGTCAGAGCCTGTATGTATCTGTATTCGTCGCTGATTTGTTGTAATGTGTTGTATGCTTCTGAAAGAAAGTAAGCTACTTGTTGCAAGTGAATGTGTGTATTTCTATCGGAATTTTATAATGCATTTAATCAATTTCCAAAGGTTTCTCTACATGTCCAGTCTGAACAAAGTTGGTAAAATTAGTATTGTTGTGGATAGTTGTGGATGATGGATCGTTGTGTTTGCAAGATGTCCTGAGCAATGTCTCACCAACAATATGATGATTATGATTTGTGTATATATTTATATGATTGAACTTGCATGTAGAAAAATACGTGCACTTGCATTTTTAGACCAAAGTCAGGCTATCGGACTTTCAAGATAAAGTCCGGTTTAAGCGTACACACCTTCAGAGACTACATTAAACACATATTTTCCCAAAGTGATGTGAGATAGGTTAGCCACTTTGCAACATTTTGCGGCTCAGAGCAACGTTCGGGACGTGAATTGTTAAGAGCAAGTTTTTTTTACGTTTATTGCTACATTATGGTCCGTGACCCGACGGCTATGCTTGGTGGCAAACTGTCTATTGACGGAAAGTGACATTAGCTTTTTGATTAAATTTGCTCAAGCCAGCTACAACAGACTGCACTCAACTCATCTAGCAGGTTTAAGATACGAAAACATAAACATTTCAATAGTCTTGACCCAGATATTTAAATATTAAACAGAATTTCAAAAATCAGAATAATTCTGTCCGATAAACAGTCTCTAGCGCTATACGATAGCAAAATCTTCTTGTCTTTTTCAATAGTTATGTTTATCTTCATATCTTTTCATGCCTGTTTTTAAAATACCAGTTATAAAATTTAAGATATTAAAAAGGTAAAAGATATTAAATCTCTTTTATCTGGAGAATTTAAAAAAGAAAATACAGTCTCAGATCTGTCTACCATTATGATGATTTATATACAGATTATGATTAGCTGAATTATGACCACTGGATATTTCCAGCATTATTGTCATATAATGTGACTTTGTGATTTGTGGATGTCTGAGATTTTGTGCAAATTTCCATCGGATAGTCCATGTTTTTGTTCTTTCTTTCCTTTGCCCTGTCCTTCGGTCAGAGCCGTGGCAAACAGCATTCTTACAAAACTCTTTTCAGATCTACACAAAACAAATTTTTAGAAGTTTACCAGTGTAATAAAATTTATACGGAACTATTTAATTTTATACGTTAAATTTAAATTGATTAAGCTGTGAATACCAAACATGAATAAAGTTACCCAAATAGAACGTGAAAGGTGCAAAGTGGCCATTTTCGTGCCGGCGCGCCCTAAAACCCAAACTGAAACTCAAATTCTCACCCAAACCGCCCCTTTCTCTTCCCCACCGCCTGCACTCTCTCTCAGGAAAGTTATGGAAATGCGAGAGAGATGAAAACAGTTTATTAGAGGCTTATCATTTCTTGAGAATTCGGGGAGGTGTCTGGGGGAAAGGGATTGGGGCTGTTTTGTTGGAGTTTTAATAGCTTGAACTAATTGATAGAGAAAAGACTGGATGTAAGTTCTGTCAGGAATGTTTGTATTAAAAAAAAAAAAAGTCATGTATAATTATTACTACTACAATTATTATTTTATTAAAGAAACGGTTATTTTGGCCGGGTTCATGTATCAGAGACTGACAGTGCGCTTGTTATCGAAAATATCCTCAGGAAAGTTTTGATGCCGTTTCGCAGAGGCACTGATACCATCCACCTACCCTGTCCTGACCCAATGCCTAAAACATATTCGCAAAATAGAGCAGCGCAGTTGTTACTACAAGTTTCTTCATGGCTAGTGTACAAGCTTGGGGTAGTAAATGTACATATCAGTAAACTGATTGACAGGCGCAATTGTAAGTCTATTTAGCCATTCTGTCATAACAATTTCTACTTGCGTACACACGCTAGGAGTTTAGATCTTTTTCCAAAGGTCCTCTGCCCCTTAGCATTTATAACTCTTTTTGTTCTTATTAACTGTTTGTTGTTGTTGTTTTCTGGTTTCTTGTCACGTTTTTCTCGTTCTGGTCATCTTCCTCCTTGGGCCATCAAAAGGGATGTTATAGTAAATGGATGCAACGAGCTTGCCTTCTTCAAACTATTTCAGATACTCTTCGATGTAGTCTTCACTCACACCAAGATAATTAGGGACCGTGTGAGACAGCACACGAATGATCCCTCGTGAGTTTGCCATTGCTCTGCCTGAATTCAGGGTGGTGTATTCTCCGAAAACCCTTGTACCTTGTAATCTAACGATGACATGTTCCTCGAGCAAAAGATACCTTTATAATGATGACACTCTCGCATGATTATTTTCTTTGTCTTCTTCTTTTGAAATAAAAAAAAAAAACATTTTGATGTTCGATGTGCAATTTGATGACAGACATTTGCGTTCTTTTTTCTGTTTTGTTGTTATTGCTTTGTTTTTCTGTTTATATTTTGTGATCGTTCAAGTTTCATAGTTTGGTTTCACACTGGTTTGTCTTTGCTCGTCTTTATGTTGTTGTTATCAGCAGTCGCCCCCCTCCTTCTTCCTCTTTTTCTTTGTCCTCTCCTCTCCTAGGCTGCAACATTTTGTTACCTTTCGCTATTGACATTCACCTGGGATGTTGAATCTAGAACATTATCACAAAACCACCATGAAACACATTCGTATGAAAGGGTGCTAAATGATTGAGTAGTGTGAAAATGGAGTTTATAAAGCAGGGGTGTGTCTGTTTCACTGTCGTTATGGTGCATGACTATTTACCTGGCTCAGTTGAATACATAACAAAGAGAATGACAAAAAAGCAACAATAAAAACAAATAGATCTAGACAAAAAGTATATATGCATGGAAGAATTAAATTGCGAATCAGAAAGCATGGACACTCTAAATCTAATGTTGTACCTTGTCGGCGCATCAGTTCAGGAAACAAACGCAATCCAAATTGGATGAGATGAACAAGGGAAGGAAAAGGTAAGTATAAAAAAAAACATAATGTAAAATTCTGTGTACCTCTTTCTGTTCAGCAGTAACGGCCAATAATTACACATATTATAATTTGCTACAAAATGACGCTGACTCCACTTGGATGGAGAAATTTCGTCATTCTTACTATATTACCGGTCGTAGGTATTCCGAACAAAGCAATCACTCACTGGCATGGAAATAAATTTTAAAATAATTTAAGCAAGCACCAAAAAATATATATGATAAAATTTAAATATGACTTGAGTTGGTTAATCCCATTACAAATTTCAGCACAGATTCTACCCTTGCATGAATTTACAGACATAAACGTTATAAAAGCTCTGCTCGCTCAAACATTGCAATGCACTCACTCTGGCATTATTATACCTGGCTGCAGAGGTTTTGATGGCTTGCTAAGACAAAGGGCTCATTTCAGACCTTATAAATTAACTTTGCTTTAAATATCACTTTGAAAACAAGAATTATAGAGCATAAATCTGCCCACAGAGTATTATGCCGGGGGAGCGGGGTGGGGGGGGGGGGGGTATTGTTGTTGGAAACAATGGCGGCAAAGTGAGATCATATTGAGAGTAAAATGTATTAAGTCCATTGACTACGGCCAACTGAATATAAACGCAAACAGGCTGTTCATTTCCGGTAAATTATAAGAGGGTATTTGCAAGTTTATTTCTAAAGGAAACAAGAGAATATTTCATACGGGGTAAGGCAGATGAAAAGAGTCAAATTTCTGTCGCAGAAATGCCATTTACTCAAGAGCATTTTACAGAACACACCTTTTCAGCCTGGTGGTATGGGACAAGTGTGGAATTTTAAATTTAAAAATATCTTCTTTTTTTTTTTTTAAGATATCATGATTGGATACCACGCGCAAGTGAAAGGGCACAAACTGACTATTTTTCGAATCTTTCATCTTTGTTTAAAATAATATTTCATCTACATTCCTCCTCGTCTCATATTCTTCACCCTGATACCCACTTTTTCTTGAGAATACGGAATGGTTCAGACTAGTGTCGCACTGGATCAAGTTTGTGTTGCCATGGTTTCAGTATGAGATGTGGACTATGGAGTTAAAGGTGTCCTTGTGCATTAGCGAAATTTAGTGTGTCTTGCTAGTTCTGGCGCGCGTTAAACCCGTCTTGAGCTCAACTGGCCGAAAGAGATACTTCGCGCATTGACCCGTGAGTCAAAACAGACGTAAGACTAAGACAGAATTAACTCAACACGCTATGCTATGGACCTCACGTGCTGAGATAATATAGATATTGTTAATTTTTTTCATTTAACCTCTTTGAAATCGCACATTTTTGTAAGCTTCTCTAAATAGATTTCTTCAGGGTAAAAGAGAATTAGACATACTGTACAGTGAAAATACTTCACTTCACCGGGGATCGGACACTGATCGGACTTTGATATTGAAAAGTTGTTGTTAGAACGTAAATGTTTTTCTGTGAACATATTCCTTTAAACCAGTGATTCTCAAACGAGAGGCACTTGGCTTCTAGAGAAGGAATTTCAAATAATAAGGGGAAGAATATGAAGATGGCAATTCAGAATGGAAGAGGAATTGAGGAAACCTGGAAAAGTACAAGGAGGAGTGTGGCCGCCTGAGATTCCGAGAACAACTGCTTTAAAAAAAACAAATGTCAATCTGACAATGAATACGTCGTCCATTCTTTTCAATTTTACTTTTTATTTATTTTTTTCTTCTAAGGTTTTGTCTGCACCCTCTCCTTGATATTTCTGTGCATTAGTAACACCTTCGTGTAGTTTCTGTCTTCATCCTAATTAAATTGAGTAATATTTAATAATTTCCACGTAGTTTCTGTCTTCATCCTGATCTATTTTAGTTACATCTAATAATTTCCATGTAGTTTCTGTCTTCATCAATCTAATATTATTGAGTTACGTCTAACAATTTCCCACCGAGTAACAGTTCTATTAATTTTCCATACAGTAACATCCACTCAGTTACAAATATGTTTGTGTTGTGTACGTACTTGTGTGTACATGCTCGCAAGCGCGTAAACACGCGTGCTTTCTGAAAAAAGAAAAAACCTCAAATAATTAGCTCCACTTGAATTCTCCATAATTTTGAAGCTTTGCCGTGAGTTTCACACGGACCACAAACCATCAAGTTTTTAAGACAGCTTTTCCACATATTATACAATCTACAAAGCGTTTGGGGATTTCTTTTCGCATCTTTTGTTTTTAAATTTTGCTTTTTTTTTTTTGACGAATGTGACGCAAAATGACGACCCGTCAGAGAGCGCATGAAACCTTCCAGGAAGACTTATAAACTACCAGGTATTACAAGTGGATGCAGTATCTGAACATTCTCAATCGTGTATTGCTGACGGTACACATTAAACGTTTTCCTGCTTACTTAAGTTTGATGGATATTAAATTGATGGACACAGTTAATAAATGGATAGAGTGCAGGCTCTTATTTTACGTTGAGCATTCTTTAACCCATACTAATTGTTTCACGGGATTTTCCTGCGTTCTCTTCATTTACCTTTCCTCTTTCCCCACGAAACGAATATTATTATACCGGAATCACACTGTAATGTTTACCTTCTCATGACTTACTGTGTACTATTACTATTATTATTTCTTTTAATATTATCATTATTTTTTTATTAAATCAAATGAACTTTTTGACATCGCGATGAGAATAGTTCGCCGAGAAACTAATATGAATTTGATACCAGCCAATAATGTTGTGCTTCATGTTGGGGTTTAACAACCAAACTTTCATTTCTCGGTTAATAACTCTATCGCTCCGCATTCGAACTCTGTTGAAGTGCAATTACTTTCTTTTCAATTATTCATGTTGACGTGAAATTACATTGAGAATTTAGTACCTCGATGGGATGAATCTGCGGCTTGTGTTGAGAAAGGCCGAGCTTCTGGTCATTTTCTGAAATTCCAGGTTTCGATCGAGGGATACAATTTATTGTTGGTGCGATGTATTTGTATTGTTTCAAGCGATTGCGATCAGTTGTGGTGCTGGTGGAGGTGGTGTTCATGGGGCAATTAGCACTGTTGTAGTTGTGGTGATGGTGGTGGTGGTGTTCATGGTGCAATTAGCACTGTTGTAGTTGTGGTGATGGAGGAGGTGGTGTTCATGGTGCAATTAGCACTGTTGTAGTTGTGGTGCTGGTGGAGGTGGTGTTCATGGTGCAATTAGCACTGTTGTAGTTGTGGTGATGGTGGTGGGGTAGTGGTGAATTGTGCACAAAACAAAAAAGGTTGTCGACTGAAGGAAAAGAGTTAAGAAATACCGTATTGAGAAAGTATGCACATTACACGACATGACACAAAGCCTCCTTGAAATCTGTTACCAATATGTTTATTCAGGCCAGGTCGAAAAGTTCCAGACAGTGGAAATAAATGACAAAATTACATAAAAGTTCATTCACGTCATCCAGTTTATTTGTAAACACAACATTTATATATCGTCTTTGGCAAACAATGCATATATTTCAAGCAAAGCCATAAACATGTTAAGGAAAGTGACAGAAACAACCTATTATGTACTTTCATTAACAAATTGCTTACCTGTAGCGAGACTGGTGATAGTGATAGTCGTGGGCTTGATGATGGGCCGTTCATGCTGCAATCAATACTGTTGCTGTTGCTATGATGATGGCGGTGGTGATGGCGGAAGTGGTGTGGTGATGGTGATGGTGATGGTGATGGTGATGGTGATGGTGATGGTGGTGGTGGTGTGATAATTGCGGTGGTGGCGACGATGATGGTGGTGGTGGTGACGATGTTGTGGTGGTGGTGTTGCTGCTGATGATGTTAATGAAATGAAAGAGACTTGAGTAATGTATCGGGATTTTTGCTACGGTTAACCAAGACATCACTGCAAAACCCGTTACATAATGGGTCCAGGAATGCTGTGGCTTTCTGCTGTAGAATTCGAAGCTACATAAACTGCCATAGAACAGTATGCCCTCTGGGGTTCTTTTTTCCTCGTTCTTTTTTCCTTTTAATCTGTCCCTAATGCATGTAAGAATTGTCTGAATTTTACGACACTCTTTGTCCTATTTGTTTGTATTATACATCTGTTTCGCTAGCACAATGACAATTTGATATTTTAATGCCGTAACGGGGGGAAAAAAGTACAACAAAACAACTGTTTTGAACGTCGCTCTTTGGGAATCGAGTACGGAAAACAACGACCAACACTAAAAAGTATCGCTTTCTAATTTTCCATACAAAAGTTCAATGAAAAACATGGATGAAAACTACAGAGATTAACGAAGGACAATCCACAAGAAAATCTCGAAAACCTTAATCATCATTTTATTTTGCATGGATTATGAGCCTTGTGAATATAATAGAGAGAAGCCGATAATATTGTAGGATTTGTGCGATCCTACAGAACACAGATGTCCTTTCAGAATCAGTATTGTAGCTTGCATTGCCAGAAAGGACAAGAAATGGGCGTTCTCGTCAAAAAAAGCTGACACTTCCCTCAAGCGTCCATCAATACAAAGGGGCATATCTCTTAACATTTCAATAGAATGCATAGAGATTTATAAGAAGACGAATCCCCCCCCCCCCCCCACTTTCTGGCAGCAGACACAATATTATGTAGGGAAACAATAAGTTTATGCCAAATACTTTCTTCTGAGTTTCTATATGAGATTCTAATCAAACACCAGGACTATTCATGCACCTCGAGATGTGTGTGGAAGATAGTGTCCCACTGTTCACGCCTTCCATGTTAAAGCTATGACGTGTAACTGTGTGAACAGTGCAGGCAAAAAATAATCGGTATCGAACTGGTGCAAACACAAACTTAAACAAATGTCTAAAATGTACTGCCTTAAGATGAAAGTGAACACGAATACAGTTTCATATTGGTGACACTGGAGCTCTACTGGATCCTGCTTACAGAAGAAACCACTAGGTTACCCGCAATGATTTTTCGATGTGGATGTTATTATTCTTTCATTTAATCACATTTCTCTCTTAAATTTCGGAAAATTTTGGGCATTAATTGTAGATTGTCGTTAATGTGAAAATTATTTTCTGATGCGTACCCACAGCGCGCCTTGTCCTTTCTGAAAGAGGCCAAAATCTACAGCTCGATTCAACAACGTTTATATGCATATTTTACAAGAGTCTTTTTTGATCTATACAAAGCAATTTCTGAGAATTTTTCCAATGCAAAAAAATTTATACCGTTCTATTTAATGTTATTTGTTAACTTCAAATCGATGAAGCTCTGAATATCAAAGATAAAGAAAGTACCCGAACAGAGCGCGAAAATGGCAAAGTGACCATTATCGTGCCGACACGCTGTGAAACCCAAACTCAAACTCAAAACTCTTAAATTTCCGGAAGTTTTGGACATAATTGTGGAATATTGTTATCTGCCATCGGCCATGCTTGTCTTTCTCCAAAGGCGTTGTCTGGACGGTGTCGACGCCATGTAGATGAGAGTGACTACGATGCTGATAAATTAATCGATGTCTTTAATTGTTATTATTAAAATATTCCAAACGTAAAATGCCTGTCTGAACATTATTATTTGTTGTAGATGATCAGGAAATACTTCTCCAGTGACTATCGTTCTCTACCGTTCTCCAGTGGTTTCACTTATTTCCCGAATGTGGAGTTTCATGTAACCAACGGTCAATGGTTGTGGGTGGATCTGACGAAATCAAGTTTAAGTCGGAAAACCTAATTCCTGAGAAAACCCCACCAGAGGGGGGAATTTTTTCAATGGAAATTGATATTTGTTTATAATATGAAAGGTTAGCATTTTTCCTCATTCAGTTAAACTATTTTGCTTGAAATTGTCTTAAAATCATTTCATTTTGATTTTTTAAGCCCTGGTTTGTCAGATCCACCTACATTTACCTGTAAATGAAATAACAACTAGCAGGCAGGCTCCACTCATGTAGATCAAATTCCTCTCGTGACTGTAACAAAACTGGTGCTGAGCTGCAGCATTTCACAAGATTCATTTAAGAGGTTAAATATTCACCTTGCAACCATAGGTCGGCACACAAAAAGATTTCGAATAATGACAGAGGAAAATGTATTCCCTTTGCCCTCCTCTCTTCTTGTTTTTTTTTTATTTTGATTTCTCAGTAAAGTTAAACGCAGCTCATAAAAGCAGAATGCAGAATTTAAATCAATTTTCACTAATTCCAAAGTTGGGCGAATGAAAATATTAAAAAAGATAGAATAATTATTTTATATGTACCAAACTGATAGTCAACATTTAGACTCAGTCTTTGTGGTCTAGTGATTAGATAGCCTGAATTGTGATTTGTTTTCTCCTGCATTTGTTTCCCAGATATTTCCTCGATTTACAACGTCCATGACATCAGTAAATTTTACATTCAAACTGAAAGGTCGGTATTTTCTGTCTTCCCTTTTTCTTTGCGTTTTATTGCATCGTTTGGGTATTATTTCTTATGCGAGGCTTTGCTACAGTGTATACAACTTTTTCTTTTTGCCAATTTTTGTCTTTACATCACGAAGGTGAGTTTTCTAATTCTTGAAACATCTTTAGATTATTTACTTATTGATTTACTTATCTATTTATTTGTTGGTTGGTTTCTTTTTTTTTTTTTCTATTTATTTATTTATTTATTTATCTATTTATTTGATAATGTAACTGAAACAGACTATTTTTGTCTTAATGCTGTTATTTGAATAATTTACCCCCTCAGATGAAGCGGGACAAGACGAAGTGGAACTTTCCTTAATCGTTTGCAAGAGTGAGTTGTGACTATATGTAGCTTACATAACAATTTACCTCCAACACAACTTCTCTATCGAACTGAACAATTGCAGTTTCGTTTTACCTTTATCACAACCCAAAAGATCCAGCTGCTCGCTATTCTAATATTTCTGCACGAATTTTCTTAAACCTGCGGTTTTGCTAGAGTATCAAAAGCTGAAATTTAATCGTAGAAGATGCGAGAACGCGTTGCAAATTGAAGTCTTCGGGGGGGGGGGGGGATGTGGCAAAGCGCTGCTTGGAGGCCACCAGTTTTTAGGGCAAAAAACGTTCACCACACAGAATTGTACGTAGATATTGGTTTGTTTAGATGTTGTACAACAACTTTGCGATAAGGTTTTAACAGGGATTCTGTAGTGGGCATGGAGTGGCAAGTGAGTGGCAATATTGAATATTGATCTAATTAATTATGATTAAAATGAAATGCCTGAGTTTACCAAAATATACACACGATGGCATTGGCCTGGGGAACTTGCATTTCAGAAGAAGAAAGAGAACCTCTTATAAAAACAACCAAATTTAAATCCAACACACAATTCCGTCAGGTTTTATTGCTCAAGGTGATTAAACGCTGCTACTGAATTGTCTGGGCTTATTTATTTATTTATTTATTTATTTATTTATTTATTTATTTATGTAGTTAATTTCTGTATTCCCTCGCTGTTATACCCGACGTTACCTTAGATAAACCTGCTCCCCCCCCCCCCCCCAATCCCTCTCCATCTCAGATCTACAAATTCTAACAGAAAGCAAGATCTGCTCATATTTTCTTTACATTCTCATTTCCTTTCTTGCAGGGAAATCGCACCAAGTTGAGCTTGTGTCAAATAAAGTCTCTCATGAGCACCTTTAGTTACCATGCACGGTCAGTCAACGTGCGTAAAAACCCCATTACTCTATTTGTGTATGTACATGGTCAGTGGCCGCACATAGACACGCTGCCATTTGTGAGTGTGCATGAGAAAACCCACAACAAGTCGGCAACATGACACTTTGAGTTCTGTACATATAATAAAAGACAAGACATTTCTGATAAAGTGAAGTCATTGACCACCCTAAAACAAGATTTTGAGAAAACGACATTTAATCCTAAAAGTGGCAATAGCTAATTGACCAAGTAATATTGGAATGATTGCTGTTAAGAGACCTTAGTCTAATAACTAAGCCGCTATAGAGATCATAGTGAGTAGTGTTCACTGCTCATCTAGTTTATCCTGTAACATGCCACGGTCCCCTAAACAACAGCCAAGTCGGAAGTTTTTGGATCTTGTTAGGAGACCGTAGTCTAATTACAAAGCCGTTATAAAGATCATAGTGAGTAGTGTTCACTGCTCGTCTACAGTTTACCCTGTAACATGCCACGGTCCCCTAAACAACAGCCAAGTTGGAAGTTTGTGTGGGACCCATATTTTCACTTCAAAGCCGTTTTTCTCAAAATCAGCTCTGCCGACTTATTGTGAGTTTTCTCATGCACGCTCACATTTTCTTCTTATAGAACAGGAATCACTGGAAAATATAATTATCGAAAAAAAATTCTTTATCTGAAAATTTGTAGACAAAACATATGGGCTGCCAAACTCTCAGAGAATTCTCTGAAATAGTCTGAAAGTAAACTATGTTGAAAATTTTTTCGTGAATCGGCGTAAAAAGTAGACCTCCATGAGTGTCACCAGTATGGAGCTGCCTCTTTATTCAATTCAATTAGGTCAGATTAAATTTATTTACTTGTTTATTTATTTATTTACTTACTTCTTTATTTATTTATGTATTTACTTACTTTCTTATTTATTTATGTATTTACTTACTTTCTTATTTATTTATGTATTTACTTACTTTCTTATTTATTTATTTATTTTGCTGCTCATGGTATATTGTTGATAGAATTAATGGTTTCCGACATAGCCTTTTCTTAAACTTTCAGTTTTCAGATTTTTTACTTTTCGGTGAGTGTGTGCGTGCGTGTGTGTTGGGGAAGGGGGGGGGTATACAATAGACCATGAAAGTAGCAGCAGTGTCAGCTATACTGTAGACTTTCTTCAGCTTGCGCCTTTCAATCCTTGTTAAACAAAACAAGGAAATGCTTGAATGCGGATCAAAATTAAAAATCTTAACCTGCAGAAAACAATACGAACCTGCAGGCACTTTTTGCATGTGAAGGAAAGATTGTTTTGGACCAGTTAACATTCACTTCTACTTTGTTTTCTTGAGTACTGTGGAAAGGTAGGGTTTATTATTGTTTTGACGTATTTAACGTCAATGGCGAAATAAAGCTGCTCTTTTAGATTAAAAACACTAAACACTGTTCATTCTATAATACTTCCACGCAAGTTTATTTGCAGTTTTACAAGAGGGCACCCAGGGAGCCCAGGCTATCATCTCTGCTTACAGACATGTTTCTGAACTGCTGCCTGCTACTTTAAATGCAGGACCTTGTTTCAGCCATATGCTAACTGCAAGAGATGCCGGGTTGGATAATAGCTGATGAATAGAGATCCAATATCAGAAACCAATCTTTTACCAGGTGTTCTGTTTTCTTAAAATGTGTCCGAATGCATTTTAACTCTACTTTAATCCTTTAGTTCTCACATTGTTTTTGTATTTTTCTGTGAAATCGAAAAACAAAGCAGCCATAAGGTTTAAAATAAAAACACAAAGGAAAACAAGGAAGGACGATAATTCATAGCCGCAGTGCCCTAATTGTGTCCCTTAGCTCAGCTGCGCACTGGGTCCGTAAATGGCAGCACTGGAACCAAGGGACAGAATTCATCCTCGCCCAGGAAATTGGAGAACTGTTAATTACGGCTCAGCCTTTTGTTTTCAAATTGGCGTCGCCAGCCAGGGATTAGCTAAATAGCACGTTACAGTGCATGACTGAGGCCCATGACCAGGAAAGAGCCAAATCTGCTTCAGCGATAAGCTCAGAAATACAGCAGCGAATTTGGCTCTTCTTTCAAGACACTCAGTCATCTCTCTTTTTGAGAGAGAAAGAAAGAGGGAGAAAGAGAGAGAGAGAGAGATTAAACGATTAAAAAATACAAATTACTTTGTTCCCGCTTACAGTATAAAACAAGATCTTAACGAGAGCCAATGTATCCAGAAAAAAAAAAATTTAAGATGTTTACTGGCGCATTGGCTTCGGTGGATTATAATATATTTATTATCATTTCGGTCAGATGTAAAGAAAGAAAGAAAGAAAGAAGAAAGGTAGAAAGAAAGAAAAGGATAACAATTACGTAATAAATCACTTTTTTGCGCTGCACTCTAAAAATCAAAACATGCATTTACTATAGAAAATATTATTTTAATGTGCGTGTAATTGACTGATTAAATCTGAGAGCTGATATCATGAAGAACATAATGGTTAATGTGAAACCAACAAAAAGAACTGTGCCAGACTAGTAGACGTAAAGTGATCACTGTTCTCTCATGTTATGACAAGATCGGCCTATTAACAAGCAAGGATTTATTTCGGAGGAATAAATATTGCAATTCTCAAGTAGATCCCACGCATTCAAAGGTACACCTACAGAGTTACTGGGTGCTGGCAGAAAGGTTAATAAAGAATGCAGAAAGGAACTCGACAGTTACAAAAACCTAAACAAAGTCCCCGTTTTGGGAAGGAAATCACGGACAGAAAGCGCGCTGGGCTCTTTAATTAAAGACGCTGGACACACTGCTCCAGCAAGGCTTTCACCTTACCACCTGAATTGAAGGAAGGATGTCTCCTTGTGTGCCGGACACCTGATTAGTAAAGATGACCAGCCATGGACAATGACTGGAGTAAATGACTGGTGTTGGAGGGAGGTCCAGCTGCCGGAGGGGGGACTGACCAGTGGTCGTGGAAGTACTAATCACTGTTAATTAAGAGCGACCGAGTCAGAATAGGGCTGTTTTTCTCGAGGTGTGGAAGAGAGTTGTAAGGTATGATTCCCTTAATCAAAATATCAATACCCCTGCAGGACGCCCCGTACGTGTGTCCCCAGACTTTGGTTTATCTGAAAAATGTTATCGCATAAATGGGCCGGTCGACTTCTTTGTGACAAAAGGGTTTGGAATACCCGTCCTCAGACATGGCAAAGATATTGTTTTCACTCCTTCAAAGTGTGATAATATGAAGTATAGCGCATTAAAGGCGTTATTTTCGTGAATAACAAAAAAAACAAAAAAACTGAATGAAAGAAAGGCTTTGGTTAACAGAACAGAACAGAACATTTCCTTCGAGACCCATCTCCTACTGTTTTTTTTTTTTTGTTGGTCTGTGTTTTTTTTATTTTCTGACGCCTCAATTTCCAGCGGTAGGTCCATCTTCGGCGGGATAGGAAGATTCAGTTATCCCGTTAACACAGATCCCCCACTACAGCGAATATCTGTCATGATTCCATTGTTCGTGACCTACTTTGCATCAAATGAAGAAAACCACATTCGATAATCAGTAGAAACCAAGTTGTACATTTTCAGCTTGCACTTTTGTGTGGTCGTAAATTACAGCAGGCCGGCAGATTTCAATCACAAAGGGTTAATAAAAATTCTCAAAATTAAATAGTTTTTAAAAATTTAGAGACGGGCCGTGGCTTGTAATATGACGCCAAGACAAGCCCAGGACATCTTCCAGCGGACAAATCTAAGCACAACTAAAAGTCATTTATTATTTATGAATTCATCCGTTCTGGTAATGCCCTGTTACATGCCGAAGTCTCTAAAGAGTGGATAGAGATTATGACAGGAATCACATGAAATGCGGTGCCTGCCAGCTAATAACGATGACACCTGATTCCGTTGTGTCGGGCAGCCTTCATCTTCAACTTTGATGACTGGTATCCATGACAACACTAACCACCTATTGCAAAGTTGTCATTATCATATTAAGTGATGACGTACGGCGACTGTCAACACAACAAACAAAGGCTCTCGCCCGGCGTACAAGATGGTCTAAACTCATGCAGGCTGCTCTTAGTCTTAACCAAAATGTTCTCTTGCGGCTCTACGATTTGGACGATATTTAGCGTTACTGGTCAACTTTGTTTGTGGAGCGTTGGCAGATGTACCAGGTTATGGGGGACCTAAAACATGAAATGAAACGTTAAAAGATACCATGACGCCACCCTTTTACGTGTTTCAGACAATACAGATTAATGAATATCAATATGCTGAGAAACTCCATAACCCGTGCTCCATAAAATAATGCGCTTAGGAAAAGACTGCATTTACAGGCAAGTCAGATAATGAAATATTATCTGTTTCTCCTAAAGCTCTTTCATCGGACTGCATATCTGAAATAAAATTATCAGAAAATAGCGCCAGTACATTCATTGTATCTGAGCAACCTCCACACAGGTTATTTCTGTTTTAAGACCGCAGACTGAGAAAGTGTTCACAATTTATTCTTACGCTTTCTCTATGACAATGGTTATTGTTTTCTAAATCCAGCTGCACGACTTTTTAGGACAGGACTCAGTACTCAAGACAATAGTGCTCCGTGCACGTTATATCTCCTCAGCATTCAGACCGTTTTCTTCTGGTATTAAGAAAGAGCTTTGGGGCAAAGAACATTCGCAATGCAGGCGTATGCGCACAAAGGAGGGCAGAAATCGTTGTTGTTGTTTTTAGTTAATACGAATCAAACACGATATGATCAGATCTATATATAGCATTTATATTTCGCGATCAGAGGAAATGAAATAAGGAAGCACACTGTACGATCATGAAAGGTTTGCTTCTCCTAGTCCCCAAAGAAATTATTGTGTTGCTCGCTTAATTTTCACAGAATATTATTATCACATGTACAGATATTGTAACTATTCCGAGGTCACCGGCAAGCCAGATTAAGAAGCAGTACAGGTATACGTATTCCTAAACATTAGTTACCCAAAACTGATACAGATGTGGGCTGAGATCTGTGATCATAATGAAACATGCCAATGTAAGCATTACACATCCGGAAAATATTCCAAAACAACGTAATGTAAGACTGTGGCAGAAGGTCGTGATTGTGAAGGTGAGTTTGAACAAAATGTTTCCCGCTCTAACTTGTGAAATAACACAGGAAATCAGCGGTTCAAAGTGTATTTTGAAATTATGATGGGGAAACAACTTGGTGATAGTATCTTAGGACAATTTCATTTGAGTTACCCTATTTAGATGTAGCAAATGTAATGCTGGCCAGAATTCTGCGGCAATGGCCTTCAGACAGTCTCATATGCAATATACACTATAACTCCACTTGAACAGACACTGCCGATGCAGAAAAAGGAGAAAAGAACAGCTTTCGTCTTTCCGTGCACATTCTTACCTTCTGAAATAAAAGGCGTATTAACCACGAATCTGGATAGAATAGTTTAGACTCTTTGTAGGCCTAATAACATTATACAAATTGTATGGAAATTGAATGCACAACCATTGTCTTTCTTAGGGGACGTTCAAATATGATCTTACACCTTTTTTGGGGACTTTTTGACCCCCCCCCCCCTTTACACTTTTCTTACATTTGCTTCTCCCCCCCCCCCCCCCCCCAGATCCCATAATATTACAATAATACATGTAATAATTATACATTGCACACGTACTCTTTCTTACAAATGAGGGAAAAATGAGACTCATGTCAAAGACAATGTCAAAATTGCCTTAAATTAGTTATCATCAACAATATCACGATTCATGAATACGAATACCATAAGTTATCTCTCTTTTTATGTTATTTGTTTATTATGTTGTCTAATTTTTTTTATTCCTTCTTATATTCTCACCCCACAAAAGTGTAATATTACATTGGTTTAAGACCCCCCCCCCCCTTCTTACACTTTTCTTACAGGGGCCAAATACCCCCCCCCCCTTCCCCTCCGAGGCGTAAGATTATATTTGAACGTCCCCTTATAGTTTGTATTATGGAGATAAGAGCGTCTTGCTGCGGAGGGCGAATAACAAGGAGCAATAGACCTTCAAAGGATGGGCTCAAAGCGTTTTGGCTCATTATCGTCACGTCGCTCAATAATGACAGTCCAAATGGTAAATATTGTAATGTAGCCTAAGTAAAGTCTCTATGAATACTGAAAGTAAAGTCTCATAATTTGTGGAGTTGACAGATATATCAGTGTCGTTAATCCAGCGTAGATCAATAAGTTTGGGGCTTTTTCGGCTGCTTCCGTCACGCTCTGAAAGCATTAGAAAATACAGTAAATAGATAATATTTTGTAAAACTGACAGAGAGGGATGGGGGTGAAGGATGTGAAAACCTGACATTTTTTACTGCCTGCAATATTTCACCAAGACATATTGCTCTTAAGTTGCACCTGCTATTAAATCCCCGTAATTTTTGAAACGCAGAACCACTCCGCACTTCTCCGCGCTGATACTGAACACCCATAATCTGTGGACGTTTTGCCTGTCACCCGCACACCTGGGTACTCAGACTGCAACTTGCGAGGACTAACGGTGGACGGTTTTACTTGTTCCTTGTGAGTACTGCTTTCACAATGTTCACCGAGTCATAAATGGACACGTACATGTATTTCGAGAGAGAGAAAGAAATTCAAAAAGAAAAGAAAACAAACAAACAAACAATAAAAGCTGTAGGGTTGAAGAAAAGCTTCGCACAAAGTAACCAAAGCAGAAGTTGTGTTTCCCTAAATAACACAGGGTTTTGCGAAATACAATATATGTTTTTCTTTAGGCTATGAATTATTTCGACTGAATCGAGTAACAATAGCAATTCTTACATTGTGCATTACTGGTGCTTTACATAATTCCGACAATTCTAGTCTTCTTAAAGTTGCTATTATTTACAGCTCAAACGATACCACAAACCTTATCACTTCGAGACTGAACTATGTTTGCATTTTTGGGGGGCGGGCAGCAAGCTTCTTCTTCTTTTACCAGCCCGATCACAAACTTTAAAAAATAAAAAGGCTGAAAATTACTGAATCAACGATACCTTAGAATCGATACGTCCATACTGAAATGCAGCTAGAATCTGCTGAAAACTTTCGCTCATAGCTTTAAGTATGGTTTAAAACATGGGAAAACGGATAATAAAGTAGACAGACAAATCCGGAAGACGAGTAATCATGTCATCAGAGAGTCGTTGAAGACAAATTTTCAGCTTAGACCAGTAGTTAACTACAGCCAGTAATTCCAGTGGAAAAAAAAACAAAACACAAAAAAAAAAACTTACACTTTGCATCGATTTAACGGAGGGGGGAGGGGGGGGGCAGCGGCAGCAACATCAACTTCTGAAACAGAAACACGCCCATGTGACTGGAGCTGGCTTGGGCTGAATTATGGACAAAACAAAAAAAAGGTTGACGAGTGAAGAAAAAGGTCAAGAAAATAGGAGGGAGAGGAGGTAAGATATTGAGAAAATATACATGTACTCTATAAAATCTGTGTTACCTAATATGTTTATTCCGGTTAGATGGAAAAGTCCAAGAAAGAGGAAATAAATGCCAAAATTACATAAAAAGTTCATTCAGATCATCCGCTTTCCTTGTAAACACTACATTCATTCATCTTCTTTGGCCCACAATGCACATATTTCAAGCAAAGCTATAAACAAGATTTAGAAAAAGTGACAAAAAACAACTTACTTGAATACTTCCATTAACAAATTGCTCACCTGTCAGAGAGGTGTGGTTGTGGTATTTAGATCCCACAAAGTGATCTACTAATTAAACAGCCGTTTCCCTCCACAATGAAAATACATGTAAATATACTGATTTTGTTGTTGTTCTTTTTTTCTTTTTTTTAAATTTGAATGGAAGGCAGAAATAAAAACAAAATAGACTGAAGTAATGGAGAGGAAAAAAACAACAACCCTAAAACAGTTTGTTATGCTTCACAATACCAAGCTACATGTATTTACTGTGGTAATTAAGAAGTTTGTGTAAAAATCTTCCTATAAAATACTATGAAAAAGACAATGTACCTATTAATAAAGTATTATTAGGGATACGGTGGTCTAGATGCAAAGTGCCTGCCTCTCATGCTGAAGGTACCGGGTTCAAATCCCGGTCGGTGCAGGCATGTTGGGATTTGGGGATTTTTCTCATATTTCCCTGTCCCTGATCCTATGGTGGATAGGATCAAGCACCTAGTCTTCTCGGATAAAGACAAAAAATTCGGAGGGCCCGTGTGCACGTTAAAGATACTTTGGCAGTTGGAAATCAAGAAGAGCTGGCTGAACAAGCTGCTGCCCGTGAAAATTAAATAAAATTTAACCCTGCCCCCACCCCCCTAAACCTCGCCAACTGACACTGCACTGTGACAACGACGTGTCTACTCCAGTTGTAAATTGGCTGCGATGACACTAAGGCAAATTTCCCAAATGGGATTAAAGAAGTACACAAAATACACACAAAAATTATTCACATTTATGTTGTAATTGTTATACAGTACAAAAACAACTTAACAAGCCGTTACAAATTTACAAAAAGAAGACCTCATATTCCTCATTCATCCAACAAAATGTAAACCATCATATATTTTCCATACTGTTGTGTGTGCATTTTTGTAATTTAAAAAAAAAATGAGGTTCAAAACAGTGAAAAGTTGAGTAAAAACAGAGGACAAAATTACATCACAAACACATGCCTTGAAAAGTTTTTTAACCAATTGGAATGACACTTCTTTTAATAATGAGAGCAGGGGGTAAACTGTCTGTGACGCTTATGCATTTCATGGCCATTCAAGCTAGACACTTGAAACTATGCATACTACCGTTTTTGACACTGCCGAGTTGCATGGCTGGCTTAGTTTTCGCGTTTGATCACGTCTTATATTTTTTTGAAAACTGTGAAACCCCTTAGCGTCTAAACCCGGACTAAATTCCTGGTGTAGTTTTTATGATTGTTAGAGTATTGCATATGGGTGTAGCAATCGATACTCAGTATCGAAGACTGTCATTTTGCGTCTAAGCATTTCATGGCCTTTAAAGCGAGACACTCACAATTTTGATATATCTAGGCCTAGGCCTACTGTTTTTTATCCTGTCGAGCTGCATGAATGCCGTGATGTATTGTTTATATGATTGTTATGGATGGCGATTCCGCAACCTCTTTGCTGGGCGCTAGCAAAACCGATACAGAGTATCGAATATGCCATCTTCTTTGAGCGTGGCCTGCTTGAAAGTAAACAAGACATGTGCTCAGTTTGCCACTCACCGTTCGAAGAACGGGTACACTGACTAGTATACATAATAAAATTAGGAGTGAGAGAACCATTTTCATGACAAAACCTCAAAATCTACAAAAATTTTGCATACAACAATATGGCAAATACCCCACAAAATGCAATAACCTAATAATTAAACAAAAATTAATTTGATAATTATTTGTATCATTGGTCACAAAAATTCTAAGGACACACATACAAGCCTACATTAGCGTATGCACTGCCACACAACAAGCACTCCACAGGTATAACCACATATAACCACAAACTTTTTTATGCAGCAGAAAAATGTTAAAACCACCTAAAAGTTCAACACTCAGCCTGTCTACTTCAGCTGGAGATTTTAACATTTTTCAATTCAATTATCATACTATCCCTAGTATTTTTGCATGAAATTCCAGCTTCTTGGGCTGTCAAAGTATGCCACTTTGCCAAATCCTGGACCAAATATAGAAAAAAAGGTCTGGAATTGTTATGTTTCATGGTGGACTGTCAACAAACCGAGCAGGCAGTTGTGATTGTCAATGTGATCATATAAACAAGACCTGTTTAGAATAGTCCCCTTAAAATTACCAGGTTCTATCTCCACTTTTTGGATGGCTAAACTGAGTTACACATTACACGCTACTTCTACAGGAATTCTCCATCTTGCATCAAAGTATCAAGCGGATTCAGTGTGTAAGTAGTCCTAAAAAGTAAGAGAAAAAAAAAGGTCGTATCTCTAAAAGCTATGATCACATGAAACTTCAGTCATCAATTTCTCAAAAGTTGATGGAAGGGAGTTCGAGCCTTGTCGTTCTAAGAGGACGTAATATGGGGACCTGCACTTGTGTCAACTCAAAATGAGTCATCCTAGTCACTATTGGCACCAGGGGCGAAGCGTGGCCTTCTGCAGAGGGTAATCAGAATTTAAGCTAGTAAGATCCTCATAATAGGACATATCGCTACATGTACATAATTATAAATGCAGCGACTAAAACAATGAAACGGTTGCTAGGCACTGCAAAAATCTGAAGAGCGGACTATTCTTCTCAACAGGACAGGAATGCAGCAATTTACAGGCCAAACTAATCTGAAAAACTATTCATTCATACTAACAGACTTATAAACGCATATTTTTCACCCATTTTTTAAAATATAATTTGAACAGCACGTTTTCATTGTCATATTCATAGCCAGAGATTTTGTTATTCTACCATCTCATAAAGTTTCTTGGAAAGGACCCATTAACATTAAATGGTAGAAAGTGCTTAAATGGCATCTCTGTGACACAACAATGTGTAGCGATTTCGGAGAAGTGGCTATCTGCCGTTGCGGTTTAGGTTCGAGCGACCTATCAAGTGAATTGATGTTCTTAATATGTTCGACTGATTTTGATCACAGTTATATCTAGATCTAGACTATAATAATTATCATTCTTTGATAGCTCTTGCTGTGCGTAGTGTAAATTATTCTTAGATTACCTCAAACAAACAAAAAAAGAAGATCCACATAAACTCTTTCACGCTACTCTTTACCTTTCGATTGGGATGAAAACGACCGCATAGTGAAAAACCTGCATAAGTACATAAAATCAGGTCAAATCTTGATTATAAACTTATTTTTTCCCCCCACTATTTTGCTGTCTGCGGCGCCGCTTTGAAGAAAACAGGCTATGCTCAAGCTCGCTTCTGGGTGTAGTCAAGTCTTCTTCGTCTTTGTTAATCACTGATTTTGGACCAGTTCATATGGTGTAAGTCCCTATGAAGATGCTTTTCGGTGAGGGGTGTTAGACTATACCAGCAAACCCAAAATAGCAATGTAGAATAGAATGCTGAACTGACTAAATGGACTTGGAGTTGGGGTCGATCTGAAAAGCGTAGTAATTCTAGAATTAATATTCGAAGGGTAATCACTGATTATTTGATTATGAGGAAGCCTCCCCCGATTGGCACTGTGCACAGCAGTGTCATTGACATGCCCTTACTCACTGCTACTATTGCAACTACATGGTGCAAATTTTGAAGTTTTAATATGTAAATATTGATCATTCTGAAATACAGGGCATTTCATTTATAGATTCCTTTTAATTCCCCACATCAACTGGCCTTGTGAATTGAATAAAATCATGATCAGATGCCTTTTTTCGTAGCTTGAACAAGAAAATAATATCGTCACTGAATCTGGAACTCTTCATTTGCCATGTCCTTAAACTCTTCAGAATTTCTTTTGTCAGAATTTCGAAGCAACAACTCTACCACACAACAGAATTTCACATGCAAGGATAGAGGGAGAGCAAATTGTACTGAGGAGGCCTCAGTCATAACTGGAAATGTAAACTACAGAAATGAAAAGGCAAACTACAGTTTTTTTTTCTTTGTTATTTCATTCTTTCCAGCCTTTTATATTTGAAACTCTCACTGTGAACTTTTGACTTCAGACCCACCTGCAATTACATGTAAAGCGACTGAATCTGATTATCAAGATGGCCAAATCTTTGAGATTTCACTCAAGCAAAATGTAAACTAAAGAGGTAAAAAAAATCAATTTATCTTTTCATGCCATTCATTCTCAAAACCAGTTATTGTGAATTCTTGCTCAACAGTGGACCCAGCTGCCATAACATCCCAACCAGCATCCTATGTCAATCCAATGTGGATCTGGATATCTATAGGGTTTGTTAGGATCACCATGAGGGAATTTTCCTACATCAAACCGCCAGTAGCATGATGATATATTATAATTAGCAGACCTACGTCAGAACATGTCATTCTTATGAGCAGGGCCGGATTACGATTTTGTAGGCCCCTGGGCTACAGAGACTGTGAGGCCCCCAGTAGTTATTAACAGATGGATGAATGTTTCTGAATTTGGGTTTGATTTTAAATATATACATGTAATACCCACCAACATTTTCATAAAAAATAACTCTATTTGTTTCAAGGAGAACGACCTGCAATAAAAATTAAAATAAAGTTCTGAAATTTGTATTTTCATTTAATCTCTGGATGCTTTCAGCGGGCAGAGGCCCCTGGGCTGCAGCCCATAAAGCCCATGCCTTTATCCAGCACTGCCTCTGAGCAAACTCAGGATCAATCCTATGTAGTCAGAATGACATAAGATTGCTGAGTGGGATGCAAAAAGACTGACTCTATTGACCCTGGTTGTTAGGGTGACAAAACCTTTGAGATTTCACTATGCAGGTAACAATAACATGTTGTCATCAAAATCATTTACGAGAAAAGAAAATATACTGTACATCATTAAACACTAACAACCTCTAGTAAAGACAGTGATACATTGGTTATGTAAATCCTATTGGGTATTCCACAGCATGATTGTGAGATAATCAAATATCATGGACCAATCGTCTACTTTGAATTTTACACTCACATACATGTTTCATTCATGAGAAATTTAAAATGGTCGATTTTTTGTATCTTTTCCAAAAACAAAACTACATAAATGACTTCCCATAGGAACAATGCAATTTTTCGCAACTTCTAGTGATTTATAATTGTAATGATTAATTCTAGCCTATGACAATGTCTCAGTATTTACATGAAATTCAGAGTCCAGCATGAATAGCAATAATAATGAAAAGATATGAAGGCTGTGACAAACATTAAACTTCAACATGATCTCAGGGTAAAAAACTTGATGCCATAAAACTGATTCAAGGACATGGTGAAAAATGTACGGCTCTGAATGTTCCGCATTCTATTTTTCATTATGACATAAATGATGTGAAGCAACGTGGTTTTCATCACTTAACACTTGTACAGAAAGATAAACGGTAGATCCTTTCCTCACAGTAACATGTTATTAATCTATTTATTTGCTTTTGCTATCTGCTTGTCTCATAGTACTTTGAGACAGATTTGGAGAATGTACTGAAGTCTTGCCCTGGACCACTCTTGCTTTACAGCAAATCAAAAAAAGTAAGTAGCCATTTCTAAGAATATAAAATGCAGAAAAGCAATGACAAATGGTTTCTTCTTTTCTATTAAAGAACTATTTCATAAGCCAAGCTTCTAATGAACACAACAGTGCTAGGATTAATAGGTTATTAAATGTGATTTATGTTGACATACTGAAAGTTCTACAAAAAAAATTATTTTCATGTGTTAAGAAGTGAAGTGCTGTCAAATTCATTACAAAGAACTACAAACATGAGCCAACATTATAATAGGACATTAAAATAAGAAAGTTCTTACTATAAAGTGAAGCATGAAAATTACAGACATGATTTGTTCATCAGATTAATTACCACCAATCATAGCAGTGTGAAACTAAAACACTGTGAAAATAAGACTTACTCATGAATACCAAGAAGTTTACATCTCAATCACAATAGCTTTTCTGTACTAAAGACTTAAAATTATAAATAGGTATTCCCACCTACAGAATCGTATACATCATAAGATGTATGTATAAAGCTTTGTGACGAAGGATTTAAATATACAATAGTATGATAATTTAACTTCTTTTCTTTAATACATGCCAGTACACTTTCACATATCAAAATTAAGACTGTTGAATTTTACCCAATTATCATATAAATGCAATTGCTCAGAGCATTATGTATGTCTAGATTTACATATTGCCTCTTATGCTTTTCATACATAGTTTTTGTTACACTAATCATGATGAGAAAAGAACAGTATTTCTAAATAACACATTACCGGAAGAGTTACTAGACGTTATTTACACTGAATTAAACATCCTGGTGATCGTTTTGCCTTTAGTTTAACTCAATGTCATATGCAACAGAACTATTGAAATGTTAGGTAGTAATATTTATACAATTAATTTAGGATCTGGGCATTTCAAACAGAGACTCAGAACATTACAACTTATGTGGTGGCTGAAGTAGAACTGCAGAACTGAAGTCCATACTTTAAGGTTATCATCTGAAGGTTAAATATTTTCATACAGGATTATGGGTTTCAGATATGAAATTTTTTCAAAATATACAAATTTACCAGCACTTTCACAAATCAACACAGGAAAAAACACCTCAGTTTAGGAGTTTCATGTGTTTCTGAACTGACATGCATGTTTGTCACCATGATTTTCTGATCTGTGATTTTCACAGTTTGTAAACTGTCACAACTTACACCTTATTGGACAAGTCTTAAGTTTCTGATTTTTTTGTGTACAAAGATAAACAAGTGCACAGAAACAAGCTACTGTTGTTTCAGTCTGTGAATGTAATCCATGAACTCTGCCTTGCTCAACAAACTTGGATCTTCTTTGTCTTGCTCTGGGTGAACCTTGACACCTTCACACCATGACCAGAACAGTGCACTCAGCCTGCAATCTCTGACAATGTAAATAATGCATGACATCACAGTTATTTCCAGCTCATCCCATCATGTTGTTTTTCCACACCATATAAAAATGGCAATCGATAGCAAAAGTTTATATACTTAGAACATGGCTTACAAATCTATGCATAATGATCAGATTGCAAACTTATTACTGTAGCAAAGACAATGAATTAGATCTTTCAAAATTTTTGTCCAGTAATCCAGTTCAGATTTTCCCATATGCCCAGTGCTATTGAATGCTTGGTTTGTATTGTTTAGAGTTTTAGGTCCCTTTCCAGCACAATCAGGTTGTCAGAGACAAGGCCTAACCCAATCAGACTGCTACTGAATAAAGGCCTTGAAAACACAGCAAATAATTTGTTAGGCTGAACCACGCCGCCAGCTAGATTTAAACTTCGCCCTAAGTCACTGGGGCACTAAACTGGCTCTATTCCATGCTAACAGTGTACTAAAATAGTATTTAATGCAAGTTTTAAAAATATCATAGTGGCTCTATGTATAGTTGGTGCTGAAGTAGTGTCCACATATGTATCCAAGACTTTTGACCCAAACAGAATGATTTTTAACTGTATCGCGACTTGACTTCATAGTACTTCTTTCTCACCTGACTGTTGCTACAGACTCTTCTGGGCATTCATAAAGTGACCGACGGTTATGAATATTGAACCAGTAATCCAGTCCTGTGGATTTACTGTGAGCACGGATCCATGGCTCTATAAAAGAAGACATCATATGAACAGAATGGCTAATATGATGTTGCTCTGTTGAGACTTTCAGAAAAAGACATTGTTAAAGCTATGTGTACACAGTTCTAATTTTTTTTATTCATTTTATTTATAACTGAATCAATATCAGTTTCCATGTTTCTAATTTCACTTTCTATTTAGAATTGGCATTCACATGAGTGTTTCAATGGTTCTAGTGTGGTTCTATATTAAAAAGAAAAGTGAAAATTAGAATCTTCCGTTCTAAATTTTTCAGCACAGATCACTTGAAAACGATTCCTATTTTATTCCAACTTCCGTTCTAATTCATTTATGAATCATGGTGGGGTTTAACCCCATGACCCCAAGCGCGACCTGTGCGTTGCGGCGCCTTACTTGACTATATACCGAATGCATGCTCTACATCATTTTGGGTGTTGATGTCAAAGCCTCTTATTTATATGGTTATCATACCATTTACATGTCCTGTCTGCGCATGATGTCTTTGTAAATGACCTTATGAAGAGGGTTATAGGATTTGGCTCAGGAGCCCAGATGCAGGGTCATGTAAGGCTCAGGGGGACAGGGTTCATAGGGTTAAGACAAGCAGCATGTTTATTACCTTAGTTGAAGCCCACCCCACTTTTTATGATACCCAGTCTCTCACCCCCACACTTCTTTCAGTTTTTCTTTTCCTCCTCTATCTTTCTTCATCTTCAAACGGGTTTGTCATAAGTGCGATAGCCAAGATCACGTCAGTTTTTTTTATCTCCGTTGAAATGATTTGAGAGTGTTAGAAATGAAACCAGAAAAGCGTACACAATTTTAACTCTTTGTGTGCCATGAATTTTTCCACGTTTGCTGATACAAAAAGAAAATAGTGGGGGAGATGGATGAAAACCAACCACAGCAACATCTATTTAAGAAAGTTGACATTCTTTCTTCCAAAAACAAAATAACCTAGCATTCTTGTGCACTGATACATCGGTGATTGGCACAAACCTGACCCAGAAGACCGATATATCGGTGACTGGCACAGAAAGAGTTAACTTAAAAAGGCACCAAAAATATTGGGATGTAAAATCAGAACAATTTTATGCACTATTGAAACACAAAACAAATTCAGAAATGGAATTATAAGACACATCGGCTTCTAAAAAAGGGAAGGAAATTTAGAAATCTTATTAGAACCGTTTACACGTACCTTACTGCTTTCCTCCTCTAGAAGTTTCTATTTGACTTAAATGAAAAAAAACACAAATTTCAAAAGAAACCAATCTCAATAAACCAGTATAACTTTCCATGATCCAAAGCTGTTATATTCTATCTCGAAATATTAAATGTGCTTTATCATTTGGGACAGTCTAGACAAAGACCTCTCAGGCAGCCTCTATCTACCTTTCACAGTCTGGATGATGCTCAACCCAGCTGGGAGAAAGAAATTTCCTGATTCACTGTTGTAACACAGTCTTGGCTTGTTCACTGAGCCTTTGACAAGACGCATCTCCAGCCTGTCAAAATAGGGACAAAAATCCACATCAAAAGATAAGATAGCAAATTAAAAAACAGGAAAAAAAAGATGTGCATTGCTTATGTCTTCTCCATATCTCTCATTTCAATAGACTCTTTATAGACTGAGAGGAGTTCATCATGATGACCCATTAAAACCTTGGCTTACTGTGGAGAGATGAATCAACTTAACTAAGTAATTATTAAAAAAGAGTGACAATGGGTCAAACTGGATGACATATAACAATAACCACATTCCATGAGGAACAGGATGAAATATCACCATTATAAATATAATTTTGTCCGTCTCACACACTGACATATCTACCATTTTCGACGTTTCCAAATCATTGGACTTGCACAAAATACACTGCAGCATGAGATAATTTAGGCTCCATGCTTGACTGTGACAAAAGAAAACAAACGAAAGCCCAACAGTTTTGACACTATCTGAATGACCAAAAACTGAAAACTCTCCTGTATTTTTTTGCGATAACTGTTGATATTATAAAGCGATCTGGACCACGATAAGAATTCCAGATACAGATCCACATTTCTTGTTAGCTGACACTCAAATTTTGTGGTTCGCCTGTTACTGTCTTTCAAAAATCCCACTCCAGCTACATCATTATACCTGTCAAAGACCTTGTCCACTTGCTCCAGAGGAAAAATTTCAGGCTTATACAGTTGAGACAGATCAGTGCGGGTTGGCTTTCTTAAGGCCTTCACAAATTTCTGTAGCTTCTGTTGCCTGGAAATTGCAAAACAAAAATTATACCAGTGTTCATCTTAGAAACAATGTGTGGTTTCAAATTTATCAAATTTTAAGTATGATAAATGTATTTTTTCAGGTTACCAAGCAGTAAATGATGGTGACAGCTGTCCCATATTATGTGACTGTGAACTGACTGACACAAGTTGGAAAATTGGACATGAGTATGAGAACATCATTGAAACTGCAAAATCCAAAGAGTGTTCAAATTAATTATTAAATATAAAGCATCCAATTCATACAAGTAAGTGACTCACACTGATTTAAAGTTGACATAAAAAAGGCTGCCACTCAAATGTTTGTCCAATCCACTATAACAGTATAAATTTGGAGCTGGAGATCAAGGTTTCAGTTCAAATACTTAAAATGCAAATGTTAATACATTTTGTAAGTGAAAGCACATTTTAACTTGACAGATTATTACAACTGGGCTCAGAGAGCAATAAGCAAAACACCAACAAAACTGTTCACCTCTTTTCAAAGGATATTCCTCTTACATCTTCCCCACACAGGAAAAAGGCATCCAGAACATGGAAAGTTGTCAGTCGTCGCTGTCCCCTGCCCTGTTTGCAGAAGTTTAAACAAAAACATGACTGATTTTCAATCCCAAACCCAGGTATCCATTCTTATGGTTTGTTTACTATCATAAATTGCATTTCTGTAATTAATACATGATTTAGTGTTTGGAAACAGGCTCTGTATTTATTACATATCAAATCTCACTTGAGCATGCAGTCATTTCTTCATTCCTCTTAAATAGTGAATGTCACCAGCATTAAGAATTGGTGAATTCACAAATAAAACTTGCGCCAGATTGTCCATTGACCGATCAATGGAAAGGATTTTTCAAATACTTTTCACTGGTTCACAATGGAGCAAAGTTCTGGGTTTTTTTCTTTCACAACGATTCAGTCTTTCAATGGATTCAAATTTCAAATCATTCCCAGGTAATCATTTAATCCTGCTGCCTCTGTGGTTGCAGCTTCTGTCTCAGGCAAATCTGTGTTGAACTACTGAGTTCAAAATTATCATGTCACCTTAAAACACATAAAACGCCAATATGCACTGAAATTTTCTTCACACAACCATTGCAAGCATTCTTTCCTTTTACCTCTCCCTTCAATTCCTGGACAGCTTGAACCTCCAGTAAAGTTTTGCTTGGCAGTTCCACCTTTTGTGCACCCTCCAGCTTCTGCCATTTACTCCTTGATCTACCATCCCATTTAAACACATTGGACCTCTGTTAAAGCAGAAACACAAGTCATTTATTCAAACCTATTTTTTGGAAAATATGAAATCAATTCCTAAATATAAGAGATTTAACATTTCATTCATGTGTTGATCCCAACATTTCGGTCTCATACTATCTTTTACATAGTTGCAAAGCCAAAGCACAAATGACGAACTGACTGCTCAAAAAAACTGTCCTAATCCATCTGTATTATGGTATCAGTGTCCAAATCTAGTCACAACAAAGTCTCATGCGTGCCACCCCCATCTTTTAATCGATGTTTCATAATGTTATATTTTAAGAAGTAAAATCACTCTATACCACATAAAAAAAGGCTTTTCAAGGTGCTTTTTTTCCATCCATCATGTTTAATCCATGTCCTGATGGAAATAATAATAAGTTTGGCATTATAAAGCTGGCCATACACAATGCATATAACTGATTATATATGCTATTTGGGGAAAAAAGTTTAACATGATGCTCAGAAATGAATTAATAAATAAAAAAGTGTCTTGCAACAATGACATTTAAGTGACTGACAAAATACAAGAATCCAAACTTTCTTACTCGACAGCCCAACAAAAAGAAACTGGACTGCTCCCCGAGCACAAAACAAGAGTAGCTAGACAAACACTTGATGGAGTGGAGAGTGCTAGAGGTCAAGATTCTGCTGGTGGCTTCAAAAATGTCCTGAGGACTGTTCTGTTGAGATGAAAATATTCATGGATATTATTTTGTATTACGACAGGCATTCATTTCCTCCATTATCACAGCTGGGAGGGAACAAAAGTATACAAAAATTAATACCTGACCCATGCTCAGATTACATGACAATAAAATCCCCTTTAACCATGTACAGAAACACTATGCAGTATTTAATCAGATATTCAAAATTTAATTTTGTTCGTAAAGTTACAGATAAAAAATACACTTAGAAAAAAAAATGAAATAATTGAGGTGTTGAACTGTAATGTCACCCTGTTTGCTTTTCTCAGCTATGTCCCTAATCCATTTATTTTCAGGGGTGTAAATGACATTTGAAAAAATTCTCTGAAAATGAAATGCCAGGGGCTGCGTAGGCCCCGGTGGGGTCAAGGGGCAACGCCCCTAGTAGGAGGTACAGGGGGGGCAACGCCTCTGGCCGAAAAAAAAACAACAAGAGTTACTTCCCTTGCCTTGCATCTATTTCCCCGCTTGGCTAGGCCTAGGCTATTTTTGTGGGTCAGAGAATTTTTCTCTGAAACCTCGGACTAACGATAGTGAAGGAAACTCGTCCGTCAGATAATTTTTCTCTGAAAATTCGTCGTACAAACGTAAACTAATGTTGTGACAATAGTATTAATGCAGTTGTGAAATTAACTGTTTTTATTCGTAGTTTTTAGGTTTCCATTTGTTACTGTTGAAAAAATATATTATCAGTGAATAAAGAAAACAAAAACAACCTGAAATAACTAAAAATAAGGATAGAATTAGCTCTAGATCTAGGAATTTACCCTCAAAATTCAACAAAATGAAAAAATCTGAAAGATTTACATCCCTGTATTTTGAAGCTGCTCCTTTTTCTTTATCAAACTCTTCAGAATTCAAAATTGGAACTACGTAGTTGCTGGACTTATACACTTGCTACAATTTTCATACCTACAGGAGCCCAGGATAGACCCTATTTCATACTTGCCAACTAACTGGCTACCTCAGTCATGAACACCTAATGAAGTATGTAAACCCAAGCCCTATGAAGGAAAACTGAAACCATCAGTTAATTATGATTTCCATAGAAAGGAGAATACACCACAAAACCCTATAAAACATTTCACAGTTTGTATTATATACTCTAAGTATGTTAGTATAATATACATATTGTTACCACTGCCATGCACTTTACCAGACCAGCCTCTTCCTCAAACCTGAGAATTTCATCTCTGTGAACAATACATTTCTTCCCCCACACACACACACACCTTAACCACCAGACAATCCTGTAAAATAAAGAATAGTTGGCAAGTTTGCTACTTACTCTGATCAAAGAATGAAACATATTGTTTGGGTCTGGCCTCCCTGGTGCAGCTCTCACTTCATCAGGTATCTAAAGGACAGGCAAGATAACATTACTATTTCAAGATATGAGTTTGAGTTTGGGTTTTACAGAGCATCCACATGATAATGGCCACTTTGCACATTTCACAGTCTATTTGGGTACTTTATTTATGTTTGGTATTCACAGCTACTGAATTTCACAAACAAATGCTTCCATATAAATTTTATTACATTGGTAAAATTCTCCAAAGTTGTTTTGTATAGATCTGAAAAGAGTTTTGAAAATTTTTACAAGCAATCTGCATCATTACCAAATAAATGACAAATAATTTGAATACAATTAAAGAACTGAAGGCCTGGCGTCCATGAAATGTAAATTATCCTTCACTAGCACATTCGTCTCACTCTCTCATTGTGAATCAGTCTTTCTTGATAAGAATGGTAATTCGAAAGTTCATTCTGTGACAGTGGAAATTAGTTGTACCACTTCCATACGTCTACCTCTTTCATTGTAGTGTTCCTCAAATATATTGTCAAAACAAGAGTTGCAATACAATCCTCACTTGTATCCAATATCTCTTAACAACCTAAATGCTGCATTTCATAATTCTTCTTGCACAAAACTATTATGGTGAGTAGCTAAGGACTTTCTCGGCAGGACTTGATTTCTCAAAATCAAAATCCATTTATTGAAGCTCATCAATGAATGTTACCACTGGGAACATGTAAATGCCATTAGCCATTAACATATTCATGCCCACAGGTCTGAATTAGGTTTCTGATATTACTGTGATCAAGGGTAAGATGAAATAAGGGAATGAACTTTGAAATCAACAGATTATCAATTTTATACATATTTAGATCCCTTAGATCACACTGCCTCCTGAAATTGGGGATGTTACAACCATCAGCATTGTTGTCATAAGAAGTGAAGTAAAGGGAACATAATCGGAATCATGATTCAAAATGTAAGATAATATGGTATAACCCATCTTTCCTGATTTTCACACCAAGAAACACTATCTGTACGGTATAGGTTCCTTCTACATTTGTTCAACAAGTAATTTTATGTCACTGCAATTTATAATGTCATTTTCCAATCAACTGCATCAAAAATTCATTTTCTCTCAATTTCTTGGCATTTCTTATGACTCTGAGCACTATTATGTTGAACAGAATGTTGAAAATTTCTTTACTAAATTATAAATATGAACAACTGTAAACTGAATACAAAATAAGTACGTATAGAAGTTAGCATTCTAAGATTTAACACTCAAATTTTAGAGGGCCACAAATGTCTTGTTTGCACTGTGTTAATTATTGCAAATACTTTTTCACATGCCTAGGCCATGAATATTGTCCATACCTTCCATTTCTCTAAGCACTTTCTCCTGACTTCGGCCTGTCTCCTTTCATATAAATTACTGGCAGAGAAATAAAAAAAAATAAAAAAACATGGATATAGCAGAATAAGAAAACATCTCAGATGTGCCATTGTTTATCCCGTGCCAATGACATGAGAAGAAGCTTTGTCTTTAATTTTACTTGTAAAAATAAAGTTTAATTATGGCTATGTCAGACAATCACACTCTGTGACATATATAAGGATATTCATACAATTACCGTACTGTTCTTACTTTATTCACAAAACTTGTCTCATTTCAAAGTATTCAGTATTCACTACTGAACACCATAATACAAATACATAAATAAATAAATACAGCCCGAGCAGAAACTTGGAGAAGGCAGAGCACTAGGAAAATTAATTCTAGGGAAAGGTGAAGCACCTGGAAGGGAATGCTTGGTTAGCGCTCAGAAAAGCACAAGAGAAAGACAGAAAGAAAAAAGACCAGTGATTTGGGCCACGCTCAAACCCACGACCTTTGCTAGAGCACCAATCATCTTGCCAGGAAGAAGAAAACAACTCCAATAAGGAGTGAAACGCACCAAGACCCAGCACAATGCAGCAGGCAATGCCTGGTGTGCTAGTGTGAAGCAAACTTTATGGGTGATGAGCCACTGGTCTGGTGCCTTGTTCTGTTTCACCACTAATTGCTCAGCTACTACCACTTTCCAAAACAGGAGATGATTGCAGCTAATATATCAAGAAGACCCTCTTTCTGACTTGGTTATTAGTGCATTGAGCCCACTTCTAAATGCCTCACTTTTCTCTTGAAGATCATATCAGTTGTGCAGACAAATATCTTCAAAACTCAGCATGAAAACAATGACAAAGAAGCTTTAGCTCAATTCCTAAGATTGTGAAAGCATCTGTGTTTGACATGACATTCAAGACATGACTGAACAGTAGCTGGCCAGAATAAGCTTGCCCGGGACTCTGCACAAAAATACTTCAAAGGAAACTGGCTATGCTTTCTATGGCTGTGAGTCTTCGACAATATCACATCCTGCTCTTGCATAGATCAGGATTCACTCTCATGAAATACCTCATCTGAATTAACCTGATCCTGTAAACTGATTCATCACTCGAACTTTGTGATTCCCTCTTGATTCAATGTAACAAAGAATTAAAGGCCTTTTTTAATACTCTCAATCTGCAAATATGAAAAACTAATGCTTTTTTTCTGTCAGTACAACATGCAGTCATAAATAAATTTGCATACCTATTTCTGGTGAACACTTCAATCTTTTTCAGATTAATTGCTTGAAATTTTGCAAGGCTGTGAAAAAAAAAGAGAAAAGAAACAAAAATTCAGGATAAGACATGAGTTCCTAAAGTTAGAATTTCAGCAATATTTTTAAAACTAACACAAATATCAACATGAAAATAACTGACGATAATCTTAATAAATTAACTGAAACAGAAAAAGTGGCCCACAAAACAAGAAAACGATGCTGTGTTTTGTTTTACAGCAATCAGCAATATTTTTTTCACTAACACCCTTAATTTTAGCTCATATTTAACCCTTTAAATCATTATTTGCCAGAAAATTTCTCCTGTGAGAAGTACACTCAGTGGGTTTTGACCAACCCATGTTAACCCTCGTCCCACGATGAGTGAACCCGTCCATGTAACGCCCCGTGCGGGGATAGCCAGCAGCCAGTCAGCCGATCATTCGCGTGTTGCCGAGAACCTCGGCGGTCGGGTCAATCGGGTCCTTGTGAACATATGTATCGCGTATGCTTCAGGACGCAATAACAACAATAGTGGTGGATAAATCGTAAGTGACCCCTATGATATTTGGATAAAGTACTTGTGATGATATGCAGTAAGTTTTATTGTGAAACGGAAGGCCCCAAATCAAGAATTTTATGCATTTACATGCCATTTTACACACGTTTTATCATTTTCCCAAGACCTCTGCGCTTTTTCTGTCCCTAAGACAGGCCATTCAGGTGAACAAATTATTTTTTAAGCCATTTCGCTTAATTTACTAACCACATGTGTCGTGACATTGCCTTCTCCCTCTACTATGTAAAGCTCCCACGTACTATTATGTTAGTTTTAGCGAGAGATTTGATTTCCAGGTCGTAGAGCACATACATGGACTGAAAAGCAATTTAATCAAAGGAACACAATATCTCTCTAATTACCACATCAAATAAAGACAACGACCAACAACAAAGTCGGACATTTTCTCCCAGTTTTCCCTGATGAAAAACCTACCGACAGACGCCTTTATGCAGCATGCCCTAATATTACATCGGAATTCATAATTACAGACGTAGAACACCGTCTCAAATACACACATGGCCCCTTTCTTCTCATTTCACATGTGGAAGACAACCAGCATCAAAGTAAAAGTTTCCCCAAGATTTTCCCCAGTTCGAACTTCAGACCGTCAGTACTATTACATGAGTATTATGAATAGTTACGAATAGTTGCATCGTAATAAACGTAATCCGACGATACCGGTACCATTTTGTTAGATATAGTAGGGGTAACAGGATAGATAAACACGCGAAAATTGTGTAGAAAAAAAAAACGTGAAAAAAAAAAAAACAGCCGCGGCAACCTAACAAACAAAGCACAAGGCGCACCGTTGCTATACAAAAACGTGGCCTCCCGCAGAACCCGCGGTTAAGCGTGTCAGACAAAATAATGGCCTCCCGTACCTCGCGTGTTGCAGGGGTAGGCCAATATAGTGGCCTCCCGCAGGACTAGGGTTAAGCTTAAATGCAGCATTGGTATTACACATATGAATGGATGATGGATGGATGGATGGATGGATGGATGAATGGATGTATGGGTAGATGGATGGATGAATGGATGGATAGGTGGACAGATTGATGGATGGATGGATGAATGGATGGATGGTTGGATGGATGGTTGGGTGGATGAACGAATGGATGAATGAATGCATGCATGTATCATGCAATAATCAATCTGTCACACAAATTTTCTGACACCACACTACTCTGACTGACTTACTATTCATTTGAGTTGACCATGTATGTGAAGAAAGGCTCGTCATTCATGAGCATGTCAAGAGGAACGATGTGCAAAAGGTCCTCTCTGGACACAGTTGTCAGGTAGTGACACAGATCTACATTGATGGAGTACATGTACTGCTGCACAGCCTCCTTGTCAGCTTTCAAGTATTTGCAGACTATGTACCTGTAAACAGAAACTATAACCCTTGCAGATGACACATTTAACCCTATTTTAATCTCTATAGTTCCTATTCTGATTTGTGTCTTGTGAGGCCCGTCAGATCCAGACTCTCAAATAAAGTAAAACTAAATACTATTGCTGGGCAGTGACTTGCTTTTGAGTGATCTGGATTTTTGGATCATCTACTCCAAAATATAATGATCCAAATTTTAGAGCAATTAAGAAAAATGAGCCTCTATCCTTGATCCAGTTTGAGAAAAACAGGGAGTTGTAGCATACAAATTTGCTGACTTCAAAGAGGATCAGTAGATTAAGTCTACTCTCTTTGATCTCATGTTTATTTGGAGGGGAGCTCCTTTTGAGACACATGCAACTCTGTGAGTGTACATGTCTGGAGGGAGGGGTATCAGATGAAGTTTTGTTTTGTTTTCGTTTTTTCAATCATTAAGGTGGAGATGGGGCAGAAAGACAAACTGCATCATTGCAGAACGAGCCTCTGGTCTAAATTTCTATAAGCAAACCAGAAGAGGGTCGAAAACAGACATCAAGCATGTCGTCCACTTGTATCCGGATAACTGGTCTGATCCATTTAAGTGAATATCCAAATCTAAACCTGAACTCTCGCCTAGGACTACTGAACACTACCGATTTGTACCTCCGCTGCCTGCCAGATACAGTTACTAAGATAAAATGTCATATTGGGTGTCCGGATCTGACAGGTCCCATGTGTCCATGACAGGATTAAATAAGCCACTTCTGGGAATACACAAACTATTCCTATGAACTAATGGAATACTGCAGGCAAAATACTAAGAAACAATGACAAAGCCATGTATTCAGCTATTCTGAATGCATTTTTTTTTAGCCAGATAAATGCAAATGCCTAAAGCTGCTCTATGACTTATGGTTTTGACAGGCAGGCTCAAAGTTTTGCCCTGTAGGATTTATATTGTTTCATCAGTGCATGCTCATTTATAACAAATACTTAGCACAAAGTATGACAAAGTTTTCAATGTGTAAACAAGATCAGTTTCTCAAACTCTGTATACACACATAAAAAAAGATAATATGAAAAAAGTAGTCTGATTCAATGTTGCCAACCATATAAAGTGCATTGATGGAGAAAGCCACAAATCATTTTTACACTGCCTTTATGAAAACTATTCATGATGAATCAACCTGTGGTCAAGGCATCCTGTCAATCTCAGTTAATGTAATACTTTGACTAATTTATCCATGGTGCAAAATAACAAAAAGTTTGTTGGAAGGTGGTTTAATTAATCACAGTCTGATCTTCATCACATGATTGGTTTGACTTTTTTAAAACTAATTGTAAGCTACAAACCTTTCAGAATTAGCTGGGCGGCTAGTGACAGGCTTGATAATTGAAACTTGTTCAAAGATCATATTCATAAGATAGACTAGGCCCACACTGAATGGTGTGAACAAGTCGAACAGTTTGCATACAAAGTGGCCACCTGGAGGACAATGAAACTTCATTTCATTAAGTCAAACAACCGTATTCAGTTGCAAACAAATAGCACAGAAACATTCACATTTTTATGCTTTTGTAAGATCAGTCTCCTCATTTCATTTGTAAAAACAAACAACTTTCTGATGGTGCAAATTTTTTTATCAAAGGTTCAAGCACAAATCCCCCAAATCCAAGATTTCACAATTTCATTTTGTTTTTTTGGTGGAAACAGAACAGGACCTTATTCTATTTATGTGTAAAATGTCTTAATATAAAACACACAATAAATACAGAAGAATATACTATGGTCTAACAGCCTATCTCAGTTCTCCCTTCCCACATTTAATCAGCATTTGTGAGTGGATCTGACAAAATCGGGATTTTATGGTGAAGATGAAATTCCAGATTTTCTATGGAAATTGAAATTTGCTTATAAAATGAAAGATTTGCCCCTTTTCTGCATTCAGTTAAAATATTTTGTGTGAAATAATCTCAGAAATATTTCATTTCGATTTTTTAAAGAGTTATCAAAATTTTGCGAAAAGCACAATTTTGCCAAATCCAGTCATATTTTCTTATTTCTGTAACACTGGTCTTTCTAGCTTTTTTGGGCAGTTTATGCATAAGACTACTGATATGAATAAACAGAGAGATCCACAGAGCAAAAATTCATTACACAGACAAATGCCCCCTGAAAACAATTATTCTGTATCAAATGTGGCAGAACAAAACAACAATAATTGACTCAAAACTAACTAGCCACTTGCAAAGTGAAGTAACAATTGTCTCCTCCCTGATGGAAATACCATTCTCAAGACATATGGCATTATGACAAACCTCACCAATAATATGGTATTCAATTTTTTTTTTTTTTCAATTTAAATCTATTTAATGTACAAATGAGAAAGAAAGACCTGTTCTGAGAATCCATACAGCTACCAAAAATTGACAAAGGTACAACTGTTTGGAGAGGATTTCTTGAATATTCTCCTGCCCTTCCACAGAAAATCCCTGCAGAAAATAAGATAAGTGCCCAGGTATGACAAGTCAAACATAAGTCTACATGGTCATTTTTATTGTCTCCCATGTCAATTTGACTGTAGCTCTCTGAATGCTATTTAGTATACAATTTCTAAGCAAAGGAAACAGTACTGAACTGCATGCAGGTGGAATAAAATAAAGAATGAAAAAAAAAAACACAAATTAAAGAACAAACAATAAGTTTCATTTACAACAACACTTCTTCATCTGCTAGGTAATTTTGAGTGTATCAACTTAACTTAAATAAAGGAGAGAACTGGACAAAAACGTGTTTCTTACGCCATCAGCCATGACACAGTGCACCCCCTTGCCATCTGTGCTCTGGAGGACAAAGTTGGCAAACGCTTTCTGATTTTCTGGTCTAAAGATATCACCATCTCCATTGAGACCATCCACACCTAAGAAGCAAACAAGACATATAACTATACTGTCCTAAATGCTTGCCATTAGACATTGCAAGGACTAAACATTGTATAATCATGAAATGATTACAAACAACACTTTGTTATTTCATGACAGAGATGTTTCTGCCATGCAAGCAGCAAATCCAAATCAAATCCAAAGTTTTGCTTAGTCTGAGAGGTTTTGTTTTTTTTCCTCCACGCTGCAGACAAATTTGTAAGTTCTGGGTCAAATGATGGAATTGAGAATTTAACACCTTTGGCAAGTTGTCACAAAAAAATGAATGTGTATATATTGCAAATTTCAATCCTAAAACAATGTGGTAGCTCACGGCTGTTCGAAATGGCCTGAGAGCGTGCGTTTAGTTTGCCGTGGCCAGGGGTAATAAATCTCGGTAGCCTGACAGGTGCAGGGGATTCCCCTAGGCAGCATGCGCTCGCATCAGCGTTCCGCACTATCCGGGTGGTCTAGCTTTGATATCACATTCTTTCACCCCATTATTTCACTATCGGTGCTAAAGTCAACATTGTGTTGTGACCACTATGTGTTTGTTCTGCTTTTTGTGTGTTTGATGATACAAATTATTCTGGTCTATTCCTCTTAGTTCTTTCAGAAAACACGTTTTACAAACATGTGTATTTTCTTTAAAAGTAAAGGCATTGTTCACATTAATTAACCCAAATCTCGGTAATGAAGCCCATAAAATTAATAAAATTACATTCAAATGAAGCAGTATTTATTTACATTTACTGTGTGAAAGTTTCCCATGGCACACACCTTTAGTAGCTGAGTTATGCGAGGATTTTCTTCATATCCTCTATAGATTTACGTTATTGTTACCGTAGTATGGAGCATTGTAAGGAAAGACACATGGTTTTTGAATGAACTGTGCAGATTATGTGGTGAAAGAATGTTGACAAAACAGAGAAAAATAGAAACGGGCGATAGCTCTTATGTGCAGACTTTAAATCTGACATTTTACTGTTTTTATTATTACTTAGAATGCGTCTCCTCTTTGTTTGAAGTCAGTTCTGTATTTTAAGTGTCACAAAAGACTGAACAATTAAAAAAAAAAAAAGATGAGAACAGTCACTGCAGGCAGCAAGACAGGTCGGGGAGAAATCGAAAAAAAAAATGTGGACAGAATTTGTGATTAAGGCCACGCCATCCATTTTTTTTGTTTTGATTTGTTATTTGATTTGTAATAAAAGTGTACAACATGTCTCGTATAACGGTTAAGTGATCCACCATGCAGGTCAGTCCATAGTACACACAAAACACACACGCTGACACACTGAAACACCGCTCAGACATTACCAGAGCACCCGCCCAATTCAAGTGTACACAATACAGTTAGACCGTTTACAGACAATACACAGTAAACATCAGCCGAAATTAGCTTCACTCTGCCAGTCACTGCTCAATCCACGCCAAATAAATCAGACATAACAATCTTTTCCATTACTGAACCAACAATCCACCTTTGACACATCCATGGACAATACACAGCCAACAGTAGCGGAAATTAGTTTTGACACTACCACCAACTGCTCAGTCCACGTCAATTAAACAAAAACCACAATTAGTTGATTGCGGAACACCTCCAATCTTCAACTCGAAGGGTGAAAAGTGCGTACAAAAACAATTCGTTCTGAATAAAGACAACTTTGTAAAAGACAAAACCGGAGAGCATCCGTCTTATTACCTAATAGTTACAGTACACAGAAAAGCCACACAGTTACAAACATTCATGCAATCCAATCTTTTACAAACATCTCAAACTCAAGATTTACAGTCACTAGTTCAAGCAAAACAGAAGAGTGCACAGAAAACACAGAACACTTCGATTTCAGTCATTTAGTCTCCAAACACGCTTCCAGTATACCGTAACGCAACTTGAACAACTTTTTTTCCTTCTAATTTGTGTTAATAATAGAAATTAGTAAGGAATGTGACTAATCAGAGGTGTGGCCTTAAGATTATTGATTTTCTGTTATTATTAGGCTTATCATACGCATTTATTCCATGTTGTCAGTGGTGTAATTTTGTTCGGGCATGCACTGTAATTTATAAGATAAAGATTATTCATTCCCTGATGGAGGGCTTGCCTTAGTTTTATTCATGTCTATACTACTTGGGATATCGTACACAATTCTTGGATGTTTGCGTAAGTAATAGACACCTCATTTATATTTCTGTCTGTGTCTTGTGAGTCAACGGGTATGTCTGAATTTGACCACGTCGATTTTTGAAAATGAATTGTAACTGAACGAGAAGGGTGCGACAATCCAGATTTATAGAACCAGAAAAGATAATAAATCACCTTTAAGAAAATATCAGTTTCATGACAATCCTCGGCTTTATACGGCTGAAAATAACAATTTAATGATCCACACGTTTAGTAAAAATAGTGGATTTTACGCCATTCTTTTCTTCTCTTTTATTCTTTAGAGATCAATGTCAAATATTTAAAAATTATACAAGAGAAAAGTTCACGAATTGGACTTTATGATGTTCACTTTATTAGAAGCTTGCACTATGTTCTGTCTTGGCTGTGACTGTTTAAAAAGTGCTAATTAGTGATAAGCCGACGGCATCGGCGGGCGTGGGTGCACCGGGGCGTGACTGACCTTTTGACCGCTTTTGACCTGGCCGCCGGGCAAGAAACTAAAAGCACGCCGGAGAACAGCCGTGAGCTAAACAAATCAGTAATAACATACAGTATACTCCCTAGAACACTTTTTTAGAATGAATTTGCTGAAACTGATGACAAGCATCTACACTGAGTACACAGCAGATGAGACAGTCATAAACTGTAGCACTGCATTCTCTTGGCTCTTTGCATATTGTTTAAATACATTATAAGATAAGATAAGATAAGATAAGATAAATTTTATTCGTCCTTGTACATGGAAATTTGTTTTGATCATTGAATACATAACAATACAGTTACAGAAACAGAAAGTATGATATATAGCGCGCACACACACATATATACACAAACACTAATAAATAAACAAAATTAACAGTGCACACAATATGCTTCCTTAACTAAAACACATTGACCTGACACGCAGGACACAATTCAAGTGCACAGATTATGATCAAGATGACGACATTATTGTAACATCCTAGTTGATGATGGAATAAACGATTTAAAGTAGCGCTCAGTTTTAGTTTTCTTTGACAACAGCCTTAAACTTCTTACAGATCTTATATATTCTTTGTTCAGGGGATGTTGGGGGTCATTTATAATAATATTAGCTTTTTTAATACAAGCACCAGTGTACAGCTCATCAAAATATGGCAGATCACAGATACAAATTTTGGATGCTTTTTTAATTATACCTTCCAGCTCCAATTCTAACTATATAAAATAAATGTGGAACAAGATCTGAATCCTCTTAAAGTTCAAAGATCCTACATAAAAACTAAAGAACATGATGGAAATTCAAATATTCTTTAAAGGTTGAAAGTGCATGATGTCACGGACTCATTTGTTTACATCAAATGTCATATTGCTAGCACAAGCTGTAGAAACAAGGATTCATAGTGTGTTCAGTGATCTTGTTTTAATGAATTTTGAAAATTTTGATTTATTATCTCCAATGCACACCCAACCATCACTGTCATGAGACTAAGAACACTGCCTCACCATAAGCAGGATAAAACATTCACTTATCATTATATGCAGTAGCGCATTTTGAATTTAATCTGACTCAACTTAGCAAGAATAATTAGGATTATGAAACTGAGACATGCCTTTCTCAGAACAATGAAACTCTCTGAAATCTACTAACCATAGTGAGGCTCAAACATCTCTGGGGGACCAGCAAAGAAACCTTCCAGTTTAAAGTCACATGATCCTTTCAGTGTAAGACCAAAACCTTTGGATTCTCCCTTCTTTCTCCACAAAACATATTCACTGAAGCCTCCAGGACCAGCACAAATGTCAGCAAAGTAGAGTAGTTCATTGGGACCAACTAGTGGCTCCTGCAACAGTTCAAATCATGTCCATACATAAAAGCAAAACCTGAGGCAATGGCACATTCTCAGAAATACATTGGGGCTGCCCTAGTTGAGAAAATCTAGCAAAATGATGATTGCCGCTCGAAATATTGAATTTTCAATTTTGCCAGTTAGTCCGATTATTATGCCTGCTTTTCTACAAGAGGAATGATAAATTTTTCTCCCAACCATCACTTTGGCTGATTTCTTCAACCTCCAAAGCTGTGCACATTGTGGATGCTGCAACATCACAAGAAAGCATGGCATTAATGTTTTATGAACAATACAATCTTCTTTGAGATACACAGTATTAACCAGTGATTCTGAACGATGAGCAGTTATGCCATGAAATTAAATGATAACCCAGAAATGAGCTTTTTAACAACGTAAATTTACAAAACTTATACAAACATGAGTTTGATAAATAAATAAAATCATCCTTTTCTATGTAAAGACACTGCTTACTTTTCTTTGATTCTTTCTTTTCGTGATTCAAGACAATTTTGTGAATTTCATTATCTGATGGTGAATGCCATAATAATGCAAATTGAATAAACTGAAACAAATCTCTGATAAGGAAATTCCAAAGTTACCCCATTGGATGCTCTGGGCTCTGTGAACATGAAATCCAAAACAGCATCCATATTTGCCATCTTCATTGCTGCCCTGAAATGAAACAAAATAAACAGGGAATTAGTGATGAGGTACTCCATGGTAAGAGAGAGTTGAAGGCATTTATAATAATTTTGTACAACTGATCCCCAATGAGTAGCAAACAAAAATTCTCCTGTCTGAAACACATTGGGCACCAGTTATGAAATAAAACAAATTCATTTTTTAAATATCATCCCACTGCTCTTTCATTTATCACAGTTCGGTCTCCACCCCCATTTCCAATGTCCAGAATTATTTTGCCACTTTTTTATCCATCTGTGAAATATAAACGCACAAGATAAATACATCTTAAAACAAGTATATGTGTTTTCTACTGACCTGTTAAGAAAAAACGCTCCTCTGATTGTCTCGTATGGGTTTGACCTGGTTCTCGCTCTTCTCATCTCCTCAGGTTCCAACACATCAAAGACACTCTAATGTGAAATGAAGATAAAGCAGTTTCAGGAAAAGTAAATTTGTAACAAAGAAACAAAAAAAGTTCTAAGCCTGCTGGTTAGGAAATGACATTTTTTTTGTAATGAGATACTTCAATTTTCTTTGAAAATACTTCCCTCACCCGTATTTTTACGCTTCAGGTCACTGACCTTTTTGAGACGTAACCACTGTGTTATTGTTCACTGTATCTCTTCTAAATCAAAGGCATTGTGACATGGACATGTTAACCAGTGAACCACTGGTCGGAATCACAAAGACTAAGCTTTCAAAGGCTCTCCCCACACTTTCAAAAGATGTAACATCGATATGCCAACTGTTGCTCAACAAATTTGCAATATTATCTCATTTTCTCACAAGCTGACCACCATCTGGAGTTGTCTGTATCTAAGAACCAATCAGAAACAAGCTCTGAAATAATCTTTGCCCCAAATGCCCACATTGGTTTATTAGTATGTTTCAATCAGGATGAAACCATTTGTGTAGGGCTTGGGAGGGCGTGGCTAGTTATCATGCTTCGTTCTCACGAAAACTACAACTGTCAATTTGGAATCATAAGTCAGATCATTGGTTAGAGACTGACAGACTAAGTTAATTCATTATCAAGCGTGATAAGGCATAGCAGCGATTGTTTTCATACACATCAATAAAAACCGAACCATGTGGACAGCATATGTGGTCATTGTATAGCGGCACGGGTCAGTGACCCCAGATAAGATTCTCCGTGAGTGGGGTCACTGACCGAGCAGCAGGCTTTACGGGTAGCAAGCAGGGTCAGCGTTAAGTGCCTCAGCAAAGTAGAGAAAATTTCTGTTTAAAGCCTCAACGACCAAAGTATTAACAAACAAATCCATTTCCATTTGACAAACTTACTGTTAGACAACAACAGTTTTATTATGTCGTGCATTACTCCCCCACCCCTCTCACCCCCTTCAAGAAGAAACCATTCAAATGTGAACGAATTTTTTGGGATAGCAAAATACCTAAAAAAATCTTAACCAAAATAAAGTAATCTCTTTGGCAGAATACTTAGTGTCTGCAAAACCAACTGGAATGCGCACTTACTTTACCACTCAGCATCACTCTCAAGCTTTCTTCTGAGCAGAAGTTAGTTTCATCATCAATTTCCATTTTTTTCTGAAAAACAATAGCAGAAATGTAATGTCAATAATTTTCATGTGATCTACATCATTTGATAACAGCAAGTACGAAAGCAAAATAATAAGGATGTGCCAAACTTTTAATAGCAACTGATCCACTGGCAGTAATCAACTCACACGGTGATATCACCAAAAGAAAAACAATACAACTTCATTTAATCCATAGCACTTCTTGAAAAATCAAAGGAAAATGTGATACTAAAAATCCCATTAATTTCCAATGCTATAAATATATTTACTGTGAAAAGAGTTGTAAGTGTCTGAATTTACTTACTGGACCAACAATTTTCCACTGCTGCATTTCCTCAAATGTGGGCATTCGACCAGCGTAGGGTGGGATCCAATCTACAACCTCATCTATTATGATCTTAAAAGTTAAAAATGTCAAAAACATTCATACTTTGTAATAAATACAAAATTCAAACACTCATAAGACTTATAACGTCTTGTTAAAAACTTAAAAAACAATAAATACATTTATATTTTTAAAAAATCTGTACCAGATAAAAAAGATAAAAAAAACAAAAAACATTTACATTTACTTTTATATGAAATATAGATTCAAACGTTTGTAAATGTCTCTTCCATTCACTTCTCAAAAGAAAAGAAAGCTAATAATATAGAGAATGGGTGAAGTTTTTCTGTGCAATGCATACTAAACTGAGCATACATTAATTTGCATTTAGAAATCTAATCTCCAATATTTGAAAGGCTAATACCAACTCATCATGTATACTCTTACTGTAACTTATAATACTTAGATTTACTGTCCCAGTTACCTCTTCTTTCTGAAAATCCCATTCAATATTGGCAGGCTCAAGTCCAGAAACAACCATGCCAAGACCACGTCGTCCTCTCTGTGTTGAAGCTTCCACAATCTGTGTTCGACCTTGACCATGTTTACCCAGGCCTTCTCCTTCTTTGTGACCCATTCTTGCCTAAAGGAAAATTTCCAACAAAAGATATGATTTAATATTTAAGAGAAAAAAATACTGTGTGCACTTGCTGCATAACAATGTCAACTGGTAGAAAAGTGTCAATAGTCATGTAATGATTTTTGTTCATCCTTCTGTCCTCTTAACAGTTTGAACAATTAAAAGAACAAACATTACGATACTGTCAAGTGTATATTTCTTGTCCATCTTTCTCACTGAAATACATAATAAATAACTGAATTAAAATTTGAGAGAAAAAAAAAACAATATCGCATGCAGATGTTGCATACTTTTAGGAAAGTGTAAACATCCATTTTGAATTCTACTGCTGTTCACCCTATTGCCTTCTCATTGATAAGTATGATAAATATGATAAATACCAAATTTTAGGAGACTGTCATTCATGTAAAGTGATATATATATATATATATACAAGTTTCAAGTTGTTTATCCTTCTTATTAAAATACATGATAAATACAAAACAGGAAATTATTAATCTTGTTGACATCATCACTTCTTTAAATCCTTTTCGCCCCTCTCTAAATGTGTCCAATAAATTGTCAACATCACTATCAGCAATATATATTTTCTGGTTGTTCATTCTTTTGATCTTTTATCAATATAAACAAACAAATACAAAGTGTCAGCAATCTGTCATTATGTATGATTTTCTTGTTCTTCATCCTTTCATCTCTGATAATTAACTGAAGCTATGGATTTGTTATAACTGATGTGAATTGTGAACTGCTGTGAGTTGTGAACTGTTGTGAGTTGTGAACTGCGCCTAACAGGCTGCGTTACAATTTGCTCTGAGATAGAGAGAGAGAGTGAGCGAGACAGGGAGAGAGAAAGAAGCAGTGCAGTGTGTTGAGCGCTTCGCAGGCAGCTCCATTCTGCTCTGTGGTTGACATGTTGTTTCTGTAAAGCGCATAGAGCATTTTAAATGGATATGCGATATACAAATGCTATACATTATTATTATTATTATAAATATCTGAGATTACCATAGGTCCATCTGGTAGTAAAATGTTCAAAGACATCACACATATCAGTGAAACTGTTCTATCCAGTTTTTTCTATTGGTTTTATGAATGCCGATCACCATGTCCTTATGCTCTATGAAATGAAAACCATAAGAAGAACGGGATAAATGATTTCTTCATTGACTATCCACTCAACAAACTCATATATTATTTCATTTGCTCCTACATAAACATGAATGTTCCAAAATTTAAAAAATTTCAATTTACAAAAATTATAATTTATCATAAAATCAGTACCATCATTTTGCGGGCCATGTCAGACATCTCCACTTGAGCAAGATCTTGCTGTTTGATAAATGAAGATGGTTTATCAGTATCTGCTGCACTGCCATTATGACGAGCATCACCTTCAGCTGTGATAGATGAATACGGTCTTTTAGTGCCTGCTTTTTGTAGACCTCCAGGCTTCGGTAAATATGGAGCTGCCATCCTTGCTGATGGGTTACCAAAAGATGGGCGATGATCTGCCTCTTCCTCAGAGTCTGTAGATGAAACAGAAAATGAAATGTGATCTCAATGTAAGTGACGGTCTATAACATATGTTCTCCATTGAAATTTTCTCTGAATTGCATTGATGCTAATATTTTCTTTGTTTAGGATTGATCTAAACTGAATCCGCATGAAGCATTTCCTATCAGCTAGGAGTTTGAGTATCATCAGTTTGCAGGTGATGTACAGCAGAAAATGCAACATCATGTCTGTTTCTCCCTTCAAAATCTCCATTTTACTTTTACTACCATAAAATACTGTTATAGTTTTGGGCTTCACAATACCACATATACAGGCTAAGTTTCTTTGTTTGAGATGCGCAATGATCTCTATGTGTTAACTGTGTGAAAACATAAGAGACTCAAAGAATGAGTAAAAAAAGTAACTCCTGACATGAATGCCTTCCACTTCCAACATTTGCAAAGTAGATCCCTTCATCATTGACTCACAGGATCTAAAGCCTCTGACAATCATTCATGCAAAAAACTGAAGGACATCTGACATACAACATAACTGATACAAAACGCATTACTAGTACTGAAGTTATAAATTGTCTTTACAGTAAATCGGGGAGCACTGTTCTCCACGCCGTCAATATCCCAACCCCAGGGCTCACAAAGATAATCAAGGGGGCTAATAAACTCGCGGGTGTTAATTTGGGGTTGACTAAACTTATGGAGTGGAAAATTGTCACCCATAAAATAACAAAAATTGCTGTTCTGGCTCAAGATTAAGGATTTGGGGTTAAAGGTTGACAATTTTGAGGAAAAATAAAAGTCACACCTTGAACCAAATGTTCATGTGCATAAGGGCACCACGTGTTTCATGTCATGATGAAAATTTCATTGCAAGACTTAAATAAGAAGTTTAAAAATATTATTTACTTGAGAATAAATTTTAATGAAGAATAACAAATTTCATGGAGGGAACAACATTCAAAACATTCTGAAGATCCTAATAGTAACCTAACAACTCAAATGGCCATGCATTAAGAATGGAATAGATGATGTCCACATTGAAATGATTGATTAATCGTAACAATAACGGCGTGTGTCTGTCTGTAAAGTTTATGGGGGCAAAAATGAACTTTGTTGACCAATAGGGGCTCATGCATCCAGCTCCAAACTGAATCTCGAATCTGAATACAACAGCTTTTATTTCATTGCTTATATGCCAAAACTACATTGAAACAAATATTTATAAGGGGACAAGGCGATCTAGAGGCAAGGTGTTCGCCTCTCATGCCAAGGGTCCCAGGTTCAAAACCCGGGCAGTGCAGGCATATTGGAAATTGGGCTTTTTCTCATATTTTCAAGTCCCTGATCCTATTGGGGGGTACGATCGAGTACCTAGTCTTCTCGGATAAGGACGAAAAATTCGGAGGGCCCATGTGCACATTGCGCGCGTTAAAGATACGTTGGCAGTTGGAAATCATAAAGAGCAGGCCGAACAGCCCACTGCCCGAGCAAAATTGAATTAATAGATTAAAATTTATCCATATCATCCCACCACCAGCAACAACAAAATTTATTATTCATTATTAAATATAAATTATTATTAATAAATATTCAAATATTATTTGAGTTGTGAGTTGTGAACTGCGCCTAACTGCGTTTCAATTTGCTCTGAGATAGAGGGAGGTAAAGAGAGAGAGTGAGCGAGACAGGGAGAGAGAAAGAAGCAGTGTAGTACGTGTGTTGAGCGCTTCGCAGGAGCTCCATTCTGTTCTGTGGTTGACATGTTACTTCTGTAAAGTGCATAGAGCATTTTAAATGGATATGCGCTATATAAATGCCATCCATTATCCATTAAGTAAATTCCTCCATCTCCATTTAGGCCGATATAATTTCTGGTACATTTCTGGTACCAAAGTACAAACAGTTAAGTGGACAATAATGCTGAGCTTCATAACGTTAAATGACAATATTCCAGTCAGAAGAATTTAAGTTTTGGACTTGAAACCTATAGAAAACTAATGAAATCAAACTGGCATTTTTCAGTGATCCCCATTGGCTGCTTTGCAAAGACGATTACAAAAAAATATGTAGGCCTATAGAAATTATTTTCCATCCTTTCTATCTGAAATTATCACCATTGTCTCCATAGATGTATGTTATTATGCATTAGGAAAAATACTAAGAACGGATCTCTTGGAGACAAAACATTTGAATATATTTCTTCCTAACTGACAAAAATTTTGACACAGTCTGAGTCTGACATAAGATTGTAAAATTCTTGTGCACCTTTTCAAACAAGGCAGAATAGTCCACTCAGAGAGCAGTTTCTTGAGTTGGTAAAGAAATGTTATGCTGAGGACAATGCAATGTCCAGGCATATATATATCCTTATGCTGACTGATGGCGTCTTGTGAAGGATCGGGAAGAGAGAGAATAATTATGGCTAGGAAGATGTTCACATGCCATGTGCATCGCTTTCGTCAGTTTGCCAAAGATTCCACGTTCATGAAAAGTTGGAGCAACAAGCATAAGAGTGAATTGACAAAAACAAGTTTTATGTAACTACAACTCTGACAGCAAAGAATCGTACAAACCTGAGAGTGTTGACATGTTTCACTTTCAAGCTGTCCTGTTATTATGTTATGCCAGTTTCTCGGAAAACCAGGTAATCGAAAATGGGTAGTGTTTACATAGAGTGTTATGTGATGGGGATTTCCCATTTCCGCTTTTCACAATTTACGTTTAAATAGTGTGTATCATAATAATTTTTGTTTAAATAGTGTGTCTCCATGGTCAGGTCAGGTTCATCCTGCTACCGTATGACAGTAGACGGTACCACCTGCAACTGTCAAACGCCGAACGTTGGGCGGCGTTTACCAAACCCAACAAAACTCTGTGAGTGCCAACGGCTTCGGGCGGATGAGCACCTTGGTGAGCAGGGTACGAGCCTTACCCTTGGGAGAGGAAATGCAACCAAAAAGCAAAACTCCCCTCTCTCCTCTCTCTCTCTCTCCCTCTCTCTCTCTCCCTCTCTCTCTCCTTCTCTCTGCTTCCCCATGAGTTTTGCTGTGACAGGGCAGACTAAGCTCTCTAGTCTTGGTTGACAATCAGTCTAGGAGGTGAAGCCCCGATAGGCAGACAGATGGAAGATCTCCTCTGTGCTGGCAGCTTCTGCAGCTTGGCTGATTCTGAACGTACTGGCATCTGCTTTTCCTTCAGATTAAATTGGCAAAGCCGAGAGGGAGTCATTGAAGTTGGGCATAGCAGTGGCTTCAAATGGTCCTGCCCAGGCTATTGCAGTTAACCCCCCCTTTTTTTCCCCCAAATGGAGAGGACACTTCATCCTTGCTAACCGCCTGGGAACAACACGGATGGTGGCAGTTACGGGTTATAAGCCTGCTCCAATTGGCGTAAGAGCAGGCGCCACGGGCCACTATCGACGGTGGGAGGAGTCACCGCACTCCACTGGTCAGCTATCGCCCGCCTTAGCTGGGCAGCCCCCAGCCAGTAAGGTGCTGACCCGCCACAGTTTGTTTGGCTCATTGGGTGAGTGGGCCTAGGCCAAAAGCCGAAAGGCAGACTGCAAAACATTCACCAGGCAATAACAAAAGAAATCAAGCAACTCTCCGGCTTGGAAGCTGGAATGTCCGGACTATGTGTCCTGGGATGACAGACGACAACGGTGACATTGACAAGACAAGAACCATCAGAAGGACAGCTCTGATAGATCTAGAACTGAAGAAATTGAATGTGGACATTGCTGCCCTTCAGGAAACCAGTCTCGCAGATGCAGGCTCCATTAAAGAACCAAACTACACATTCTTTTGGCAAGGTAAAAGAGCAGACGAAAAACGTATCCATGGAGTCGGTTTTGCGGTTAGAAACAGTCTGACCAAATTGATTGAAACACCTGTTGGAAAGTCAGAGCGCATTATCATGTTGAAATTGAAAACCGCCAAATCATCTGCTAACATCATCAGCGCTTTTGCACCTACACTGGTATCCACTTCAGAAGACAAAGACCACTTTTACGATGCATTACTTCAGACTGTTAAAGAAATTCCTGCATCAGAAGACCTGTTCTTATCTATGTGTCCTGGGATGACAGACGACAACGGTGACATTGACAAGACAAGAACCATCAGAAGGACAGCTCTGATAGATCTAGAACTGAAGAAATTGAATGTGGACATTGCTGCCCTTCAGGAAACCAGTCTCGCAGATGCAGGCTCCATTAAAGAACCAAACTACACATTCTTTTGGCAAGGTAAAAGAGCAGACGAAAAACGTATCCATGGAGTCGGTTTTGCGGTTAGAAACAGTCTGACCAAATTGATTGAAACACCTGTTGGAAAGTCAGAGCGCATTATCATGTTGAAATTGAAAACCGCCAAATCATCTGCTAACATCATCAGCGCTTATGCACCTACACTGGTATCCACTTCAGAAGACAAAGACCACTTTTACGATGCATTACTTCAGACTGTTAAAGAAATTCCTGCATCAGAAGACCTGTTCTTACTTGGAGATTTCAATGCTAGAGTGGGCAAAGAGAACACCAGCTGGCCTGACTGCCTAGGACATCAGGGCATAGGGAAGATGAATGAAAATGGCCAGCTGGAAAAGCCTGCCACAAGGTGTCATGGAAACACCCTTGGTCAGGAGGAAAAAACTCAACACAATCCGAAGAACCCGTACATACCACAGTGCTGACTGCAACTCTGATCATTCCCTTGTAATCTGTCTGGCAAAAATTGTTATCAAAACAGTCCATTGCAGGAAAAACAACTCTAAACCAAAGATCAACACACATAACGCAAAGAACGAGAGCGTGCAGCAGGAGTTTGTCAAGACCTTTGAACTCTCAATGTTTGGGAAATCCAAACCTGAAAATGTCCAAGACACCTGGAACCAACTGAAGACAGCAATTCACGAATCAGCAATATCCACTTTTGGCTCAAAGAAACCATCGAACAAGGACTGGTTCCAAGAAAATGCTGAAGTCTTACTTCCGATAATTGAAACCAAGAATGCTGCCCATCTAGATTATATCAAGAACCCATGTGATAGTACAAAACAGAAATTAATTAACGCCAAGAGCAATGCACAGAAAGCTACCAGACACTGTGTAAATCAATATTGGACAAAGCTCTGCACTGCCATTCAGGCTGCTTCAGATATAGGGAACCTGAAAGTCATGTACGACGGTCTGAAGACAGCTCTGGGTCCTACAGCAAACAAGATTGCCCCACTGAAATCTCAGAGCGGAGATCCTATCACTGACAAAAACCAACAGATGAACTTGATATCCGGATCGGGAAAGCAGCCACCACTTTCAGCAGATTGATGAAGAGAGCTTGGAACAACACACGGCTCACAATGAAGACCAAGATGCTGATTTACAGAGCATGCATACTGAGCACTCTGATGTATGGTGCAGAAACATGGACAACCTATGCTCATCAAGAGAAGAGATTGAACAGTTTCCACCTGAGATGTCTTCGCCGCATTCTGAACATCAAGTGGCAGGACAAAGTCACAAATGCAAAAGTCCTGGAAAAAGCCAAACTACCAAGTCTCACAGCTCTCCTGAAGCAACGCAGATTGCGATGGCTAGGCCACGTCAGACGAATGGAGGACGGGCGCATACCCAAAGACATGCTGTATGGAGAACTGAAGGAAGGCTCAAGACAAAAAGGACGCCCAAAGCTCCGGTTCAAGGATGCATGCAAACGTGACATGAAGTCTTTCCAGATCAATGACGGAAACTGGGAATGCACAGCAGAAGAAAGAGACGCATGGCGACACCAACTACGCCAAGGAATGAAACATCATGATGCAGACTGGCTAAACAACATGAAGCAGAAAAGAGAACGGAACAGGAAAGAAGACAGAAATGTTGAAACATCAGGAACGTTTACATGTGACAACTGCCAGAGAGTGTGCAGGTCTCGGATAGGACTCTCCAGCCACAGAAGAAGATGCACTTAGATTAACCGATGTGCTTCATAGTTTGTTTTTATGTGAGTATGTGTGTATAAATGCTTCTTCGTGTGTCTGTGTGTATGCATGTGTTAACCACGCGACATTGTTTAAGTTGCCCCCTTTTACGTGCTGCAATGTCCACCATCTCACGTAGATGTACGGATGCCATATAAAATCATAATTTTGTTTAAATAGTGTGTATCAGCGCACCTCGGCTACTTTCCTAGTAGTGTTGCCGGTCGTTGGGATTTTGCCAAGATTTGGGGATTTTGAGGGTTACCTTGGATCTTGACATTTCATTTTCGAACTGTTTATCCGTCGATACTGACGGATAAAATTTCCCCTAGGATTTTTTTTTATCCGTCAACATAAATTCTGTATTTGCGAGTCATCTTCCCTGATTCGAACCTTTCTCTGTCTTCCTCCCTTGTTCCGTTCATCCCGACGCGATCAACGTTCGTATTGGGCGAGTGTTGAAAACGATACTGAAATTGGAGAGACTTGGATACATACGAAGGTTCAGGTCTAATCCGTTGAACTTGATATGGGTTTCTTGGTTTGGTCATGCTTGTTTAGTAAGACTTTCCTCACAATTAGTCAGGTTCCTCAGTAGCATAGTGGTTAGCATCTCTGCCTGTCAATCAGGAGGTCATGGCTCGATTCTCAGCACGGCGGTTTGTTATTTTTTCATAAGTCTTTTTATTAGGCATCAATCTTTTTTTTTAACCCAAGAACAATAACCGAAGAAATCCAGTTTTTTTTTTTGTGCTTTTTTTTGTATCTACACCTGTCAATCGGGGGACAGTGGTTCGATTCTCAGCGGGGTAGGTTTTTTTTTTTTTCTTCTTCTTCTTTTCTTATAAAAGTCTTTTTATCTGTAATCAATCTGTTTGGTAATTTTTAAAAAATCCAGTTTGCTCGTTGGTTTGTTGTTGTTTTTTGTCATTAGACAACCCGAGCTTTATCCGCCGCTACTGTTGGCTGCCCAAGATCTGCCGATAGTGTTACCGGATAAACCCAAAATTAAGTACCCGCCGATAATATTGACGGATAGCCTAAAGCTGGGCAGTATCCGTCGATAATGTTGACGGATAAAGCTGGGCAGAATCTGTCGATAACGTGGAAAGTTGTCGGATAAGGGCAGCCTTTAATTTTTTTTTTTTTAAGATCTTAGGATTTTGAGAGCTTTTGTGTATTTGCTATTATTTCTTTGCGGAAAAAATACACACATAAACACACAACATCGTAATTTTTAAAAAATCCAGTTTGCTCGTTGGTTTGTTGTTGTTTTTTGTCATTAGACAACCCGAGCTTTATCCGCCGCTACTGTTGGCTGCCCAAGATCTGCCGATAGTGTTACCGGATAAACCCAAAATTAAGTATCCGCCGATAATATTGACGGATAGCCTAAAGCTGGGCAGTATCCGTCGATAATGTTGACGGATAAAGCTGGGCAGAATCTGTCGATAACGTGGAAAGTTGTCGGATAAGGGCAGCCTTTAATTTTTATTTTTTTTTAAGATCTTAGGATTTTGAGAGCTTTTGTGTATTTGCTATTATTTCTTTGCGGAAAAAATACACACATAAACACACAACATCGCCCCTCCACCATAGAATATACTACTGAACGCCTTCCACTCACAATACCATTTGCGGCTTAAAAGGTGAGTTATAAAGCCAAATGGGTTGAGGGACAGTTTGAGATTGTCTGTAGGCCTGTGGGAGGATCCTTTGCATGATCTGCAAACTAGTAACTGACACTGCTTTGTTTAAATTCAGTTGCATAACGAAGTCGTAAGTTTTATATGTATTTTTGGGGGGTTGGAACAAAATCTTGGGATTTTTTTTTACGGCATTTTGGGGATTTTTAAAAAATCTTCACCGGCAACGCTGTGTCCGAGTATAAGACACTGGGACAGATCAACTCGCCAAATTTGGGGGCCAACAGCACTATGCTGAGGCCCCCGAGAAACAAAAGAACTCATTACTCGCCAAATTTCTTGTGTCTCGCCTAGGACATATACGGTGTCAATAATGCAAGAGTGTTCGACATATCCCTTATAATACAATGAAAAGTAACTGGTAACCACCATGACCAGCAAGTTATAAATATGCAGATCTGATACCAGGAGAAGGAATGGTTGATCTCGGAATCCTGTGTCTCGGATAATATAATTATTTTATCTCATCTACAATAATTGGTTTAGTTTTTATGTTGTCTGAAGTGGAGAGAGAGGAGAGAGAGAGAGAGAGAGAGAGAGAGAGAGAGAGAGAGAGAGAGAGAGAGAGAGAGAGAGAGAGAGATTTCTGTACACTGTATGTTAAGTATGTATGTTGTGTTTTCGATTGTCAGCAAGCACAAAAGCTCAGAGTGCCCAAAGAACGCTAAATTAAATGCAATATAGTCACGGAACCCACATTGTGAACTGAGGTTTCTGACGAAATAGATCAACCTTTGCAATTCTTTTTCACCCCCTCCTTCCCCTTCTCCTCCTCCCTATCATCATCATCATCATCATCTTTTTCTTCTTCTTCTTTTCATCTCTTTGAGGAACCTAAAAACTGATTGGTGCTTTGAGGCTTTATTATACTGTCTATAATTTCTCCATTTTATCAGAGTTTCGAGCATTTATCTATCTGCAAATAGCGACAGACTCATGTTAAACCGCACAGGTCGTTTAATTTAAAGTGGGGCAAATCAAGAACACCTGGTCCAATACCCAGCCCAAAGAAGATCATCAAATATGTCGGTAACCTATCCATAGCAGAACCATACATATTACTATTATTCCATTTAAGACACCATCAGTCTTAATTTAATATATGTCTTTTCCAGGAAACAAACAAACAAACCAAAAAGCTGACCGCCTTTAACTCTGCCATCACACATACGTCTTTGTTTTTGGAGGATTGCTGCCCTTGGCATTTGCACCTCGTGCGATCACACCTAATTAGTGCACAGTATATTTTAACTAACACCACACGCGAAATGCCCCCCACCCCCCCCCCCAAAAAAAGAGTTCAATCTTCACCTTACACATGCATGTATAATTTATAAAAAAAAATTGGGTAATGATTAGGGACTCGTCAGTTAAATATATCTGAGGCTTATATATCAGTTTTAAATTTTCTTCCTTTTCCTCAAAAGGGATGTAGATCAAGATTTGAATGTTCAGGTCATTCCATATTCGTGCAAATGAACCGTGACCAAGTCTATCATTCTCGTCAGTCCTCATTGCACAATTTTTAATTATTTTTGCTATTCTATTTTCGTTATGCACGGCCGCTGTAGCGATGAATCGAGAAATCTATTTTTAAAACCATTCGTTAAATGCTATGTATTCGCAAAAATTGAACTGCCCCTTCCCCTCGGCAGTTGAGGGGTCATAGTTCACTGGGAAGAAATGATTTGTCCAGAAAATTCATAGATCTACACTCGCTGTAATGAAAAGAAAGAAATGACAAAATTTAATATGCTTTTAAAGCCTCAGTTGCGTAAACTGATTGAGATAAACCCAACGTAAGTAGGTCAACAGGAAAGACCGATCACGTGAAACCGATGGCTTTGGATTTGTTTACCACTGAGTACTGACCTGGGACTGTCCACAGTCTTAGTGTAAGATCGGGTGTGCATGACACAGGCCATGAGATATGATCGAAAAATCAACTGGGTCAAGAGGGCTAAATAAACTGTAAGTATTCTGTCGGTTATTTGTGTGTCAGTAGTTGGAAGTGATGGAGCAATGATTTGATTTGTTAATGTTAGGCTGCAGGGGAACGGGAAAGTCGGCAAGCCCTTCAGCCTAACAACAGTTGGTACATGTACCGATCTAGAGATCCAGACTAGTTAGCAAAGCGAATGAGATGTTGTATTTGGGAAACAGTATCATAAGCCTTCGGTCTATTAATTGATGGGGAGTTAGGGGTCGAAGTTAATTGTCTTTGCTTGTAATCATTAGAAGGGATTCTCTTTAGAACTAGGGATCTAGAAGCCTAGATTCTGTCTGAAATGACATGGTTGCTGAAAAGGTTCCCAAAAAACCGTTTTTTTAAAATGTGCACATTAATTGATTAATGGTTTTATATTATTATACAGAGGATGATTTTTATACTGCACAGTCAAAATCGTTCAGTAATTTCAGATTTAGACAGAGAAGTAAAATTTACATTTTTCAATTGAAATTACAAGAATACAAATAAAATGTTTTGAAATTCAGAACAGGGCGACATTAAAAGGAAAACATTTCTTTGGTTCCACTATTGAGCTGTTGTGCTTACTCTTAGGAGCTTACATACATTTATGGTGAAATTAGGGACTTTAAAGGGCAAACAACCTCAGCAGTTTATCTCCTTTGTCCACTATGCATTGAGTGATGCAATAGTAGTGTGGTATAAATTATAAAGGATCAGCCAAATGAGGTGCAGTTGGTGCTTATTATCCTGTTCAAAGCAGCACATCTCAAGATGAACAAGTAGATCAGTTCACACAAATGCTGCAGTAATATTTTATGTGGCTCCCTCCATTTCAGAGATCCATTTCTGACACTTCCAGCGCACAAGTTTTGTCCACATACTAGTAATACCCATTACCGGTTTCCAGAAAGCATTCCGCAATATATCACAACCAGACTACCAGTGTAAACTCTTACAATTCTTGACAGATTTTCTTTTTGTTTTCTGGATGAAAGGATAAGGGGGCTCAGAGAGGGATACGAATAGATTTTGGGGTAGGGATTGGTTCTGGGTTTAAGGGATTGGATAGTCTTGACTGATTGGTCAGGATGTATCCGAACTCTCCCAGTTTTCATTTTGGTATTTGTCACTTAAGTGTTGTATGTTGATCTTAGTGTGTTTGTTGTTATGGTTTCTTCACACAAAAAAAACCCAAACAATTTGAATTTTGGACACAAAAGTCCAGTGTTCATTTTGATCAGCATTTCATCAACAAATCAAGCCACATTGATAATTTTGATGTGTGACACAGCTATTGCCTTTTCCATAATCTTTAATGATCTTTAGCACTTTTTAAAATTATATATGTCTATAGTTTTCTCCAAGAGGGAAGCATTGGTCTACACTAGCATTGGTGTATCTTTACATTCTTTTAAAACAAGTTATGATTACATTGGATTGGTTTTCCTTCAGAAGCCTTACAAAGCCTTGATATGGGCAGCTGTTTGTGATTAAAGGACATTGACAAGAGGGTCCTCTTCTGTTCCATGATTCCTATAATTCCTTTTTTCTATGTGCAAACACAACATGAAAGCCATTGTCAATGTAATGAGCTTTCTTGGTAAACGGAAGTAGATTCTTGGTACTTCCCTGGTACTCTAGTAGGCAATAGTCTGTGTACCCCCTCCTCACCATGTATGAACAACGCATAACTTTAGGTCAACATACTCTGAACAAAGAGATTCTTGTGCTTGCTTCCTAAACCCCTTCTTGCCCCACCTGACCCGGCTCCAAAATGAACATTTCAAGGATTACAAAAGACATTGGTCATGTAATTTTTTGAATAAATAAATAAGGTACTGATAGATAATCAAAAAGGAGATGCCACAATTCAGCAGCATGTACATATTACCAACTATTTACCACTTTGCACTTGTTTCTAACTGCACTTGTTAGATTCTGGGATACACACAACTTGAGGATAGCAGCATATATATCTATATAATAAAGCTACAACAAAACCCCTAATAGTCCTATGGACTCGGAAACTACACAACGCTCCGACCTGAAATTTGGCACAAAGAATCATGGGATAGCGAACATTGTTCGTATCGCTATACACAAACAAAACCGTTTGTTATTTCTGAGTTAATCGGTAAATGATGTTGTAATTAAAGACTAAATTCACGAGAGCGTTGGATCCGAAATTTACGATCAATAAGATAGTGATGTATGTTTCTAATAATAGCCCACTTCCGGATGCTGACGGGTGGGGAAGGATGTCAGCGCGCAAAGGGAGAGCAGTAAGACTTATCTAAAAACAAACAAAAATAAAATAAAGCTAAAGGAACAGGCAAAATGAAGCAATTCCATAATAATCACCCAGAACTGAAATTAATAAATCGATTTATCCCGGGCTGGGCCAGGCAACTCAGCTAGTTATATAGGAATATATAATATCGGAATCGCAGATTTCAACATGCAATTCAGTATTTTTATTTAGTGACCTATTAAAAGTATACATTTTGACACCTGGAACCCTTCTAGCCTCCTTCGCTGTCCCCTTCCCCAGCAGAAAAATACATGTAGGTATCTAGCATGATTCAGTGAGATTACATTGCTATGGTATACGATTGGTAGTAGGAAAAAAAAACACATTGTATCCTAGCCAAGTGGCCTCATCCCAAAAGGTTATTCAGACCAAGTATTTTCACAAGTTGAAGACGGACAGCCATTCCTTTTTTTATCAAAATGAGAAGCAAAAGGAAGTTTACCGAAAACTTCAATCCTAATTCGGCCTTTAAAAATATTCCTTTAAAAAAAACAACAACATAGATGTCGGTTTAATTTCCACCTGTCAGCGCCTGGGCAGAGGAATTATAGTGGCTTCTTACTAACTTCATGCGTTTGCGCACATCATCTACCTCATTAATACAGTCATGTACAGCAGTACTTTCATCTGTCCCAGCCTGAACATTCTCAGACACAAAGCACACGTTTCATCGTGTTTATGAACAGGTCAGTGTAATAGGATAAGGACGTGTTACTGACGTGCATTGCACTTTTAGACCTCTATAGTGTCTTACTCAAAATACCGCTTGTCTCTTTCATCTCTAACACAGACATTGGCAACCTATGGCCTGCGGACCGAGTCCGGCCCACTAAGCCATTTTGGCCGGCCCCTTAGATTTATTGAAATGGCTTCACACATTGCTTTACAATTTACACACCCTGAGTTACTGAAAAAGAAAAAGGGAAATAATTTCTTCAAATCTTTGATAGTTCCAGTTTCCGAACACCGTACTCAGGATGCGAAAACAGAATCGGTCGATTTTTACATTAACCTTGCTTGCAGGTAAAGTATGTCCTTTGTAGAAGGCCCTTAGTATGCGGTGAGAGTATTGGGCTCCTTGCATCGTCACGTTGCCCTTGTCTTCTGTTTGTCCAGAACTTATTTTTCTTCAGGAGTTCAGACGTTTTGAGTTTGTCTTGGGTTTCAGGTTTACAGAGACAGTGCCTACTACCGTCAATAAATTTTGAAGAAATACGATTCTACTACAATTTCTACTTCAGGATAAGGATCTGCGTGAAATTAGGGCAGACAATGGGTCACCAGGATCTTGAGTTTCAGCAGAGATAAAATAAAAGTATCATACCGTGTGCCTGGTTGTTTGGCACAGGGTCACCAGTCTGAAATTTTAAGTTAAAGCCAAGCAAATTCTAGTATAGTTTTCATTCTAACATCTTACGAATAGCTCCAGAAACAGATTAATATCATCCTCCCGACTTGGATGAGTGAAACATAATATGGCTTAAATCTTGTCAATTGTGAATTTTTATTTTTTTTTTCAAAACATTTCTGGTGATGCAGTGAAAAGCCTTCGCAACAAGCAATAGTTCTGCCCCGATTCTCACATTAGCATCAAGACGATTCAATTACACTATGTTTTTCAGTCATATTTTTAACGGAGGGTACCTACGAGAAAATATCCTGCAGCACTGCCGACTGGGGTTATTAGGCAAACAAAGACAAAGGTGGCCAGTTCTTTAAAATTTAATGCTTCATGGTGAAGTAACTGACCAAAACATATTTCCTTGACAAGAAGTGTTTCAGAAAAAGAATGGTAGTAGTTTTTGTGGGGATAATTTTGGTATGTATAGAAAAAAAAGCCGGAAAAAAAGCCAAGTGAATATTCTGACGCCAGCCATATCTAAAAAGAGCCAAATTTGTGGAATTTGGCTTTAAAAAAAACCAATCTGGTAACTTTGGCAGTGAATCCTGCCAATTAATGTTATGTTTAGCCCAAGGAGCTTACCTTGGTTTAGCCTAATCTCGCAATGTTACCTATATAGTTTTGTTTACCACAAGAAGATAGAGAACATGAAAGATAAGCCAATTACCCACCACTGGGGTGCTGCATGTAAAGTGCAAAGCAGCACCATTTCGTGAACTTTAACTTTGTAATTTTTCTTTTGATGACTTAATTGTGTTGTTGAAATTTTAAAAAGCAAAAAAAAAAAAAAAAAGTATTGCTATATTATATAGCCGAGAGTGAAATTTTCATTTTTAATGAAACCGAATGCTAATGTGTCATTGTTTAATGTTGGACATGTTTAAATGGGAATGTTCATGGGCTCCCAAAAGCGGTATTGGAAAGGTAATCAGTCATGTGAGCCGTGTTACAATGTGTTTTTTTTTTGTGTTGTTTTTTTAATAGGCCTAAGGCAGGAGAGAAAAGCACAAGATTGCCTTTGCAATTTGCAGTATTAGATTTGGTTATCATAATGTAGAATGCAAACGCATTTAGGAGCAGATACAACATTCTGGAGAAAACAAGGTTGTCTCGCCGGCCTGCTTGTCCCCGTCAACGAAACTTTCAGCTCTCGCGCACGAAGCTCAGATTTTGCATTATGTGCAGTTTCATTTTCGGCAGCTAAAAGCAGAGCGAGCAAGGAGTTGATAAGAATAGCAGCATATTGAGATAGCCATCGCCACTTTTCCCATCGCCACGCTGGAGACTGCCTTGGCCTTTGATTTGATTGGGATTTCCACACCACTGGTCACGTGAAACCCCATCAAACTAATGAATCAGAAATTAATGATCTTTTTCATCCCACCCACGCCCTCAACCTCTTGTATTCTTGGCTGGTTATGAATGTTGTTTGGGTGTCATTACTAGCGCCGATTCAAAAATGAGTTGAGAAAATATGCTGAGTTTGAAATTAGGTTGCTGAGACTGCCCAAAAGTGGCCTGTGTTCTACCGAAGTGCTACAAACTGAAAGATTCTTATTTGTGAATGGGTTCTTTTCGTTTACAGAATATACTGGTGTTTTTTGTTGTTGTTTTTTTAATCAATAACAGTAATATCTACAGGTTAATATGCCTAAAATTAAAAGTAAATGGAATTTTAATACAAATGAGTGTTCTCAGTTTTGCCCACCATGGCAGTTATTATTTGTTTTTATACTTTTTATCTTCTTGACGCAGTAGTACCCTGTGAAAAGGTACATGGATCAGACTTTGAAACGCTCGTACAGTATTTTCAGTTCGCAACTACAGTAACTGAGTGAGGCAGCATTCCCCGATCCACAAGTTGTCAGTTTGTGGCGAGAATAGGCTAGAGTACACACGGCACTGGTGTATGTATCTGTTTTAACTCTTTTCAGGATTGAATTTGTTACACTGCAGTCAGCACTAAACTGACAGTTGTCAGGGAAGTGAATTCTTTGCTAATGGAGTAAGGAAGATGAATGTGCATTTTTGGGCCTACATGTCGACAGTTCCCGCCTACAGCATAAAAATACGTCAGACCCTGACAGTGTTTTCATGTGTACGGAAACAGCGCGCAATGGGAGCGTAAAAAAACCCTTCAAGTAGTTGAATAGAAAGAATGTTTTCATGTCTGCGGATGTCTGCGGAAACGCTGTTTTGTAGACATGGGAAACACTACATGTATTTCTTTTCACAGCTAGATGGATTTTTTAAGGTTCCTTTTCTGGACGCACGAAGACACGGGTTTACTCATCATAGGTATTTAGTATTGAGGGCCCCGGAGTTTCGTACTAGTTTAGCATATGGCTGAACTTTTCATGTATGTAGCCTGTCGGGAGCATCTTCTGTCCGATTAGATTATATTTCTGAGTTGTATCACAAATACAAGCAGTCGGACGTCCATGTATTCATTGTTCTGCTTTCCGGAGCAGTGCACGGCCATTTACCATCCACAAACCTTTCTGCATGTACTTCAGTGCTCCAAGGTCACTATTTCTTGAAGGGAAACTGCCTTCTAAAGTTTGTCAGTATCGTGATGAATTTCTACCAGATTCAAAATCTTTTTTTTTTTCTTTTGCACCCTATCTGTATTTTTGCGAGATTCTTGAGATCAGTTTTTCAGTACGCAATTATTTGAGATTCTTAGGAAGTTGCCGGTATTTAAACAGAAACTGACTTAAAGAGTTTGTCTGCATGGGGTGGTGAAATGGCCGTAGAGATACGATTCCATTCAGCGTATCACGTCATTGTTGCTGCATTTTGGCACATTCTGTGTCAGTTTGCGATAATCTTTAGCTGACCAGCATGAAGTGGCGATTAATAGCGCAGTTCTTCCAAACCTGTCGGTAGCTACAGCATTTCCATACTGCTTGTGCACCTCCGTCATGTGGTTTTACCCCCTTTGTCACAGGGAGAAAAAAAATGTAGGGCTGAGAAGTGGAAGATGTAATTCATACCCGAAGACCTGATCTTCGTTTGTTCAGATAATTTTTGCTATTTGCTTGTCACATTAATCTGAGTGGTAAGAATGTGTTCAGGTCACGTCGCTGTTGCTAAATTTGTGATGAGTGTGTGTATAAAATTACAAACAATATATCTGGAAATAGCTCCACTACCCTTGTTGTGGTATTGATGCTGAGATTATGCATGTGTCAAATACATGTACCATATTCCTAACTAATTTCGAACCGTGACCATCGTTGTGTGAAATGGAAACACATCATAAAGTTAGAACAAGTTAAATATATGTAATTATCTTGACACCCGATATCAAGTGAGATATGCGACGTCAAACTCGTGACTTCAGAAGAATAAAAATTCGAGAAGAAACATCAAATGTAATACAAACGAGAATTAGGCAGACATGTTTCATTTTCCGACCATTTCCTGTGAGAACGAATTTAAAACTAGTCTTCTCCGCCCCCCCCCCTTTCCCCCGTCTCAAAATAGAATGCAAATCGCAATCTCCCTATGTTATTATCAGCTGTTGGAATCTTCCTGGGAGTATTGTGTTTCAGAAAATTCCTTCCTTGTATAAACGTTTGTGTTTGTTTTTTGCAGTGTCACATTCTCAATGTGTACAGTGTACAGGATCCCGTACGCCCATATTGAAAATTGGTGAGAATTCTTCGGAGCCTGAGAAGCTTTCTTTGTCTGTTTCCATCTGCATTAGTATGAACCAATTCGTAGCACCCACTGGGGAATCCGTGTGGTCTGTGACAGTGGTGTAAATGTATTACGGAGGGTGTTTCTTTTTGTTTTTGTTTGCCGGTGAGGGGCGGTATTGATATGAACCTATGGGCCATCAATAGATTCGAAAAATTTCAGTACCACAATGCAGGCCAAGTGGAAATTCATTGATCTCAACAGTGTGCGTTATATATACGACACGAAGTTTTACATATCCAAACTTGATGTGACATGTTGAATGAATATGTAACTCTGAAAATAATGAAGTGATTGTCATGGGAAGACTCGTGTAAGATATCATTTGTACTCACGCATGTCACTGGTCTGTGACAAATCATTAGTTGACAATCCGCATGGCAATTGTGGCATGCATCATGAACTACGTTAATACAGTCAGACGCTTTTTAATTTCATTCTCCCTGTATTGGGGCTCGTTCTTGTAGGTGGATGTTGATGGATTTGACCTAGGAGAGTCCAAGATCATTAAATTTGCTTGGAGTGCAGTTGTGAGCTTTTTTTTTTTTTTTTTGCTGTTTTTCATTTGACTCCACAAACACGCGTTTGAAGGGAGGTGTCTTTGACCGGTTGATCCTCTCCGAAGAGTGCGGACCGATCTGATGTCTGGTCCCAAGACTAAATGCCCACAAGGCACTTTAAGGATCAGATCCTAGACCAGTGTTTCTCAAGGTGGGGCATAGGACTTCAGAATGGAGCATAGGGACTTGCCATGGAAATCTTAATTTCGTTTTGTATTTTAACTTACCTGTAGGTGAACTGGTGTTTGTTAACGAGGTGTTGGTGGTTTCATTGTTTAGCTCGGATTAAAGTACGGAACGTGGTGATTCAAGGCTAAAACTGACAAAACTGGTCTCTTGAATCTAACAAATCTGCAGACAGCGTCAAGGACGCTGAAGTAGGAAACAAATGAATACAATTTGAAATAATGTTTTAATTAAAATTTCTTTTGAATCTATAGATACTGAATAATTATATAGGTATTTTTTAATCCTCTCTTTTGTTTGGATACACTGTATACATATTTTGTTTTGTCTGATGATGATGGGGCGCAGTTTTTATTTTTGGAAAATCTAAGTGGGGCGTGGGACAAAAAAAGGTTGAGAGGCACTGTCCTCGACACATAGTACTTCAAAGATGAACCCGTTTGAAGGGTGTCTTTTAGACGGAGTCTGGTCCATTTTAATGACTTATTGTAGAAACTCACTACAGCTGTACTGGAAATCTTTACTGCCTTGAGCCTAGAAAGATAACATTACTTTATGTTACACAGAAACAGTGTTGTCCAGCTTCATAAGTTGGACAAAGATAAGATAAGAAAAAAAAAAAAGTCATACTCTACATCATGTTTGATGGTCACCATGGGTCTTTCTGCGATGGTGTCGGAAATAATGATTCTCAACTATACCGTACTAATTTTAAGGTTTACTTGCAGTTTGCTTCTGTTTGCACGATGACGCATGCGTTGTGTATTGAAATAGTGTATTGACATGGCCTGAGAGTGCACATGGCATATCTAAAGTGCTCATATGTATCTCTTCTTCATTGTTATTTATTTTCCATCGTTTTTGTTCTTTGTCGGCATATTTCGATGTAGTTAATGTTCTACTACAAGTATTTTCACTCTTTGTATTTTTCTCACCTTTCCTCCCTCTTAGAGTCCAGGGACTGTGAGATCTGGATATTTTAGTATCTCTCTCTCTCTCTCCTCTCACTCTTTCTCTTTCTCTCTCTCTCTGCGTTCATGGCGTCGACGCGGATCCTTTATCTCATGAAGTATTGCACTTTCTAAACCCTAATCTCTAACTTTGTGCCCGAAGCATTTTATTATGTGAACAGATCTATGCACATATTTATATTTGCAACAAGTTTCGAAAAGGAAAAAAATGTTTGCTAGACCAGCTGCCGGAAAATACCTGGCATACTCTCACGCTTCTCGGCTGTTATGAGGTTCGTGAATTTAGATAAGTTCTGAAAGAGGGATAGTTCGGTCCTTCAAATATTCTGGAGATGGAAGAGCCCTTTTTGGGGCACACCATTATCAAGCAAAACAAGTGTCAGCCTCACCCATCCCCAGTGTCTTCTCTTCCTGTCTATTTTTTGGGTGGTGGAGTATCAACTGATTAAAACCCTCAAGTCTTGTCATTTCAGTGCCTTTGTACAGGCACGATGAAAACCAAGGCACTGCTATGTATACAAAAAGCAACAGATAACGACAATGGTGTTTACTCTAGGACTGGAGCCACCTGATTATGCGGAGTCTGTCCTGTGAGGACGTAAACATGCTACTGACCCACGGCAGGATGCTTTCGTTACGCAAGTTGTGGAAATTATTTTACCCCAATGTGAATAATTATAACTCTTTATTATGAAACATGTTTTAGAGAGAGATGCTATGCCAGTTAACCTAAGCTTGCAGCACATACTCATATTCTCGGATGTCCCAGTGTTCTGGGAGTGTAGACTTTACGCAGGTGAATAAAGCGGTTTCATCATGTGGGGTAACAAGTTTTATCTCCGTAACGGGTTGTTCCCCTACCACGCTATATTGCCTTTGTGTACTCTATTGATGCCTAATGACTTCCTTACTGAGGAGCGCGTAGTTTAGCCTATGAATGGTCAGGATCGGAGATCCACGTGGTCTTTCTGTTGTGTCGCCGCACGCACGACGTTTCGATGCTGAATTTAATACGCATATGAAACGTACGTACATGGTAATGTCCTTGATGTCCTGGCCTGTGTGTATTTGGTCGTGTTAGGAGAGACATTTCCTGTCTTCATTCGAGAATGTTGGTTTAGTTGCAATATATACATGTACGTTTTGTGTTGTTGTTTTGTTGTTTTTTTGTAAGATGACGTGGCTTTCAATCTGACCCGCCGGCATGTTTTTGATCGTCTCAGTGAGAATTTAGTTCACGACGCGTAACAAATCTCTCATTGGCATGGGTCTCAGATCTCTTCAGAAGAAATATATGATATGATACTCAATTAGTTACGGTCATCAGCGGCCAGTGCCTTTCCATAGTGTCACATAATTATGAAGTGATACGTGTGGGACATGAGTGAAAACACGTAGGAATTTGAAGTCAGCTGATTGTGTAATTATAACTTCATAGCTGGACAGACATTGCTGTTTGGGGGACTCATTTTTACTGACATACATGTAGATCTGAAATTGGTTCTAGAATGTAAAGACATGTGCTTGAAGAGTCCATCCAAACACAATAGGAATAAGCAAGTGGTAAGTGGTGGTATTTTATGCATACATGTAATTGTATGACTGTCCTTCGGTAAGGAGGTCTCTGTAATAGCGAGGTAACTCTCCGCTGATGCTTTAGAGAGGAAAAAAATGATTGTTGGTTCCTCGTCATACATTGTATGTGGACGATATTTGCTTGTTGATGTTTCTGTTAGAACTGGGGAATTAGGTGATAATAACGATAAAGTTTCAACAATACATCGTAACCGACATCATCCGTCCTTTGAATATCGATATATCATAAAAACCACAGAAAAACTGTGGGGTCGCAGCAGGGCTATTGGGCAAAAAGAAAAGGTTATATGTTGCGACTGGTCCTAGGCGCTCTTGCAAACAGGCCGGTCACTCGGAATCTAGGTCAAATCATTGAGGGCTGGCACAGATGGTGCATAACATTATTGCAGCACGCTTCGCTGGCGGTGCCATTTTGCCCGGCCGATTCCCATTATAGGTATCGATATAATAAAAATTTTTTCTTTTGTGTATCAACACAAATACAGAGTACTTTGATGTATGAGAAGAGCAGGGGAAAAATCAGCTATATTAATGATGTCTCTAAATCAATAAATTTTAAATCACAGACGCTTGAAACAGCCGATAAGAATATCTCGATACCGATGTCGAGTACTAGATAATGATAGACGTCCATCTGTACAAAGCAGTTAATGTGTAAATAGTACCATGTGCGGATGCTGATGCTGATGTTGTTTGCTTATTAATCCAGTTAAGCATTTTCTAACCTCATCTATAAAGTCTTCATTTGCCTGTGCCAGCTTATTCTCAGGATTCACCAGTTTTCATATTTGAGATAGTGGTCCTTTCCTTATGAAAGGTAAAGTTTTCGTGTTAAGAGCCGTTTTCTCTGGGACCTGAGTAAGTCCTCTGATAAAGTGATAGTAGGAGTGACTGACCAGCATGTTGTAGCATTAAATGAGCATCACATGTGTAGCACGATTGTAATGAGAGCAGCAACGTTAAGGATTGTGAAATTTACTTTTAACTAGGAAACGTTGACCTAAACAGTGGTATCTTGTGAGTAGATTTCTGATTGATGAGACGGTGAACATTCATCTTTCAACATGGGAAGAAAATGTTCAGTTTATGGCTGTAAGACAGGATATGATAGCCAGAAAAAGAGTGGAAAGACTCAGCTTGCGGTTTACGGATTCCCAAAGGATCCTGAGGAGCGGCAGAAATGGGTGTCGTGTTTGCCCAATAAATTATCGGTTGACGATATCACTGACAACATGAGTGTTTGTGCTCTTCATTGGCCTGCAGATGTGACTTTAATTCGAGTCCGGGGAAGGTACCATACACCATCAGTTCCACCTTCAGTGTTCCAGAATGTGCCAAAGTCCTGTCTGCCTACATCATCTGGCACACCTCGCACCACATCAAAATCAACAAGTTCTGCAAGGGCCCTCGACATTGATGAAATGTCACAGTTTAAAAATAGGGATATTTTTAAGCAGTCTACATTCGCTTCAGTCCTGATCCCAAAGCTTTCTAACTTTGGGTATTTAGCCTGTGACAAAGAAAACAACCGATATGTTTTGATAAGTTTCACAAGAGATGGACCTGTCCCTACATTTTCCATATACTTCAGCCAGATAGTGAAGGAGGATGGCAACATCAGAGGGCTACAATTTGAAGCCTATCAGAAGCTGGCTGCTGTGAGACACCCACTGTTTCCTAAAGGAATAGTGAACTGCTGGAGTCAGTTTGACGAAGTGATTCGTTTTGTCACCATGTCCAACTCAGACCAGGAAAGCAGGAAATGGCAGCTTGTGCTTCGACAGCTGCAACTTTTGAATGCACCCAAGAACTCACGCCTTTATTCACTTCATGATATATGCAATGCATTTTCCTGGTATGCACACTCGCGGGCGCTTTATTCCCAGCTGAGAGATTTTCTGCAGATCCCATCAGTCTCAACTCTACGGAAGATCACCCGGATAGCAAAGAATGTTGAGGATGAAACACTTTTCAGTTCCTTCTTCAACAGCCAGGAACAACGGAGTAAAAGCTGCATCATCATCGTTGATGAAATTTATGTAAAGGCATCCTTGACTTACCGTGGAGGAACACTGTTTGGGTATGCTGAATACCAGCCAGGCAAGGTGGCCACTACACTCCTATGTATCATGGTAAAGTGTTTTTTTGGATCTAGGAAGTTCTTGGCCAAACTTTTACCCTGCCATGCCCTGACAGCACAGTTCCAATTTGATTGTGTGCAGCAGGTGATAGGCAGCTTGGAGAAATCTGGTGCCAGAGTTGTGGCTGTTATAAATGATAACAACAGAGTAAACCAGGCATTCTTCAAGATGTTCACCCCACTGGATACAAGAACACCATGGAAAGTTCACTCTGTCGGAACAGATTCAAATAAGCCATTGTTTCTTCTCTGTGATCCAGTTTATCTCCTGAAGAATATAAGGAATAACTGGATGACAGAAAAGTTACAGACTCTGGCATTTCCTCATTCAGGTGGAGAAAAACTGGCCAAGTGGTCCGATTTGAAGGAACTTTTCAGCGAAGAATCTGAGAACCTTGTCAAGCTCTCCAAGTTGACAAAAGCTTCGGTCGCTCCCAGTAACATTGAAAAACAGAAAGTGTCACTGGCACTTAATGTTTTCTGTGAAGAAACAAGTGCTGCCCTGAAAACTTCAGCATCATCAAATGATTCTTTGAAGACCACAGCACTATTCATTGACCATGTCCTCAAGTTCTGGAAACTTGTAAACTGCAAGACACCAGTGCTGGACATTCGACTTAGAGATGAGGCCCGCATTGCCATTGACAGAACAGAGAAAGGTGACAGGGGACTGCAGATTTTGCGGGACTGGGCAGATTTTGCGCAAAACATGCGGGCGTCAAGTGGTGTGAGAAAGTCCTGCCTGACTAAAGACACATCTGATGCTCTGTCATGGACTTGCAGATGTCTAGTAGATCTCAGCAGCTACTTACTGACTACTGACTCTGCTGACAAACATGACTATGTTTGTCTTGGATTCTATCAACAGGACGATCTGGAGCAACACTTTGGTCACTTCAAAATGGCTAGTGGATGTAATTTTTATGTGACTGTTCAGGAAGTCATGAGCACCCATGCCATTGATCGTGCAAAACTGATACTTGAACTGGACCTAAACGTTGAGGACCATAGTTCATGCCATCGCTGTCATCTCTGTGACACTGAGCTGTCAGATTCAGAGCTCCTGTTGATAGATGACTTGCCAGATGCTGTACAAAAAATTTCACAAAATGAAAAGATGGCCTTATTTTATATTGGTGGCTATGTTGCTTCCAAACACGAGGAATTGAGAGGCAGTGTGTCAAAGGGGTGTGACGACGATGTTCTAGCTTTCTTGTCAACAATGAACCGCGGAGGACTGAGCTATCCCTCAGAGGCATTTTTTCATTTCATCCTTCTGGCATATTGCTTTTTCATAGAAACTAAGGAGCTCCTTTGTCGAAACAGGCTGGTGAAAGTATTCTCAAACTTTACAGCATTTTTTCATGTGGATGTTTATGTCAGCAAAGTGGCATTGTTGCTAACATTCTTTTGAAGAGATACGCTGATAAAGTGAAAGGCACTGACAATAGTCAAGAACAGAAGCGCCGAAACATAGCAAAACTTTCATCATCATCATCCTCTCACTCAACATGACAAAAGTAAGAAATTATTACTCACTTTGATTCACCATTCTCTGTAACCTCATGGACTAATGCTACTTCACTACTACAACTACTAATAATGTATTCTTTAGCCTAGCAGTAGTACCCTCTTTTGTGTACCACCATCATCTTCATCATTACTTACAATAACTTACATTCACATGTACTGACGCATGATAATTGTTATTTTTATCAATACCTCGGGTGCAGTTTTATAGTTAACATATAATTTATTTATTCTCTGTTTGTTTTCTTGAATGTTCAATGGGATACCGAATTCTTGCACATTCAGAGAGAGGAAGGGGGAGGTTGGGGGTGGGGGTGGGGGGGGGGGAGATTCCGAGAAGGCAGCGTAAGCAAAACTACTATGTAAACATAGTACCGTGCATTGTCTGCTACCTACCAGCTGGCTGGCTGGCCGGCCCTCAATGATTTGACCTAGATTCCGAGTGACCGGCCTGTTTGTAAGAGCGCCTAGGACAAAGAGATGGCCTAGGACTGGTCGCATACCTCTTTGTGCTGTATTGTGCTTCTCTGTTTCGCGGACGGACGTGCTTTGGTGCTGCTAACGAAGCAAGAACTCGCAGCTGCTCTGAGGCACTAAATGGCGCCTTCATCTTGGTTACTAACCAATTGCGTCACTTCGTGCTTCCATGCTTTTGGCGGACGGACGTGCTTTGGTGCTGCTAACGAAGGAAGAACTCGCAGCTAGGCTAAATAAACTGTTTCACTTCGTTCCTGTTGAAGTCTTTTATTGTTCGTTTTTTTTCACTTGACAAAGGCGAAAGCCGAAAATTTGTGTATTTTCTGTCTTCTCTTTAGTTTGCTTTGTATTGTTTGGGTTTTATTTCTCACGCGGGGCTTTGCAACATACAACGTTTTCTTTTTGCCCAATTTTGACTTTGAATATCAATGTAATTAATTGTTGGTTTTGTTAATTTTATATATTATTTATTTTGTTTCAGTTAGCAACAATTACTTGGTCACTGCATTGTCCAATGCCTTCATGTTCATTGAACGATCTAAGTTCTTTGTCATTCAGCTTTCAGAAAAGTACAGAGAGCGAATATTGTAAAAGAAAGAACAATGTACATGTAGCCTACATATTGAGGCATATGTCGTGAATGTGTGATTTCCACCTGCCATGACTATCGTTTAAAGTAAAGTGTCCACTGCATTGTTATAGTCACACCCATATGCGTGATAACAACTTTTGAGTACCCCATGAGTCAGTAGCCCGAAACAGCGTTTGTCTTTCAGATCACGGTCTCTGGCATAAGGACGAAGTTGGTCAAAATACGCTGCGTCATGCTATTTATATTATGTAATCTGTTTCCGCAAGCTTGTATGAAATGATAAGGCATTTGTGTGGTTTCAATCAATGTGACCATCGTCATTTTCTTTGGCCTTTCGTTTGTGCAGGTTGCATTGAACTTTAAAGCCTATCGATGTACATTGGAGGCTTGATAACAAAGAGGATTGTGGAGGAAAAGCGCCTTACACCAAGCACACACGCAATGCCTTGTCAAGGTAGCCGTTTCACTGGTGCAAATTTCCTCTAACTATAAGCTTGATGATGATCACTGATGTTGGAGGGTTGTCTTTGCACAAGGGTAGAATGTGTGGCTAAGTGTTCAGAAGATAAGATAATTATACACACCTCCAATTTTCAAAACCGGTGGCCATAGTTATGCCACCGTGCTTTGTGTGTGACCGCTTGGCTCTCTTGAGAAAGCCTCAAGTACGCAAACCTGTCGGGTTCCATGTTACAGTTTCAGCAATATGATTAAACTTGGAGGCGACAGGGGAGGGAGGCACGCTTTCTGAAGTTCAGACTTCATCTATGCAGTATGTTCTGTCACAGATAACTTCCGACTGCAGCAAAAGAAATCAAATAACGAAACGAACACGCAGATGTTTGATAATAATCCCCCAGATGCATTCAGGACGGGGTGGTAGTTGTGAATTATAACCCTATAGGCAGACTCAGTGTTAAGACCGTTTTTAAAATTTTTTAGCAATGGCGCAAAGTGGTAAAAAGAAGTGTATTTGCTGAGCGCTACGTAACGGGAATGAACAACGGGTACGTTCACGTTCAAAAACGGACATGACACACTTCTGTAAAGCGCAGTGAATAGGCTGTCCTTTTTTTTTTAAAACTCCATTGTAACTGTGTTCATAGGCCTACTGCGACCCTCCGCCTATGGGTATACTAGTGTTTTGTAGTGTAGCATTTACTCTACCTTGAGGCCCTTGGAATGGAGGGTTTGGTGGCTTCAGGTGGCAAGCCCAGTGCTTGGTTTTGAATTTGTGTTATGATAATAATTATGCCCATGGAATACCTCAGTGATCATTAAAATTTACTGTTTAGTCCAGAGGGTGTATGATCTCGTGGTTTGCCAGTTCATTGTCTGTCCGACCTTCACATGCTGACAGATCAATGCTTTAGGAAAGCGATGGCTCAGCGTTATTTCGAATGTTCTGTGTGAAGGTGTATTGCGTGTGTTTTTATGGTATCACATAATGGAAACGGACATGCGAGGATGATTTTCTTCAGAACTGGGCCGGCCAGGCACGAGAAAGTAGGAGTAGCGAAAGACACTGTAGTTTTCAGTAATTTTAATTCATATAATTATGCATTTGCATGCAGGGGGCAGTTAGGCAGACCGATGGTTGTCTTCAGTTGTGCAGCATGTCAGTTCAAATCTTTAGTCTACTTCTTCCTGGCTGAAAACGCTATTTAAAGCAGTCCGTCACCATGTAATAATTGTGTCCTTTGTAGTTGATGAGGAAGTGCGAGCAATAAACAACACAACACCATCAAGTGGTATTTGACACATGTGAATACTGAATTGGAATGTAAAGATAGCTGTTGAAATTTAAGGGATAATCCTACGTCCTTTGTGCCTTCTGCGCCCTTGAGCCGCGAATTTTGATAAGAATATTCTTAGTCTGATAGCAGTGCGTGGAGTATTTTTCTTTTCTTTTTTTTTTTTGGCGGTCCGCGGGAACCTGGGATGAAAAGATAGATCTTTAAAAAACACGTTAACGTAAGCAAATTTCATGTACATTCTCAGGTCATTGTCCCATGCCTGAAAATATTTAGATCTGCTAGTGGTAGGCTTTACGTTGCCAGACCTAAGCATATAAAAGAAAACAGTATACATGATTGTTGGTAATGGCAAGTTACGGAGTGCTGTACGGAGAAAGCACGCCGACACGACAATGGTCACATTGTGCCAGGAAAGAGCAAGACGATAGACAGAATATGACAGAGCGATAGAACAGGCGGGAGACCCTACCACATGCTCCCCACCAACCACCGTCGGGTATGGCAAAACGAATGTCACGGAAATAATGAATTGACGTGATCGCCACTACATCATGCAACCTCGTAGGCATTTAGGACACCATCCTTTGGTCACAGTTGTTACTGTCGTGATGTTGCAGTTTCTTGTTTCATGAACAATGTACAAGAGTATAACTCTCAATAAAACATTTTAAAGATAATTTTCACGGTGCACATACATGGTATAATTATATGTTGCAACAGCCCAGCTGTGGATCAAGGTTAAAAAATGTTTTTTCTCTGTCATTGAAACCGAAAACGCAAAAGAGCTTGCGAAAACATGATAAAGTCTTATGCAACCGGTGGTTTTGTGTCCACCATCCAGCCATCATAGTTAAGATATGGTGGTTTCTGTCATCATACTGACTCAGAAAAGCGCTCAAAATATAACTGGAACTTTGTCAGTGTACTTTATGAACAAACAATCTTGTGTCATATCATTCTATCAACTGGTTTAGGGTGTTGATAAAGCTAAACTTAATGGCCGGTTGATGAAAACAGCCTGTCCGTCTATCTATCTGTTCGTCTGTCCCTTTATTTATCTGTCCATCCATCCATCAGTCTGTCTGTCTGTCTGTCTAAGGGTCTTTGTTAAATCTTATGCCATTTTATTAGTGATTAATTTAAGCAAAGCGACGTAAGGATAATAATAATTTTATCATACTGTTATATTAAGTTATGATAGAAGTGCCTGGTTTTCTATGGGGACTCAAGGCTGTACAGCAAATAGACCCCCCCCCCCCCCCCCAAAAAAAAATTTACGAATGTATCTCACATTATGGGAACCATTTGTATTTATTTGTTTTTCAAGAAATGAGCACTATTCACTCACATGAGGCTCAATACCGTCTGTTCGCTAAACAAAATGTCCCTTGCGCATACTGCTGCAACTTTACTTTCCCCATTTCAGCACTTTGTTGTGTCATCGTGTATCTTTTCATTTTTCAAGGTCTCACTCCATTTTACCAAACGTTTTATGATGGCATCAGTTGTTAGTGACCTGGATTAAAATCATACTGACAGCTAGGTTTAGTCTACGGTCTTTAGAGGTTAGTGGTAGTTGAATTTTTCATTCGTTCAGTTCTATGAGACGGAAGATTTTTGTATGATTTTTCTCAAAGATGTGATAAATTGTATGAATATTGATGTCACTCGTCAGATAGTTCACCCCTTTCAACAGATCCAGTTGGAGTGTTTAAAGCATGTATCGGTGCCAGTGGCATTTTCCAATGGGAAAAATGACAGGTGAAACTACATGGAATAAAATACACGTACACGGGATACCAAAAAAAAAGGGGGGGGGGGAGGGGAGACATTTTAGCATGGTTAATTGAACAACACAATGGGAATATTATGTTACGTCTCGTGCGGTGCAAAATAAATGTCCGGAAACGTCAAACTGGCAATCAGTATTATAGATTACTAGCTGAGTTGCCCGGCCATGACCGGGATTAATCGATTTATTAGTTTCAGTTCTGGGTGATTATTATGGACCTGCTTCATTTTGCCTGTTCCTTTAGCTTTATTTTATTTTTGTTTGTTTTTAGACCAGTTTTACTGCTCTCCCTTTGCGCATTGACGTCCTGCGCGTCCCGCCAGCATCCGTCAAATGGCTATGATTTGCGCACGGGTTTAGTTTGTTTGTTAGTGAATACATCGCGGGAAGTGATAACGTCATGTGTTAATGGAAAAGAAATATTAGTATATTTTCCTAAGCATATTGAAAACATTTGGCATTTTTTAGAGAATGAAGCATTGATGTTTTTTTTAATTGCAAGAATGTACGTGAATCGTTGAATCCACACGAGAAGGCATGTGCTACATTGTGGTGCTATCAGTAAAGGAATAACTTCTGTCCGAAATAGATAACGAGATGTTCCACAGTAATTATAGTCCCTTATCTATGTTTTGTTATTCGTTCCACTTTCACTTACCCACGGACTTCGTGCAGTTTTTACCAAACGTTTTATGATGGCATCAGTTGTTAGTGACCTGGATTAAAATCATACTGGCAGCTAGGTTTAGTCTACGGTCTTTAGAGGTTAGTGGTAGTTGAATTTTTCATTCGTTCAGTTCTATGAGACGGAAGATTTTTGTATGATTTTTCTCAAAGATGTGATAAATTGTATGAATATTGTTTGTATCACATTTATCGAATTGTGGTGATTTTTCCAAGTTTGATTCCAGATAAGTCACAAAACTATCATAATTTTAAACTGAAGGATAATTCTATCACTCATCAGTTTTTAGTAATGGTGGCTGAAATGAGGTTTTGCAAAAAGTGTCTTGTGGTGAATTTCACGAAGTTTGTAAGAAGTGACACATAATTATATTATATACTTAAGGTATTGGTCTACGAGTGAAGACGTTGCCGTTGAAATCTGAGAGGATTATTTTCAGGCGGACATTGTTACGCAGATGTCTCCCATAAATCCAACCCCTCGTCTGCGTCGCCGGAGACGATGACGTACTAAGTAGGAAGAAAGAAGGTTCCTGTGAAACAGGGCAGGCCTGGTCACTTTTCTTGGTGATCAGTAGCAAAACCCTGACGTAAACTTTCAAAACTGAGCGTCTTTGTTATTCACACATCACTCTCCAGTTTACTAAACTATTCAACCAAATCTGGACCTCGGGAGCTTTTTCCTCCATCCTGGAGGAAGGCTGACATTGTCCTCATCCCAAAACCCGGCAAAGGTCACTCGGACCCCAAAAATTACCGCCCCATAGCTCTCACCAGCTGCCTTTGCAAGCTGATGGAGCGAAATGTGACCAAACGCCTCAATTGGATACTGGAAAGCAGCCAGTCCCTTTCCCCTTTTCAATGCGCTTTCCCGCGGAGCGATCCACGACGGACCATCTCGTCCTGCTGGAGACCTTCGTCCGAGAGTTGTGGTTTTCTTTGACCTGGAAAAAGCATTCTACATGACCTGCAGGCATGGTATACTGAGAGATCTTCATGGACTTGGGCTAAGTGGCAACCTACCGGTCTTTGTTCGGAATTTCCTTAGTGGCCGTTCCTTCGAGGTGAAGGTGAACTCCACCCTCTCTGATCCATTTGATCAAGAGAATGAGGACTCCAGGGCTCTATTCTATCTCCCACCCTATTTAAGATTAAAATTAATTCAATTACTGAAATGCTTTTACGAAGATGATTACTCCTTGCACGTAGACGACTTTCTCGTCTGCTACAGTAGATGGGTAGATGGAATAGAGCGGAAACTGCAACTGCACCTCAACACCATCCAGAGGCGGGCAGATGCAAATGGCTTTAATTTTTTTCCCCAGAAAACCGTCGCCGCCCACATTATAATGAAAGGAAATTTCACAGAGACCTGGACCTCTTCCTTCATGGGAATCAACGGATTTTTGTGAGGGGCGACGCCAAATTTTTAGGAATTATATTCGAAAAAAAATTAACTTTCATCCCTCATATATGATACCTTAAACTCTCCTGTCAAAAAGCTCATCACACCCTAAAGACCCTCTCAGGAACTGAGTGGGGTGCGGATCGAATCTCCATGGTATATCTCTATCGCTCCCTGATCAGATCCAAACTAAGACTACGCTTGTATCATCAATGTATAACCTAAATCGTCATGCCTGAAAATGCTAGACCCTGTGCACCACCAAGGGCTATGTCTTGCTCTGGGTGCTTTCCGCACCTCTCCAGTCGAAAGTATGTATATGGGGGCAAATGGAGCGTCCCTGTCCGACAGAAGAGACAAAACTCTCTCTTCAGTACGGATTAAAATTGACTTCTTATCCAGACAATCCCGCTTACAATTTAGTTTGAATCAGACATACATTCAAAATTTTGAATCTTTTCACGGCGTTACCCCTCCTTTTTGTCTGTGGATTCAGTCTTTCCTGGGAAAGGCCGAAATCCTACCGTTTGAGGTGGAAAATGACCCATTTCCTGACATCCCACCACATAAAACAAGGATTATTTTAGATCTCGCGGCAGGCCCCAATAACACCACCGTGCCAGAATCTTACAAGCAGATGTTAAGAGAAGTAATCAGTAAATACCCTGATCACAGGCCTTTTTACACAGACGGCTTCATAGATCATGACTCGGCAGCTTTAACGCTGAAATTCAAGCAGTCAACTTGGCCTTAAATCTTATATCTGATTCCCAACCAAGACGCTTCATTATCTTTTCTGATTCGCTGTCCTGCCTCCAGGCTTTAAAAAACTCAAATATGAAGACCCATGAGATCAATAATCTATTACAACTTCTTTATGCACTGTCCAACAGGAAATATGAAACTGTTCTCTGTTCGATCCCTGGCCACATTGGCATCAAGGTAAATGAAACAGCAGACACCCTGGCCAAAGAAACACTGAAACGTCCGCCAGAACACCTAAAAATACCGCACATTGAATTTAAACCCGCTATTAATAGCTTCATTAAATCGAGATGGCAGAAAAGATGAGATGAACAAACATCAAATAAACATCACTTTATCCAAGATCAACTGGACAGTAGACCCATGCCTCTCAACAAACTCGGAGAGATGAAATTGTCCTTAGTAGAATTCGCCTGGGTCATACCCACCTCACACACTGTTTTTTTTACTTAGGTGGGAAGATCCCCGAATGTGTGGCATGCAATTGCCAACTATCAATAAAACATATTTTAACTGAATATGTAGATTTGATGCATATCCGAAGAAGGCTCTACGCCTGCGAATCCATGAAAGAATTATTTTCTGTTGTGGACACGCAGCGCATCCTGTCATTTTTTAAAGAGGTCGAGCTCTACAAGTTGATTTAACAGACTTTTATCATATTTGCAAAATTCATATAGACATTCTTTACAGAACGGGCCTTTTTCCCATTAGAGTATTAATACACTGTACAGGCCTTTTCCCGTTAGATCTTTAACTTCACTTTTATCTGATCTTACGCATAGGCAACTGAGGGCTGAAAGCTAGCCCAAAGAGAGAATGGAAAAAACATGAGAGGCGTTAAGTGGCCATTATCGTGCCGGCACGCCGTTAAACTCAAACCCTTAAGCAGATGACAATCGGCCTGTCTAAGAGAATGGCTGTTGGTTTTGAATCGTTTTTTTAATGATATTGATATGGGCTGCTGATATATGAATGTAATATGCAGTAATGATCTCAGACAATCGTGTACCATTAATTTGCCGATTCGGTGCATTGTGAATGAGACATGATAAAGACAGCGCCACATTTATATTACATAATTATGTGTGTATTTGTAGTAGCTCGTTGAATAGAGACAGAGTATAGATCCAGTTTAGAGGTTGCAAAGTAGCACATGCGTGAGCAACACGAGTGATCTTACTAGATGATAATATAATTTTCAAACTGTCGTTAGGTTTTGGCATTCCGTTTGTTGACAACGCACCCTGAAAAAAGATTTGCGATTACATGTATTATGGGCCACTGGGAAGAAAAATTCATTCTGTTCCACGGAGTTTCCGAATACCAATCTGAAAATTCCCAAATTCACCACTCTGAAACACTGAACAAAGCTAGTCAGTTTGTTGAAGGAAGGTTTCAGATGTTCCCAGCTCCCCCACAGGCACTGTTACCGACCCTAAAATGTATCTGCCTATTCAGCATAACATATTATTGGAACGTAAATGGTGCTCAAGGATGTAGACTGCAAATTAATAGAATACTTTTTTTCAGTTGTTGTCAACATTTCAGTTAAGTGTTTCTTATATTTGAAACCAATCGTTTTTTGTTTTTTTAAACTTTTCGTTGTGTCACATGCCAAAGAGGGAAGAACAGTGAACGGACTTTCTCATTATTGACTCATCATAGGTACAAATTGCCGACAACGGAGAAAAGGAAGATAAGCATATTTCACTGAAAGTGGGGGGGGGGGGGGGGGGGGGGGGAGCACGGTGGAAGGTCTGGGCGTCATGGAAAAAAAAAACCCAGGTTAGACAGCGTTATCGTTCCCTAAACCTGTAGTATTTGGTTTTGGCTAATTTTCAGGAAAACCAAAAAACTGTTTTATTTTATCACAGATGGACTAGTAACAATGACTGACTGAAACTCTGCCATTCGCTTATTTTTTGGCTTAGGAGTCTAAAACCAAGATCATTCGTTGGGGCTTTGAATGCAGATGCACATAAAAACATCGATTTTTCGAAATTTTGAATTATTAGTTTTAGGGAACGGTGACGACTAGGGAGCGGGGAGAAAGGTTTACGGCAGTTGGAGATGAAAGTTTGGTCAAAGAGCACTTACCAGATCCCGAGGCGCGTTTGTATGGTATAATACCCGGATTATGTCGTACTTGTACGCGTCAAATTTGTGGCGTGGGACGGCGGTGTTGATAATAGATAGTTTTATCCCTGTTGTGGCCATTTGGAATGAGTTTGGCTAAGTGCAAAGTGCCCAATGACGGAAGTTGACCATTGTCTTAAGCTTGTGATTAGACCACTTGTACTGAAATGACATTGATACTGTAGGGCATAACATTATCCCTGCAGCAGGTTTTATCAGCAGTTATATAAATGAACTTCCTCTCCGTTTCTGATGTATTATCCTTCATTTATGTGTTTACCCCCGCCACAGCTGCGAGATAACTTTTTCTGCGAAACGTAATCCATTTTGGAGGTTTGAAAAGATTTGGCATCCTTATTTTTTGTTCTTTCCAGTTCCATTTTTTGCACAACCGATATTGTTATAGAATAATTGTGTATCATGAAGTATCAGGAGGAGGTTTTATCAGTCAGATATCATTTGTGTGTGCAATTATCATTACAGTTAGCCTTGTTTGAATGATAGAACTTATGAGCTACGGTCCGTTTCTATAATTTTGAAACCAAGCCTTCGAATACTGAGGTACCTGATCACCTGTGATGTTCGTGTAGGCGTAAGTAGTAAAAATATGCTTTGCGCGGTTAAGTGTATTAATTTGAAAAGACAGTTGACACTGGACCTCATAATCGTCGGTCGGCTGTTGGAACCTCGTTAAAACTACTCTTTGAGGCTAATTTAACGAGGTTCTAACACACCCGACTGCAGTAGAAATTAGAAATGCAAAATCATTTCTTAATTTTCTTATTTTTTAAAAATTATATCATAGTTCATTAAATATCCGGCATAGAAATAAACGCAAGTCGTCGGTTGTCACATCCGAACTCAGCATGACAGTCAGGGGAAGTAAATCGAACTGAATCATCCTGCCCTTCAAAACGGGTTACTCATCAAATCTCGCTGTTTTTGCGTGAAATGACAAAATTGATTTTGATAGCATGGTCGTGGCGGAAACATTGATATTGATTAGGAAAAAAAAATGGGGGGTGGGGTGCGAAACTTAGAGGAAGGCATTTGGAGGTAGCCAATCAGGTGTTCGAATCATTAATTAGGCAATGCAGATGAAAACGTTTACCGTTCGAGCGCCAACATATCCCTACAGTTGGACCTCACTCAGTATTGCATGAGTGAATTACATTTTGTCTCACCCAGTAAGTTTCAGTTGTAAATTTTGTTGAATCCTCTTTAGAAAACAAAAACAAAATGTGATGTATATAAAGTTAGGTACTGAGATTGATTTCTGCTACCACATGAAACTTAGTGAACAGTGTGGTACTTGTTCATTTATTATGGGTGATACAAGCCTGCGGTTTGTTGTTTTTTTTTGTTTTGTTATTGTTGTTTTTTGACAGAGATTAACTTGAGCAATTTTTTTTTTAAGCTGACATATTTTGTCTGTTTCCTTTCAGGTAAACCATGAAGCGGCACAGTGTATCTGACAAGATGGTCAGCCTATCAGCAATCTGGGAGTCGTACGCCCAGCTGATCCGCTGGAGAAATGACAAACACTCCGAGCAGAAGCTGCGGGTGAGGCCTTTTTGTTTTGTTTTGTTTGTTTAGCATTCATAAAATTTATTTGTCGTTTTTACTTGAATTCCTTCTCTCCAATTTAATGGCCTTCTCTCCAATTGTTTTTTTTTTTCCATTGACGATACAGAACTGAGTCTTTAGGTCTTAATTTTAGGAGATTCGTTGCCATTGGCATTTACTGTCACGAGTGGAGTGAGTGCAATTAAGGGGATTGCTACAGAGCGGGTGTAGAGTAAGAAGGGCTCACAGTAGACAGCAAGTTAAGCGTGCTGTTGTGAGTAGTGGGGGGGTCTGAATGAGGCGAAAGCGATGTATTACTATCACTGCAAGTTTCTACGGAGCGGACCTGTGAATAAGAGCCCATCGGGCGGACATAAGGGAAGCAGTCGAGAAGACTAGGGAGAGAGTCTTTCCAGTAATGACTGGTATGTAGAACGTTGATTGATTATTATGATTGATGTATTATATTATATTCGTCTATTACCATGATGTAAATAAGTATATGTGAGGAATGTGGAAGTCCTTGATATTGGATATAGCAATGTGCGCCATGAGCGATAGATGAAAGTGAGTTCATGGATTTGTAGCGCGAGTGAGTAGTGTGTACTCCGATGGAAGTGTGTTACCGTAAGATGTGTGGTGAGTGAAAGGTGAACTAGTGTGTGTACGCTTCATGGGTTGTAAGGAGAGGTGGAGTGAATAGAAATGGTAGGGTATTATACCAATGTAATGTTATTCTTGTAGGTGTCGGGGACGGGCCGAAGAGCCACCTCGATGAGCACAAGTGATAGGCCAGCATAGGGCCGGAGGCCATACATAGGCCAGAAGTGAGACTGTCAGTGCCGGACAGTAGAGGCACATAAAGTCGTGGCAGTCAGGCCACGGACAGGGACGTAGATATGAGAGTGAATGAGATACTATATTGTTGCCATGTTGATAGGCTAGTGAACTGATACTATGTTGTTGCCATGTTGATGGCTATGGAAATAATAATGTGTTATTGCCCTGCTGAGGTGCTAGGGGAGTGCTAAGGTGTATGACAATAGGAAGGGGATATTGAGAGACTGCGGTGCCAGTAAATTATTAATGTGCTATTAAGACCCTGAGGGGAGAGGCTGAGGCCGAAGTGCCTTTAGGAGTAACTACCGGATTGTGGATCCGAGGGAGAGTGTGTGTGAGAATAAGGCCGTTGTACGGCAGTGCATTTCAATAATATAATGTATGTAATTGCGCTATTATATGTATAATTATGTTTAATAAATGTGTGAGTCTGATGGGCTGTTTTGTTAAGTGTTAAACTTGTTTGTTCGTGATTGTCGTCCTGTCATAAACTATTACATCTCCCAGTCTGGGATTTGTGACATTTACCTCACTTTCCTTGTTCTTGTTCCTGTGTGTTTTTGTGGTAGAGATTAGGTTCTTTTTTAGAATTTTGCCCGGGCAGCGGCCTTGTTCGGCCGGCTCTTCTCGACTTTTAACTGCCTAGGTATCTTTAACATGCACACGGGTTTTCATCCTTATCCGATAAGACTAAGTGCTCGATCCTACCTACCACAGGATCAGGGACAGGAATTTTTTCCCGCGATAAAAAAATTCCTACATGCATGCACTGACCGGGGATCTAACCCGGTACTGTACCTTCGGCATGAGAGGTGAGCGCCTTGCCTCTAGACCATCATGTCCTCTAGAGACGCTTCAGAACTCGTGCCCCCATGAAATTTTGAATTTATTTTGACTTTATTCAGAAGTTCAAGACCATAATGTTTTGTTCTCGTATGGGTTTCATTTTTTAATTTCATTTTTTTTTACTGCACTAATAGTAATATAGACCCTTTTCACTTCCGTGTTTGCCACCAGAAGTTCATTCATTCAGCACGTACTCGTTCGGCCCCTGTGTACCTTTTCATAGCGTGGCCTTAGTTTGTCCTCAATGGAATGGAGACCAGGAGAAGTCGGTCGGGCAGGCCTATAGACCCTATTCACTTCCGCGTTACGGGTGTTTGCGGGGAGCCGCACGGCTTCGAAAAGCACCGTGTAGGGCAAAAACCTCAACCTGCCTTAGTGATGGCATCTGAATATGTGTACAGTCTAAGCAAAGATGCATTTTTATGCCAGAACCAGCACGTAACGGGTTTGTACAGTTGGGTGCCCAACAAGAGGATGGCATCGTTCGACCGTTGTCCACCGCTTCCGCCCTACAAGTGGGGCAGGCCGCCATTTTGTTTGCAAATCACGTGATATGGAGGACGGTAAATGAAAAGGGTCCATTGGCGGGTGCACAAATGCTCAGCTGCCGCACCAAAAGAAAAAAAATTGCACGTGCGCATGATCGGCGAACGTGCACTGGGGTGCGAGGACACAGCGCGGTCAGCGTCACAATGTTTGGTGACCTATAGTAAGGCGAAATTAACCAATAATGTAGACGTGCTGAAAAAGATGTATTTTATTATTGTCAGTGAACAAAGGGAAAGCGTCAGGAGCGTAGAAAATAATCGGTGCAGAAAATATCTTTGATGAAAGGAAATTCTTGGCTTTGGTCACCTCTGGAACTCTCCACAGAGTTCAGAGCAGACCTTGAAAGCTTTGAAAAGTCTTGAAGAACAATTTAATAGTTTTTCACGCTCTTGAAAAACCTTGAAAACGGTCTACCATCCTTGAAAACCTAGCAAAGAAGAACAAGTACACCTCCCCTTCCTAAAAAAAAACAAAAAACTACTCGACAACAACAAAACGGAAAACAAAAAGTGAACAGCCGTACAAACTCAGACTGTTTTGGAATTTAGCAATTTCCTTATTTGACCTGGACATTGTGGTGGAAAACCTCGAAAATTGAAAATGAACCTTGAAAACCCTTAAATTTGTGCATGAAAGCTGGCTATTGATCCTGTCTTCATTCCTGCAAGAAATTTTTATATAGATAACAGCTACGGCAATTGGGTCAGTGGGTTGTTTTTTGTTTGTTTGTTTTTTGTCTGGCGAGTGGAGGATGTTTTGGAAGTGTCCGATGAGTCATTGCACTTGAGAAAATAACATGTTGAAATAACAATAAAAGGCGTGTTTGCATAATGGGCGTTTTCTTCTAAACAAATTTTCAAAAAATTCCTAGCACCCTTTAGTGTGTGGGGGATGGGAGCTGTGGATGTGCAGGTGTGCTGACAACATTAGTATAAGAGAGAAAAGACGTATCGAATTTAGTGATCCCCGAAACTGCCATGTTCTCATAAAGGGGAGACTGTCGATATTAATTTTATAGTTCACACCGTCAAAGCAGATCGACCCAAACATTATTAGTAGTGACACGAAAGTGAGTGATCTAACACTACGATAGTGACTGCAGGTCTTGAATCTGTTTCTCTCTGATTAAAAACTGGAGGTGGGAGAGTTCAGAAACCTTCACCTGTCAACCGGGCTTTGATTGTCAGAAAGTGATATGTGATAATCAATCATGGATTGCATAAGTGTCTGGCTTTTTTTTACACTCTTTTTTTTTTGTTTTGTTTTGAGGCTGTTCATTTTTTATCTTTTTTTTTTTTTTGAAAGGTGTTTGAGATATGGATGTGTTTCGTTGTTTATTGTAGTTGTATATTAAGAGATCAGATATTGCCAGAACAGCATGGCATTATTTATCTAATCAACTCCTTATCAAACTGAAACTGTTGAAAGGCAAAGACAGATCTGTATCTTCTGTACTTTGTTCTCGTATTTTGTACTGCTCTGCCAACTATAAGGTGATTGAAACATTCCATGTATGATCTGTGCATGAATCGGCGGATTCCAGATTCTTTTGTTGTCATTGGGAATTTAAGGCTCGTGAAGAGTCCGTGGCAGAGTTGTAGTGGGAAAACAGCGCAACCAAACACGACTTATTGGCCTATGCATAATCACTTATTCTTTAGCAAATTCTTTTTAAAATGGTTTCAGTTTTTACACCTTTTTTTCCAGTCAGATGAAGGTCATTGGTGACCAAAAACTAGAAACTAGCCTAGTTTGTTTTCTTCTTTTATAATTCACTGTATGGTTTTGTTTTTCTTTGTGTCTTACATGTATGGGGCTTTGCGAAATGTAATTTAGCTGAGGTATCTGGCGTTGCTCGGGAAAACCGGCTACTGGATTTTCATTTTTCACATTCAAATGTTCCGGACCTCTCCCGTACATGTGTTGGGTTGTTGTTGTTTTTTTAACTGCAATGAAGCCCTGCCATATTTATTCCTATGTGAGGAATCGGGGCTGTTCTGTAACTCTTAGACAACTCGTTTTGTAAAAGATTCTCTTTTCTTTCCCCACATTTTACTGCACGTATTGTGAAACATAAAACATCGTGGGTGGCTGTCAACTTCAGGAGACGAAACTCACGGCATGCCTGCTCGGGGATGAATCACAAGGCATATCAAGAGTACAGATGTATACTGAATCCGTACTATCAGTACTTAAGGGAACTCCTTGAAATGCTGCCGGGTACATTCTACGGTACTAGATAGTCCTTGGCACAATTAAGCCAAATCATAATTTAAAATCCGCCCTGATGCAACGTCCAGCTTATCTGATTTCATAAACCGGAGCCACTCACCTGCATTAATTTGATGTAGTGATAACTGGATCATAGTGATAACCGAATTGACCGCTTGTTCTACTGGCCAGGGATGATTATCACCCTCTTGTTAGGGCAGTACTGGAGAACTGTTGTTACCATTAGATTTGATGAAGAATTTAATGGAAAGTAAGAAGCATCTTTTCTATGGACGGGAGGAAGAGGTCTCAGCACACTCAAGTGTATTTTTATTTTAAAAAGAAAATCTTTCTCTCTCTCTGTCTGTCTGTCTGTCTGTCTCTCTCTCTCTCTCTCTCTCTCTCTACTCACTCTCTCTCTCTCTCTCTCTCTCTCTCTCTCTACTCACTCTCTCTCTTTCTCGGTCTCTCTCCGTCACTCTTCATCCTCCCCCCCCCCTCCCCGTGATAATTCACTATTCGCAGCTTTTATCGTTCGTTTGAAAATTGAGCCATGGGGGAATGGAAAACTTTTCCAACCCTGCCAAATTTGATGGTGTCAGAGTTTGTACTTTCTTGTACTTTGCAAGTATATATAAATCAATGCAGACTCCTAAATAGGGACTTGAGCTTGTCAGGACTGGGTGGTTAGTAAAAGAAAAGAAAAGGCGGGGGGGGGGGGCGGATGTCGAGTTGTTCTTATCAAATTATTGTTTGATTTTGGTGAAGACATGAAGAGACATACAGCAATCACTGGTGGTGGGAGTACATAAAAACCAAGCCAAGATACAGTGGACCGAGATACAGATAACGGATAGTTGCATTCCTTTTGCAGTAGTGATATATTGGTATAACAGCATTGATAACAGGATGTATACAGTTATCAAGACCGCGTTTTACTGATAGAAATGCGCTTAAACTTTAAGTTACTCAACGTTCTTTAGCGAAGATTTTTACCAGTTATGTGTCTATAAACATGTACAACGTTACGCTTGTTACGACTTGAATAGTCATTATTATGTATCTCCTGTCGGTGTTAACGCCGATACGGTTAATCATATCTGAAATTGATAGGAGAAAATATGAAGTGGACATGTGGACGAAGGTGACATCTCGATGTCGCTGTTACTTAAGAGAGTTTATAGGTCCAAGAAGGAGGTATCCAGTGTAAAGGAATCCTGTGCAGTAGTTGCCATATAACAACAGTATCAACAAGACGGCTGTTCAAAATGTGTCTTCTCCATGTTTAAACCCGATAAATGATGGTGAAGGTCTGGATGCCATACGTCGGAGAGTGTGTTCCACTTTTTTTGTTAGGTAGCGTAAGTAATAAGAAAAAAAACTTGTGGCGTGTTGAGTCGTGGCTTGATTTGTGTAGATAGCGATCTTAGGCAGTTCTTGTTTGTTCTATTTCCATTTTCTGAAAAACTGGAGATCTTTTAGTATGTAGAAGAGGTTTAACATTTTGACACTTGTTTAAAATGCATTGTGGCACTAATCAAGCTGTTTCACATGTACGAATCATTCTAATTCCTTATCATAATACTGAAGGCGCAAACGTATAACGTGGAATTTCTTAGTTGTGCAAAAATGTGGAGCTGGAAGAAACAAAAACTAAGGTCGCGACATGTACAATATGATATGTGACTCAGCGTTACCTTCTTACAGGATGCTGCAGTTGTTCCTTTCATTATTTTTGTTTTCGGCAACTGAGTGTTCTAAGCACTTCCTGACGTAACCAAAATGTAAGTGATTGTTGGTAGGCAAAGTTAATAAATGAAATGACCCTAGGCTGAACAAAGGTGAAAGTTGCGTCTACTATACTTAGCATCTTATATTCTGTGTCAGAACTGAGATAATTATTACATGAGTACAATATAACGAACGTGTGGCTTGTAAGGAGTTATATTTAGACAGCGACTGTTTGGGCCATATAACCAGTAAGACCTTTTTTTTTTTTTTGTTAACCAATCAACTTAAAGCAATTTTTTTTAAAGTTATTGTACTCATACCGCCAACGAAATGGTTTTGTGGTCAATTGACTAAACCTAATTCTAACTCATATAAACTTTCAGCGAACAACAACAACAACAACAACAAAGTCGTTGTGCAAACACAACCAGTCTGGCGCACATTTATTAGTCTGTGGTCTGGCCTCATGGCGTAAATATTCACTCCATGATTGTTGGTGTTGCTGTTGTTTGCTGCTACAAGAACCCTTCATGGCTGTGCGAGTTTCTACCGCGCGCCCTCTTCAGTTAATTAAAATTTGCTTTGCATGTCTTGGATCTGAGCGATTTTTGTTTTGTTTTTTGGTCTTCAAGATGGACACGTGAAAACACTTAACCTTTCTTGCGGCTGCTCTGACGTGCGCTCCGCTGAACCAGTGCTTGAATTTCAACGGCATGTTGTCGCATTTGATATACATAACAAAACGTTTCTGTCTTTGCCAAAGGCTCACTTAAACCTGTTGATACTTCAGCACAGAATACCCCGTGATGATGATTATTTTTGTGTTCGTTTTTAAAAAAATGATTATTATTAATATACGTCTTGCTTATTTCAGGCAAAGTTACTGGCCATTCGGGCATGCAGTACGCATGTTTCCTTCTGTCGCTGTCTGTCTCTTAGAAAACAATGCTACCGAAAATTGCGTCTTTATTATATCTTTAAATTGTGATAACATCATCTGGCGCACAAATCTGTTTTTAAACACTACAGTCCTGTTTGTATTGTCAACAGTTTGATGGCCATTTCACCGTTGTAAGTTTGAAGTGTTTCTGTTGACTGGCGGTACCTTTTTGTGTGTTGTCTAAATTATTTGTGGCTACAAATTAAACTCAGCTGAAATCTATCTGTATTGCAGCAACGGCGCTTCGTTCTGGACAAGTTTCTGGGGCATTTCATTAATCTTGCCCTGGAGGATATCGGTGACATATGTATAGGGTAAGTTAACTCTCTGTGGTACATCTAATTGTTGTTGTTCTTGTGCCTATTATTATTGTTGTTGTTTTAGAAAAGAAAACCAGGAAGAAATATGAGGGTGCACTGTAAAGAAAAAAATCTTGAGAAATTTGTAAGAGTAAATATTTAATTTTTCTGGAATATCTGGGGATCTGTGTGTTGTGTTTACGTGTATAAGCTTTCAGTTTCATTTTAAAGATCGACAGTGTTGAAATGAAAGCTTCACTGAAGTCAAGTAGAAATTGTGGTCTGTGGCCACGAATGTTACACATGTCACTACATGAATAGATGAAAAAATATATTACGTGTTTATGTGTGTTGTTGTTGTTTTGTGGTTTGTTCGTTGTTGTTGGTGTTTTTTTTGGGGGGGGGGGGGTCACTCCAGGACGCTTTTAGACAGCAAACAGATTGATAATCATTGAAGTGTCACTGCGGAAAATTTCAGTACTCTATAAATAAGTCGTGGGAATTGCCCTTTTTCTTTGGCGTCTTCACTCATGTAATAATTAACAAAGAGGTGAGTGATATACTTATGGAGTTTGAATTGTTTGACTCAGTTTGGAATTATTTTGCCCCATGGCTAAAAGTTTAACTATGTCTGTGTTTCTTGGAAATAAGTAACAGTTTCAGTTTGACGGATGTCACTGGCGCGGAGAGCTATGCACTGTGTAGGGGAAATAGGGAGGGAGAGAAGACAGGAGTGTAAATAGATAGTGGGGACAAGGAGCCGGTAGTGGAAGTCTGGGATCATGTTGCGATTCAAAGCTGACGACCGAAGAGTCAAAAAGCGCCAGTAAATTGAAATCTCTACTGAATAGAAGTTCATGTAGTACTTTTACCTCTCTACGTGCAATATCACAATGTTGTTTGAAGAAATCACGACAAGCGTGATTGCTTGAAAGTCATACGGATCATGTTTGCCCCTTCTTCTTTTATAGAAAATGTGATCAAGCCTCACACATTACAAGAGAGCTGTGTTGTTATAATTATTCAAATTTTACCACCCGCCTTGTTATGCTCTGTTAATCAAGGAAACTCTTCACTAAGAAGAAGCTGACATCTGCAGTAATTAAAAAAAAAAAATCATAACATGGGTCTTATTTCATGCATGCCTAAATATTATTATACGTCGTACTTCATGCATGCCACATAATCTAGGGCTTACATCATGCGTGTAAGACTGGTACACTCGCTTTTTTTAAGCCTCTGGATTTTCACAGTCTCTCGTCTTAAGCTTTGAGAAGAGACGCATGTAGATATTTGGCAAACTAAATTCAGGTTTGTGGAAAACCAAGGAAGTTAATTCGTTGTGATGTTATCATGTGTGTGTAAATATTACTGAACTAGTGACGGCTGAGTTAGGTATAGAAGGTGAACGCACACATTTCGGTGTGTAAATATTTAGTGCACATCGAGAATAGTATTGAGAACATCTCTCGTCTCTTGTCTGTTACATTACCAGTACGAATAGAAGTTCTGAAGTCCCCTGGTGAAGTAAGTTTTGGCGTTGTGAAGTGAGGCTTTGATATGTTTATCGTTTATTCGCCAAGGACTGAAATGTATGCACGAAGTTCTGATTGTGATAGGTATTCAGAGGAGTCAAGTACAGCGAGCTTTGGTACCACATCAGTTAATTACACAAGTTCTGTGGAATCACAAGGGACTGTGAACATCAGTACTACGGATTTACCTCGCTAGGGCAGTAGTTCAATACATTTCCTAGCACTGGCAGTTATTGAGATTGGTTGTCAGACTGTTGGGAAAACATCAGTTGGCGCGTTATTTTCTCTGTTAAAATCACACCATTGAATACACTAAATTTTCCCTGTGCGTGATTCATTTAGGTTCTGTCCCATGGGGATAGGGTTGAAATATGTATTCATTTTATCAAAACTGGTTTAAATGACTATTTCTCAGACGTAGTGTAATTCCGAGCACTTGAAAGAATTGGTGGCGCATGACGTATGTTTACTTTGAGTGTACATTCAGTATGTTCATATGCCCGAATTTTAGTACTGTGGCCCTCATTTTCTCCACTTTTTTTTTTTTCGGTGGCAGCAGTCCTCATTTTCGGAGGATTAAATTTTGAATTATTTTTTCAATAATTGCAATAGAAATGAAATAATGCTGGTTGCACGACGAGGGTCACCTCTCCTGCCAAAATCGCCGAAGGCAGTCTTCCCCTCCCTTCCCTCGCGCGTGCGCGCTGTGCTAACATTTAAATAGGTCAGGAATAAATTAATGTTTAATACACATTAGTCATGTGACGATGAGAAACGAATGCATTCATATCGTAGTCTGAATTCATTTATCGCCAATCCACTTCACTCATTTTGCATATCCAGCCACAATGTTATGAATACAAAGCGTTCTTGCCATTGATAGGATTATTTAATGCTGACATGGACTGAAATAAGCACTGTGAATCGCACATAAAGACCATTTCTCAGTGAACATTTTCACTTTGCGAGGTTTATTACCAGTGCATTTCTTTGAAAAAAAAAATCGTGTTCTCCATGAACACACTAATGTTGTTATCAACACAAATAATTAATATTAACACCGTTGTCGTAGTAATGCCTTTTTACCATCATTTCTATGTTGTTATTGTTTTGTTTAGTTTTGTTTTGACTCTCTCCCTGATTACAGAGAGATGAGGAATATTGGCAATGAACTGAGCCAGGAGTTTATGCGTAATGTGGAAGGCGTGACCAGGAACCTGAGTGAGGAAGATGCGATCAGGCCATTGGAGAACTACATGCTTCATGGCAGAGGTTGGAAGTTGCTCTTCACTGTGGACAGAGTTGGTCTCAAGGTAAAGTTGCTCGGACCCACCCCCCCCCCCCCATGGTCACCCAGGTTGTGCCCTTAAGTCTTGCACCAAAGTTAAAAACTTCTTATGGCGAGGCGCGGCAATATTTTGGTGGGGCCTGGGACACCAGAATGGTGCATATGGATTTTTCATAGAAATCTTAATGTCATAATGTACTTTAACAGAACTGTATAGATAAACTGTTGTTTGTTTATGTTGTGTTGGTGGTTTTCTTGTTTAGCTCGGATTAAAACTTCTTTTGAATGTATACCTACTGAATATATAAATATTTTTGTAATCTTTTTGTTATTGTATACCAACTTTGATCATGGTGGGGCGCATTATTTTTTTAGAATCTAAGTGGAGTGTGGAACAAAAAAGGTTGAGAATCACAGGTCTAAGACAAAATGAACTCTATTCCTCAACAAAGGGAAACTCGTTTTCACTCCCCTTACATTCTGATTATGATATAAACCCAATATGGTATTTCCATTTTCGTCTGTCTCATCCACCCAAACACATACATACATATACAGTTTAAACAGTTACTTTTGTATTAACATTGCAAACATTCCTACAACACTTACAACTCACATAATGAGGAACATATACAAAGCTTACAGAAACACTATATCACTGTATGAATGGATTTTTGCTGACACAATGGATGCACCATTCTTAGTGCACACCACTTATCTTCAAACACTAACAGATGGTAAACAGGATGTCCTCCTCCTTCTCTTGATGGTCATGTAAGAAGGGGTGGGACTGTCGTCTATGAAGTAGCTATCTAGCTCAGGTTCAGTAGTTTAACTGAGTGATGAGGAGCGGATAGGTCTTTGACCATAAATCTCAGTTTCGTGGCTTTAGTCAAACATTGATAAAAGAGTGTCACATGCTTGACCGTGTATGTGTATGTTTGGGGGAGGGGGAGTTCAATTACCAATTCAGACATGTCAGCCTTGAAAGTATGCAAGATTTGCAAGAGAAAAAAAAATATAATCCATGAATTATTGGTTTGAAGGGAATAAATGTGTGTGTGCCTGGAGAAAGGTACCAGTTGTCACAAATTATGGATTTTGAGATAAGGGCATATTCTTCTAGAAAATTCAATGCTGAACACACTGCTTTTAAAATTTTAACAATATCTTAAGTAGTTTGAAGGTATGGCACATTTTGTAAGACAGGGGGCAAAAACAAACTTTTGAGAAAAACCGCATTAACAGCTCACTCCCATGACAGATTTTTTGGATATTGTTGGGGGAGCGTAGTTTTATTATAAAGGCAAATAGGGAAACTACTAAGTTGTGTTCACTGCTCAGCTCTAGCTTTCTATGTAAAATACTGCGCTCTCCTGACAAGATCCAAAAAACTTCCGACTTGTCGGTTTTTAGGGGACCGTGGCATGTTACACGGTAAACTATAGATGAGCAGTGAACACTGCTCAGTATTATCTCTATAACGGCTTTGTAATTAGTCCACGGTCCCCTAGCAACAATCACTTCAATATTACTTCTTGAAGAGTCACATGTTGTACAAATAATTAATAAAATAATATTTAAACATAAAATATTCCAAAATCCTTTTCATATCCTGTTTAGAAATGCCTAAACTTGTGTTTTCTGCTAGAAGTACATTTTTGACTAGTCACGACTTTTTCTACCTTTTCACCCCTAGCTCAAAAATAGCTGTACCGACAACTGGTACCTTTCTTCAGGCGCACACACAAATATAGAGAGACTTAATAGATACATTGGTTTTAAAAAAAAAAAGAATTGAAAATTATTTCACTGCGTTTTAAAAGGTTTTTGGTAGAGCTTAGCATTGGTTAAAAAAAAATAAGTGAATAAATTGAACACTATTGCATTGCATTTTAAAAGGTTAGCATTGAATAAATTGCAAACTATTGCATTGCAATTTGAAAGGTTTTTGGTAGAGCTTCGCATTGGTTTGAAAAAAAAATAAAAAAATAAATTGAAAACTATTGCATTGCATTTTAAAAGGTTTTTGGTGGAGTTTAGCAGGTTAATTTTATGTTCAATATGTTGGATAACAACATTTTAAGTCCCATGCAAATTCTGTCCTTGTGGGTGAAAAGATTTGATTCTAAAAAGAAGTCTTGTGATGTGAGTCATAGAACATTTTGAAATGGCTTTGTGATATTTGAGATTTTGATGGCTTGTCACACAGGGTGTGAGTCAGAGACATGACTTGTGTGAAGTGTTGATCAACCTTTTACCCTTTTGCCTGAGCATGAAGCCCAGTGCTCCTGCAGAGGAAACAGATTTGGCTTTTGGCAATGATAACGCTCCCTTGGATGACAGGGCAGAGAGACAGAGGGAGATCCTGAATGGTTTGTGCTTTCCTTGTAATCTCCTGTCTTGTCCATCCTTATCTGACACATATCCAATATTTGGTTGTTAGTTCATTCCTGCTTTTCTGTTCCCCCATGTTATCACATCCCTCGAACATAATTCAGACATACATTGTGTATTTAGTACATGTTATCTATTACTGTATTAAAAAGTTGGCACAACCACATTTCATGGGTCAGCCGTTGGAACCTTGTTAACTCTTTCCATGCCAATCCCCAATATATTTTTGATATGGCCGACCGTGTTCGAACCAATCCACGATCTATTGTCAATATCAATTCCGGGGGTTTGTTTTGTCTAGATGACTATACTCTTCCTTTTGTTTGTACTTCACATTCCTGTCTATCATACTCTTCTTTATGTGTTTTTCAGCTCCTTCGTCCATTGTCCTTCAATTTGATATATAACATGCTTAGGTTTCAATGATTTGAGTTAGTAAAATTCTCAATTTTCTGACTCACTCTTGCTTTGATTTTTCGTGAGCCAAAAACCCTTGGCACAAATGTTGAAATGGCTTGGCATGGAAAGAGTTAAACCAAAAAGTATGTAAGTATAGATAGGTTTCACCATTTGTCGATTTGCACTGTGAGACACGGGAGGTTCCGCGAAACCATTGTTAGCATGGAATGGAAAGTAGGTCGCTGCGGTAAACAATACCCATTTGGGCATTTCCACGGGGCATAAGAGTATACAAACGGCTCTAAATAGTTTCAATCAGCCCAAAAGTATCACAGTAAATAGACATGCACACTACCTTTGGTGAAGACGGTCTCTTTCAATTCTTCGAATTCTTGTTTACCGCAGTGACTTAGTTTCGCGATTTGGCGGAAATGAGATCTCTCTATAAATATATACTCTCTTGTTAAAACTAAAAGCAAATGCTGTTGTTATGGGACCGTAGTGTAATTACAAAGCTACATGGAGAAAATACTGAATTGTGCTCACTGCTCAGCCACAAGTTTCTAAGTACAATACCACCCTCCCATAACAACAGGCTTTAGGTTTAGTTTTAATGAGATTCCAAAAGCCGACAGACAGTATGTTGCAATTGCATGACCAGGTAGAAACTACCACACAGAATTACACCAGGTTTTCCTGTCTGTGTGTCCAGTTTGAGTTTGAGTTTAATGACATGTCAGTAGGATAACGGCCATTTTGCGCCTTTCTTGGATTTTTATGTACCTTATCAGGCTTGATACTCAGAGATTCATCAGTGGTAATTTTGCAAATGAAATTTAAAAGTTCCATATAAAACTGTCTTATCTGTAAAGTTCTCGAAATGTGTTTGATAAAAAACTAGAGGAAATTTTGAAAATGTGTAAAACCTCTTTTAATCAACTGTGTCCAGTACTGGTGTGGACAATGAGTTGCATGGAATTTTATGCCCTATTTAATATCTCATGCCTCAATGTGAAGTCTTATGAGTTATCTCATGTATCAGTCTACTGTCAGATTGTACCAACTCTCCTGTTGTTGTGGCAATCAGTGTTGTCAAATTATATTTATCAACAAAAAAAGAAATTTTTTTTTTTTCAAATGTCAACCAGTTGCAAGTAAGGAGAATGCTACAGAAAGAACAGAGATATAGAGTGGGGTGGGATGGAATAGAGGATTTTAATATATCGCTGTGTGTGGGGCCAAGGGGAAGATGTCGAGGGGTATTTGCCATATTGCAGTAGGCAATAATTTTCTGATTATGAGGTTTTGTCATGAAAGTGGTTTTTTCACTCCTAATTTTATTAGATCTATGTATAAGTGTCAAACAGGTTCATTTTGCATGAGCATTTTTATGCAAGTTTTGATTTTGAAGCATTCTGAAGAAAACCCTGATTTTACACAATTTTTCAAATTTTCAGTCTTCATTTTTTCAGAAAGGTAAAAATGCCCATACAACAATATGGAAAGTACCCGTCAGCGTTATCTGAAGTGGTTGTCAGTGAGTGATGCATTCACAGCCTTGCTGGGGGGCATTGAATCATTCAAATGCAGCTTGCTTGTTCACATGATGTTTGAATTACTTCCTTGTGGTATTCAGTGAATGAGATTTGCACAGTTGCACGAGGAAGGAAATTGTAGTGTTCAGAGAAAAGAACTTTGAATGACTATGATGCACGCATCCTGTATTATGTAATGGAAATATCAGCAATTAATGTGTTATGTAATTAACTTCCTGGTAATTTTCCAGCCATGTACAACACCAACGAGCCTCTGAGTTCATGTTTCCAGCTGGTCAACAAATCTGGCAGGCTGAAACAGTTGGGATGTCCCACTTTACACACCAGAAAGATGCGGAGAGTTGAGACCAGTTCAACACCATTGAAGAAGAGGGAGAGAAAAAAGGACAGGAAAAGTAAAAATGGAAGAGGGAAGAAGAAAAGAACAAAAAACACTCCCTCAAAAAGGTATGCTTCCTTGCTCTCTCTCTTCTAGTATATATTGGATATTGTTTTTGCCTGATATTTATGTGCTCATTCACCTGCACTCGCACTAGATATAACAAATAAATAAAATTGGATATAAGTTGGAAAATCATAGAGAGGAAATTGGGGTGATCAGCATGGTCTTTATATTACAGAGACTCTGTGTAGCCTTCCATGCATCATTTGATATGTGATTTGACTTCATCGTATTTATTTGATCTGAAATAGCTCTTGGACCAGTATAAATGTTGCTAGACCTTTTTGGTTTACAAGTTTATGTAAAGAACAAAAATGATTATGCAGTATGAACATATTATGTTTGAGCTCTGTATACCACAACTTTAGAATGCTTTGTAGTTTAAAGAATTTGCAAATGGGAATAAGCTTTTCAAAACTCATGGTCCACCTGAGAGTATTCCAAAAGCTACAGTCTTTCTCTTTTGGTGTACATTGATATTGTTGCATGTGATATGGGTGATTATTGTGTAAGCTTTTATTTCTAACAGGACCCACTTCTTAATGCTTTTTGTTATTTTCTGTGTGACAGGATTTTACCCTCTGTTAAATCTGAAACGGAGGAAGAAGGGGCCATCAGTGAATCTGTCACATTGAGAGGGGAGGAACGGAAGTCAAAGCAGCCACGACACAAACGAGGCATTCGGGCTCATATTTGGTCACCATTCATCAGGGATGAAGACTCAGAGACAGACGATGACTATGTGGGTGCTTTGCAGTATATTGAAGACTCGACACTTTCAATAACAGCCTATCATCTCATCCGGATTATTCTGAAACTTCTGTTGTCGTTGGGAAAACTGGATTTGAACCAGAGTGTGCATGGGAGGACGTTGTCGTCCAATATTCTTACACATCTTCTGTCCTTCATAAGTCAGTTCAAGGAAGAATCTTCGAGATCTGATGAGATGAGTGGTGTGACTAAAGCAGAGAAATGGGTGGGTTCCCATCAGCAAGGCAGTGCTGGGATGATGGATCAGCCGAAACAAGGGAGCCCTGGTGAGAAAGCCAAGGGGGGAGAAGGGCAAGAAATGAACAGAGACGAGGAAGAAGAGAAAGATTCAGTGCCTTGGCAGGGATTACACAGAATTGTGCTCTTGAGACAAGTAGTGAGGGCAGTGCTGACCTTGTCTGGTATTGTAGCCACACAGCAGAATGGTGTTCGCATTCTCATTCATCTCAAAGTCGTCGACACACTTCTAGACATGTAAGTAATCGTCATCCCAATTATGCTCACTCTATCTCCACCTTTTACTAAAAATTGAGAAAAGATCATAATAGGGAAAAATTGAGAAAAGATCATAATAGGGACATTATAACAAAGTCTATCATTCCTACAAAATGGAGAAGGCATACCACATCTGGGAAAAAGTGTTAAAAAGTTGAAATGACACTTTGTAAAGTTTAATTACTCTACAAGTGTTATTCTAAATGTGCCAATGTGGAGGTAGTTTATGGCAGTGCTGGTACAACATAATGCCAGACACTTTCATTTCTTGACTGTCTTTTTTCCCACATCCTTTTTAAGTGCCTTTATCCTTCTGTCTTCCATTTCTAATTCATTTCTTCCAGTGCACACATTTGTTATTAATTCATTCTATTGGTTTGAACAATGGGGGGGGGGGGGGGTGCCTCTTTCTCCTATCTTTCAATTGTGCCATTCTTCCTTACTATATTTGTCAAACTCATTTTTTTTCTTACTGTCTTGATTCATTTTCATCATTCCTTCTTCTCCCTCAGTCTTCATATTTGTTCAAAGCAAAAATTGAAATACATTATTTTTTTCCCTTTCAGAGATATTCTGGATTCCTTACTTCCCAGTGGTGCGAGGCGAGATGGCAACACTTTAACATCAGGTAGCAATCCACTCACTGACAGATCTTGCCTTGAAGCAGGTGTTGCAATGGATATGATCTGTGGGTTGATGCAGCTCCTTCAAACAGTCTACACTAACCTGCCCTTCAACCCCTCCTGCATTAATGACGCCAATTATCTGGCCTCACAATTGACAAAACCTGAGATTATTGCCAGGATAAATCATCTCATTGAATTCTCAGAACTTCGAGCACATCAAATGGAGAAAACACCTTCAATGACAGACTTATTTTCCTCATTCAATAGCTTTAGACCTTCAGCAGAGGGAGGGGATGAGGAAGAAAGTGGAGAAACACATTTGGCACAAAACCTTGGCAAGTCTGTGATTGAGACTGATAAAGCAAAATCTGGAGTAGGGAAAGAAGAGTTGAATGCGCAAATGAATAACGACACCAGAGATTTTCAGAGCTGTCATGTAGATCACAGTGACCAGATAAAGGAAAGTGTCAGGTCAGCCTCCAAGCCACTGTCTGAAACAGTCATCCCAGATATTTCATTCATAGAGGACAAAAGTTTTCCTACTGATCCAGGCGGAACCTTCCACAGTTCTGGCATTTCGCCACTTCCAGACCCCACGGCAGACCCAGTCCGCTGTATTGGAGGTCTCATAACCACACTGAAAAGCACCAAAGTTAATTATATTCATTGCATGAAATGTGTCCGTCAGCGTCACAGAAACTGTGAATATGGGAAGTATTATGACCATCATCATGATATTCTTGGGGTACCACACTACACTGCCACTAAATCTGCTGAAGCAGTCAACAATGATGGTGAATATGAGCAAAGTATGAGTGCCAGCCAGGGTGTGTTTCCACATGGCCTTTTGCGAAAATCAACTGCAGATTCTCCAGCAGCACCTTTCAGGTGTGTTGTGTCTGAGCTGGCCACAATACTACTGAATCAAATTTCTGAGGCCAGGTTCAAGGCTAGTCGTATTCACCTAATGTCCACACTCAGATCTGTAGGTGTTTGTTGCTGCCTTCAGCCAGAGACAATCATATCCTCCATTGTCCCAGACTTGCCCATCTTTTCCCAGGCAATCCGGAGCTATGCCTTGGATACAATGACATCCATCCTGCTAGACCACTTTCAGGGTGCCCAAGAAAACCAAGAAATCCTCAGATTAGGCAGTTCCACCCACGCTAGAAGTTGGAATAAGATCAGAGAACATTCAGTGTTGTCACAGGACTCCAGCAGATGTGTTCATTGTTATTTGGAAGGGTCTAGTCCACTCTTGGCTGGCCTGCCCACAGCAATGGATTCTGGTTTTTCTAGTTGTGATATTGAAGAAATGAGAAGGCAAAAACTCTTGGAACGATGGAAATCTTTGAGACTCCTGCGGAAAATCATCATTTCAAAAGATGAAAGTTTAGCTTTGACTTGTGCAAAACATTTGATGACTCTCGCCATTCGAGGCAACAGTGAAATTAAAGAGGAACTTTTCTTTGGTGTGTATCTTCATGTTCTTTACATGGATGTTCGAATGGTAGGGCATTGTGCAGAAACTTCTAGACGCTCATCAGTAATTGTCCCTCCCATCTTTGAGAATACAAAAACTTCTGCACCTCAAACAGAAAATGAAGTTGCAGATTCATCATTTTTTCCTTTGGATACTAAGGCAGTGTCTGATCCCTCAATTCTGAATTCACAGGAATCTCTGAATGACTCGTTCAACATCAACAGTTCTTTGATATCCAATGAATTATCTTCAACTGATGATGCAGCCGTAGATAATTCTGTACCCAGCTCCATCATGCTTCTGTGTGTATCTGCTCTGCCTTATGTCCTGCAGGTGGACAAAGTCATGTCCATCTTCTTGACCAGGGGAGGATTAGCAAAACTGACTAAGCTGCTGGACTATGAGCAGTTGAGAGCTCCAGTCATGAGTGTGTTTGAAGCACTGATCATGATTGACGAGCAGCGACTGCGAGGTAGAGTTTCAGATCGCAAATCAGTCTATGAAGGAGGTGATGTCATTCAAACATTTATTGATACATTGGCAAAAAGAACTTGCACAGTCACTGCCACTCTGCAGCAAATCAGTTTACAAAACTCAAAAGACAGCAAAACATCTCAAAATAAGCAAAGCCCTCCACCAAAAGACAGTGACTTTCTTAAACTTTATAAAAGTTCATGCAACCACTTGCCAGCACTCAACAAATCATCAAAAGTGGACAGTGCAGAGACTCAAAATTCAGAACCTTCTGTAGCTGAAGACACAACAAAAGAACAGATGTGTGCAGGAGGAGGAGAAACAGAGACAGGACTAGGATCTGTCTCACCCTATGGCAGCATTGGTGAAACTCTTCCTGTACTTTTGGATATGTGGAAAACCTGTGCCAAGCTCTGCATGAACAGTCGTATGTTCAGAGCTTATTACAGGGAGTCACCTTGTCTGTATGTTGTGCAGGTAAATATGACCGTTTAATTTATAATCATAAAGTCATTACCACCCCAGTGCTTTTCCCATATCATTGCTGTTGAACTGTTCTGAAGCACATAAAAATTCATGATAATGTATCTCTCTTGTATCTGTTCTCTGATATCTCCTCTTGTATCGGAGGAGCTGGTAAGCTAAGCAGTTATAAAATGGCTATACTGGTGCATATCTAGGGCTATCAACCAGAGTGTGTTGTGTCCAATTGTATTCATTACTATCAAATGCCTGTAGATATCCAAGACACAAGATGTGTGACTTAATTTCATAATCCAATAAATCTATTCATGTGACCGTGTTGAAGTTATTGCAGTTATTTGAATTTTCATTCTCTGTTTGAAGATTTTGGACCTGAAACATTCTGGTTGCCAACCCTCAATAAGTGATGTAGTGTAAAGTTTCAGAATGAATTTTGTGTGAGTGTAACATACATGATGTGCCCCTAGCGGTATCTGACACTATAAAAGTCTTTTCAACTTCAAGCTTTGACTGCATGAAGGAGTGTGTAATTATAAAATTTATATGTCAAGTTTATTTCTCTTTCCATATCCACATGCAGCTGATGGAATTGAATCAAAGTTTGCAATGACCAATTTGGAATCTAGAGATTCATAGTAGCCAAATAAGCAATAATCGGACATCTTTGGCCCTTCTCACTTTCTAACAAGAACATGGAAATAAAACAGAATCAAAATAATTGTATCTTCTTTTTTTTTTCATTGAAAAAGGAAAAGGAATAGCATACAACTATAAAGCCAGCTATCAGGATCATTAGTTTGGGCTTCGGTTTTCAGAACGCACTGGATACAAAAACAGCAGTTTCTTCCAGATTTTAATTGAGTAACTGCTTTTATAACTCTGTGGAAATCCACGGAAGTTATGTAACTAGATTTCAATCTATCAGAAACGGGTAAAATCTGTCTTTAGTGTCTAAGAGTTATTCTATCACAGGGCATGCTACTACAGCTGATACTGAATTTTGTGAATGGATTTGCTTTTGTGTCACTGGAGAGTCTTTCTGAATGTGTCAGACTTGTGACATTTTATTTGCCAGATGATATAGAATCGTAAAGAAAACTTATATCAGCCAGTTGGGAGCAAATCTCCCACGTTTCAGATGTCTTATGGTACCATGATTTAGAAAAGGATTGCTTGCTTTTTTGTAGCAACATATGAAGAATTTATTTTTTTGTCTAGAGATGGGTAATAGTAGAAAAAAGCATTAAAGTTTCAGAAAAGGTATTTTTGATGTCCAAATTGTCCGTAGATCAGTGGTTGAAATTAATGGTAAATCAAGATGAAAGTTGAAAAATAGATCATCGGAGCCTGTTGATAAAATGTTACTTGTGTTGTAGACATAGACAAAAATGCTGACAGAAGAAAAGCTAGAATTGTACCTGTCATTGTGTTTGCAAATGGTAAACATTATGTTAATGTCTCTACTGTTATGCAATTATATTGTTTGTTTCATTAATCCAGTTCACGTTTTTTGCAAGTTTCAAGATAAACAGATTCTTTAGCAGGGTATTTGAGCATCCCACAATTTAAACTGTATTTTCTTGTCTTATTTATGTTAGTAGTATTTGTTACTTTTATATTTTGCATTCATTGTGTCAGTGATATGATAATTTTTCAGGAAACTTTAGTGCTTGCACTGAGTTTGCTTGGAGAAATCAGTGATCCACCAAGGAAATGTTCCCTGGAGAATGCAGAAATCCACAGCTCAGCCTCAAACTCGGTTAACAGCAGCACTCTCATGCCAAGCAGTGGTCTGTTCTGCAGGAGTATCAGCAGAGAGAGTCGGAAATTGTGCCACACCTACAGTGTGGAGAGGACACCCAGTGTGGACAGTTTGAATGAAGAGGAGATTGATACCACTGTACCGTTCCACCATGAGGCAAAGTTAGAGTTCATTGAGGCAGTCATGATGGTGTGTTTCTCTTGCCACACTATTTTACCATCTCAGAAGGTGAGTTCTATTCTTGAGAACAGACCAGAGGTGATGAAAGATGATGTCGTATTTCACACTGTTGTACATGCTTTTCTAGTAGTGTGAAAGAAAACCCATCAATTAGTATTCCGAATGTCTCCTATTACTTCAGTTATGTTATTACCGATAGTTGAAACTGACAGATATTAATTTTTTATACAGTAGTTGGTTCTCTGACCTGGGGAATGCATAAATGTGATTTTAAAGTTGAGTTTCGATCACCAATGTGTAAATTAAGGCGCAGATTGAAGTTTGATGTCATACTTTTTAATTCTTCTCGAAGAAAATGTGTCTTTTTTTATCATGCTCAAAATGTTGGAACATTTTCTTCAGTTCAAGTCAGTTGTGGCTCAAAATCAAGGAAAATATTAAAAACATAGCAAACTTCAAGACCTTTTAAAATCGCCCACGCACACCTTTCCTTTACATCTTGCTGCGCGTAATATTTTGTTTTTGTAGAATTTAAGGCTCAATGGTTAAAAAACCTTTCATGATTGCTTTGGAGGCCTTACTTCCTTTATGATATGATGTGTTGGCCAACACAAGCAAAAGTATCATACAGTCTTTGAACCAACCAATTGGTCAGCTTACCAATGTGATCCCATTTCTTGCGGTTTCTACTCTACCCTGTCTCATCCCCACTTGAACAACATTGACAAGTGAGAATAAAAAGCTGGATGTGGGCAACATATTGGGGATGAAAGTGAAGTTGCAGCAGACTGCACACAGGACAGTTTGTTTAGTGAATAGTATTGAATGTCATACACCAAATGGTGTTGTTTCATGTCGTGAAATATACAGATGTGACATAATTCAATGCTTGTGGACTTTCTGGTGCCTGTGGCAGTGCTTTTTATGATCACTCTGTTGTTTCTGTCTTCATTTCGGAATTTGGATTGTCAGCTTATTCCATGGAACTGGCACAGAAGTTTAAACAAAATTTCATGCAGATTAAGGGTTATGGGAAAGCTAGTCTTTTAATCACCATTATTTAAAACCAAAACCAAGATACTGATTTTTAATTTTGATAAAAAGTTAGGAGTGAAAGAGACCAAGGCTGGTATATAGGTGCCAGACCGGTGTCTCCACCCATATATTTTGCCTCACACTTACATCATAGGCACTGTTCACACCGCAAGCCAGCAGGATGCAGCTAGCAGTACCTTTTGTGCTACTGCTAGCGAGAAGCACAATTATTGGCAATGAATGACCATCTTGCACCTACACCAGCCTTGTTCTGTTTCACTCATGTTCATGTTTGTGATGTTTTTACAAAGTTTCAAACCTACTGATCAGCTATCTTTTTTCTTGCCTTTAGAAAGGATATGAGGATGAACTCTGGCTGCGTCTGAATTCTGCCCTGAAGAGTTGTATCTACCTGGAACCTTCCAAACTGTCAGCTGTGTTTCAGATGTTGCTTAATGTCGCCTTGCCTTGCTGTCCTTCAATATTGGAATACTCCTACTCCCAGATTGTGCAGATGCTGGTGAGGAAAAATTTTATTTTCTTGATTCAGTATTTTTTGCCGAATTTAATCTCTTGAGAATTCCTAGGATGTACTGATATGGTTAAGGCCAGTAAACGAATTTGATTTTCCAGAGTTTTTTTTAATAATTGTGGAAGATCTGTATGTTTTTTTTTCTTTTGTTTGTATACAATGTTTAACTCGTGTATCAAGTTCATCACAGTGACTTTACTTGAATGCATATGCAAATAACGTGTGTAACAGAAAAATGTATATAGTGCAATAAAACTTTTAAAGAAAGTGACTTTTAAGAATACAGTATATTTTACATTCTGACATAGCTATGTGAAAGGATTTAGGAAAATAACTGAGGCTTATTTTGTGGATGTATGTTTTCCAGAAAATGGCGGTGCCCGGAAATTTTGTTATATTATTTAATCTGCAACACAAATTTTAGTCTCCCCGTGAGAAACAGAACGTCATGGATGCATCCCCGCTCAAAGCATTGGCATCTCATAGACTATGTCATTGTGAGGAAGACTGACAGAAAGGATGTCCTTGTAACAAAGGCGATGTGTGGTGCCGAGTGTGGAACTGACCACACAGACTCATTGTTTGCAAGCTCAGACTAACATTGAGGCGCAATAGACGCCCTCAAGGGAAAGCGCCACCTAAACGCCTAAATGTTTCAAAACTCTGCTCAGCTGAGAAACAGAGCGAGCTCTCATCAGAACTCTCCTCAAAATTGGATTGCGTGACTTTTGACCCTGAGAACATTGAACAGAGCTGGACTGACCTAAATACGACTGTACACTCTTGCGCCAGCAGCACAGTTGGTTTTCATGTCCGCAAGCACCAGGACTGGTTCAATGATAATGATAATGAAATCAAAGTGCTCATCAAAGAAAAAAATAGTCTCATCCAAGCTCACTGCAGTGACCCCTCTTCCACAGCAAAAGCTGATGCACTGCGTGCATGTAAGGGTGTACTCCAGAAGAAGCTGAGGAAAATGAAAAATGGCTGGCTTGAAGAGCGAGTAAGAGAAACTCAGAAATATGCCGACACAAACAACACTAGAAAGTTCTTTGAGAGCCTCCGAGCTGTGTTTGGACCATCCCGCTCTGGCACTACGCCACTTCTTGCGTCAGATGGTTCAACACGCATTGTTGAATTGAATGCCATAATTCAGCGTTGGGCAGAACATTTCGGAGGTGTGCTAAATCGGCCATCAAATATAAATACTGAGTCCATTGACCGCCTCCCTCAGACTCCTATTAATGCAGCTCTTGCCAAGCCATTCACAGCAAATGAGACCCGAACTGCCACAAATCAGATGTCCTTTAACAAATCACCAGGCGTGGATTCAATTCCTGCTGAGGTGTATGCCTTCGGTGGAGAAAAGCTTATTGAAAGGTTGACCGAGTTGTTCAATCATATGTTGAAAGCAGGGAAGCTGCCACAGGACCAAAGATGCTTCAATCATCCATCTGTACAAAAACAAAGGGGACAGCCAAGTCTGTGACAACCATCGGGGAATCTCTCTACTTTCAATTGCTGGCAAAATATTGGCAAGAATGCTTCTGAATCGCCTCTCGTCAAATGACTTGCTTTCGTAAAGAGAGGGGAACGGCGGATATGATTTTTGCTGCCAGACAGATTCAGGAAAAATGCATGGAACAAAATAAAGCGCTGTATATCACATTTGTTGACCTCACAAAAGCATTTGACACAGTGTGTCGTGAAGGCCTCTGGAAAATCTTGGTGAAGTTTGGGTGTCCACCCGAATTCATCACAATAGTGCGCCAGTTTCATGATGGCATGCAAGCTGCAGTCAAAAGCAACGGCAGTGTTTCAGAGCCCTTTGCTGTCACAAATGGGGTAAAACAGGGTTGTGTCTTAGCCCCAACTCTGTTCAGCATCATGTTCTCTGCAATGCTACAAGAAGCCTTTAGCTCTCCTCCTCAAGGGGTAAGCATCAAGTACCGAACTGATGGCAGTCTATTCAACCTCAGGAGACTTCAGGCAAAAACCAAAACCAAAAGTACTCAAGTCTGTGACCTACTATTTGCTGATGATTGTGCACTTCTGGCACACGATGAGGATAGCATGCAAAACTGTGTTGATAAGTTCTCTAGTGCCTGTGACAACTTTGGCCTCACAATAAGCACAAAGAAGACGGAAGTGCTCCATCAGCCTACTCCAGACGACAAGTATCCTGTGACCCCAAATATCAAAGTCCATGACAGTCTTCTGAAGGTGTCAGAGAACTTCACCTATCTTGGCAGTACACTGTCTTCCGCGGCTCGTGTTGATACTGAAATTCTCTCAAGAATCAGCAAAGCCAGCTCTGCATTTGGCAGGCTTCGAAAGAGAGTATGGGATGTCGCCGGCATTCGCACAGACACTAAGCTGAAAGTGTACAATGCTGTGGTCCTTCCCACCCTACTCTATGGGGCTGAAACCTGGACAGTGTACCAATCGCATCCAGAAAGCTAAATCACTTTCATCTGGCCTGCCTTAGAAAGATCCTAAGGATCAAATGGCAGGATAAAATTCCAGACACTGAGGTCCTCAATCGTGCCAAGGAATTGAGCATCTTCTGCCACCTGAAAAAAATTCAGCTACGTTGGGCAGGACATGTTGTCAGAATGCCCGACTCCAGACTCCCTGAGCAAATCTTCTCTGAGCTCTCCAATGGAACCAGGAATGTTGGGGCCCCAAAGAGACGTTACAAAGACACTCTCAAGCAATCACTGAAGGCCTTTGCCATTGATGTGAGTGAGTGGGAAAAGCTCTCGCTTGATCGTGCAAATTGGAGGGCGGCCCTTACCAGAGGCAGCAAAGCATGGGAAGCTGACAGAGTCCAGCAGGCTATCAAAAAAAGAGAACGGCGCAAGAAAAGGCCCAGTAGTACTGAACCAACGGAGCACTCTTGCCATTTATGCGGAAGGGTCTGCAGGGCAAAAATAGGACTTATCAGTCACATGAGAAGCCATAAGTCATGAAAGAACAGTCTTTCCATTCTGTCCTCTGTGTCCTTTAGTTCTCTTTATTGTCCATGTGTTGAAATTCTCAACAATTTCTGTTCTTTATTCCTCTGGTGTTGTTAAGGTCATCATCATACCTGATGGTCGAACTATTATTATTATTTAATCTGCATTAAATGTTTACATGATTAGAACCTGAGAGAACGTGAGGACATCGCAGATGAGGATGAAGTCAGACAACTACTGCAACAGGGACTGGAGGAAGATGGTGACACCATTTTCACAGAACATGGTTATGAGGGAGACTCTGAATGTTCAGTGTGTTTTGACTGGAAGAGAGGTTGGCATTGATACTTTCAACTTGTTATTATTTCCATTTCAAATCGAAAGAGAACTGAAAATGTTTGCTCCATTTATTTTGATGTGATGATTCATCGGTAATTTATTTGAAGGCAGTGTAGGAACTCTTAAAAACTCATATTTTTGTCAAGCAGAATTTAGGCATTTGCTGTTTTGTAATTTTCAGGAAAGATGCAATTAATACTTTGTCATTTTTTTTATTGATGGTCCAGTGGAAAAAATATACGTATAATTAAATATTTATGCTTGGCAGCAACTATCCCTTTTTCATTTGTTGCTAAAGGTTTACCATTACTTAAGTGTGCTTAATGATACGATCATCATTTCTTATGGTAAGTCCACTTGCCATCATCAATAGTTTTGTTGTTTATAAATATGTTGGTGAAAGTGAAATCATTCCCTGATGTTGCAGGTCTAGAATGCAGTCTTCAGAATCAAGCTTTGCATAACTTTGGTGCCAACTCCAGACCCTGTGTGCCAGCTGCCTTCCGTTTATTTGTGGAGTTGATGGTTTCATGCCATAAAATTGCCGCTAGAGGGGTCATCCTGCACACTGTGGCTCTGCGGCTCTTGCAAACACTACGTTCCAGCAAGAGAGCTGTCAGAGCGTTCTGCGCAGAGAATCTCCTGGAAGTTTTGATTAATGGGTTTAGAGACGTACTGATACACTGTCCAGCTAATGGAAAACGTAAGGCATTTTTTGACTGGTAATTTTAACATGCCACCATAGATTTGAGTTGATGACAGGAGCCAGAATCCCAGCACACCGGGCATCCTCATAAATGTTCCTCTCCCCACTCAAAGATCCTTTTGAGGGTTTTCCCATATATGGTCCCAGGGGCCAGCTGGTTCCATATTTGTTGGGTTCGTCCGGCCTTGTCGCACATCCTTCCCTCACGCCATCAGCATCCCGCCCCAATCATTCTGATTATGGGGGGCACCATTATATCTTTTATTTGAGTTTTAACTGTCAGCACCTGTAAAGAGTGAGACCACCATTTCCATTTTGGTGGGAAGTGTGAGATAAAATCATGAACATTTTTTTTTTTTCACTGCATTGTACACGGCGTACAAAAACCGGATACTTTAGTTGGCCGCCGGTAATAGGCTGGAGGCGCCCGCAGTCGTTGGGCCGTGATGGTGATCGCGGTTACTCAATCAGCGAGCGCCGTAGGATGGTTGTTGCAAAACGTGGTTTTTTGTACTTTATCGGGGAGTTATTACGCTAACAACATTTGGTTCAGCGATTAATTGTTAGTGGGCAGCAGTAGGCAAATGCTGTCAGTGTAAGATATCGAAAGAAAAATACTTAAATATTGATTGGTTTAGTTGTAATAGGTAGTTAAAGTTGACCCTATTTCAATGCTGACACTGTTGTTAGATATGACATAATAAAGATCCATAATTCGGTAACCACTGGTCGGCTCCCGTTCAAATTTACAACATATGAAGTAGACACATGTACAAGCTTTCTCACCAAGTGGGCTTTTTCTCCGCAGCTTTTATAATGCGTACAGGTCAATTTAAACAGCTACGTGTTGTTACTTTGCATATTATGTCGCTCTTACTCTTAGCTTGCACTTGCCGTCTCCTCGTAAGAATGTTCGCGCATTTCTTTTACTTAGAACAGCTTATTTATGTACACTAAATACAGTTTTGAACTGCCTCACAATTTGGTTCATTGTTGTGTGGAGGGATCGGTCTCTGAATTTTCATTTGGCCGCACTTTAGACCAGGGTTTGACTGTGCAGCTCAGTGACGGAGTTACTTGCGACAGATGGATTTTCATGATAAATTCTAGTTTACGAAAGTTATCATTGATACTACATCCTTTTTTTTTTTTTCGAGTTTGGCGATAGCTTGGTGGCTACTCGCACTGCCTTGCTCACCCAGCAACCCAACCCGAATGTTATTGTCTTATAATTATAGTATAGTATGTAGATCTAGTGATGTTCTACAATGTGCTGTTCTGGGATTGTTTTGTTGGGCAACATCCTCCTGTATGTCACATTGTAATTGTCTATCAGAGTTTGAAATCCAGAGAGTGATTCTGTGTGGATGGGTTTAGTGTATGAGATGGCTCTGTGAACTTGACTGAAAGAGTTGTTGAGATAGCCGAAGGTCATTTGCAGCATACATGCCTCCTCGATGATGAATGGGGTTGCGTGTATGCGTTTTTGCCTGAGTGACAATCTCTTCAGTGAGGCTGAGATTTTTATGGCAGTGGTTACCAATATATGACCTGCTGCTGTAATAAGCACGTGGTGAGATTCTGTGTGTTTTGAGAATTCAAGCGAAACAGGAAGTGAAAGGGCCAGAGTTTGGGGTGAGCCCAGAAAATGTGCTAAGAGATAATGCATCTTCTGTCTGCTTCAATTCTTGTGTGTATTTTGTTTTGTCGGCGTCCGTGTCGCTGAAAATTATGCTAGTTACATTTATATAGGGTATGTCCTGGCTGGTTGTTTCAGTGTGAGGTATGTTTTGGTCATTTGTGTTTGTTTTAGAGAGACTTGTGCTTTGAGAGTCTACAGTTGTGTGTTTTTGTTTTTTTTTTCGGCTGCTGAGGTGAGACGACTGGGATGCAAACTGCTTCAGTAGGACGCAGCCGTGAGGCATTCGCTGCCTCTGTGTGAACAGAGAATACATGCTGTTTCGTTACAGTTGGGGTTGTATTCGCTCCAAATGTTTAAACTGTTTTCAATAGTAGGTCGGAGAATCAAGTGAAACAGTGCTTTGTTGACGTTTAGCATCCTGAACTATCTTGTAACATTCTGGACAGATATATTTGGAATGTTTCTCGATATAGCCTTCCCTGATATCTAGTCGGTAGACAAAAAAAAAATGTCGCAAGCAATTGAACAAAAAAAAATGGTTTTTGGCCTGTTTTTTCTTCTTTTTTTTTATCTTCTAAACACATGTCACAGGCTGTCCAGAGCAGAAGTGTGTTTATTTCGTGCATGATTCACGTTATTATTATGTTCAAGCAGTTTATTACATCACAAGAAAGTCAGTAGTTTGGCCAACCTAACAACAATAGGTGAGCACGTCACATACAAATTGATATAGCATTCCAACTAAATCTGAGGAGTTAATGAAATTAGCGCAGGCACATCAGGAATTATTTCTGATCACACAGATGAAAACTGCAAACTGTTCTCGCTGGCCATTTTTGTGTAATTAACAATAGTTTATCTGCAATTGGGCACGGAAAAAGTACAAAATATAGGTAATAAACATATGTGCATAGAACAAAGACAAAAGCACGTAGAAAGCTGGGATTTGCATAGACTGTAAGGGAAAGATTGTTGCTGGAGTCTTCATAGTAAGACATCGGGATGGGTCCATGGGGACTGTCGCAATATCAAAAGAGTCGAATTTCAACATGAAAGCGTCTTTCGTTAATTGCTGCCCGTGGAGCGAATCTGACCGCATTGACCCCGGTGAGCATTCCTGTGCACGAGATTTATGACCGCCAGCCGGCGATAACTAAGAGAGGTGATTTTGAGCATTTTTGTACGCCATGTGTAACGTATTTGAATTTGGAAGAGTTGACAGATATCCAGATTTTTTTTTTAATGTTCGCTTTGGGTAGTTACTTATAGTCGTAGTGTTAAAAAGACTTTTGTTTACAGAATATTTCATGGACAAAGTTTTATTTCTACTGAAGGTAGCAATTTGTAATTATTCTTCTCTAATATCATTGCAGAGTCCACTCTTCAGGAGATTATTCTGTCCTTGGTGCAAGTTATTGCTCAGAGTGAAATCTGTGCATCAGAGTTGCGGCAGCTATTGCGCCTTTTTCAAGACAACACAGAAACATCTGTAATTTATTTTTTAATCTTACCATTATTGTGGACTTGCCATGGAAGATATAGGTGGTTCATTTTGTTGTTACTTTATATGCCCTACACTGTTCTGCTGTATTTGAAAGTAATGGTGGTCATGTTGTTATTATCAGGTAAAACTTTTTCAGTCTTTGCTGAATGCAATGAATTTGAGCCTGTTATAGCAGTCTTCTTCTCCTGTCATCGCCTCTTTAAAGTGGAAGGGTTGATGTGGCACATTTGTTCTTTCTTTGCAGATTTGAATTTTTTTGGAAAAAAGTATTTCATTTAAAATATGAAATTAAGAAAACAGTATAAGTTTTATTACATAACCAGAGACCAGAAGAAGTCAGAAGTGAAAACAAAAACCCTGTCAAATGAGTTTGCATTTGAGTGTATGACTATTGGGGATTAAGAGTAAACCTTTTATTTGTTAATTTATCTGTTTATTTTTATTATGTTTGTTTTCTTATGTTTCAGAACTCTTTGCTATCCACACTGTTGGCAGTGATAGAGAAAAGCAATGTGTGCCCAAACACGTCTATTACTTTTCCAGTGAAAACACTGATGGTGACAGGGCCCCCAGTCAGCTCCTCCAGTGAGTTAGGTAAGATAGTTCACATTTGTTCTAAGACATATTGCAATAGTTTAACCCTTGGAGACGTGGGTATTTTTGATGTTACTCTTCTAGAAAGACCGGGGTTCACAGGACAAAAAACGATAATGCATTTACAACAATAGGTAGATCCTGCGCCGATATGTACAGATCCGCAGATTTTATGAAACAATCATTCTGACTGGCTACAAGACCATGACATGACTAATCAGAACTGCTTTCTCATTGGGCCAATATTCGGCTGATTGATCTTTTTCGCTGTCAAACACTTGAGCTGATGATTGGCCCCATCGTCTTTTTCACTGTAAAATTGGACCAATCATCAGCTCTATCATCTTCTACGGATAAATAGATTGTCTCTATCTCCTACGTCATTATTAAATTTTATTAAATCATCAATGTCAACAGTATTACTTCTGCATTGTGGCAGTTATCAGTTTTGATTAACTTATCATCCTTACTCTTTGTTTCAGAGAACATCCAAAATTATGTCAACAAATTTAGTTTTCTTTGTGAAACCCAAATGAAACACCATGTCATGATTGAGCAGTGGATAAAACAAAGTGAAGTGGTTTGCTTGAATTGTATTTTTATTTTTCGTAGGAATGTCACCAGAAGACAGCCTTGATCCATCAGAAGATGAAACTGTTTGGGCTCGCACAGCAGTGGAGATTGATGTTCCTGTCATTACCTGGCCACCCAATCCAAGAGGTTTCTCAGTAGCCATGTGGATGTGCGTAGATTCTTGCCAGGGAGGACGGAAAGGAGGATCAGATGGATCTGGCCAGGAAAGAGGTTTGTTATTGTGTATACATGGTAGAAATTTTCTCATTTAATTTGTCTGTAATAAGGTATTTGCAAATACAAATGTATTTTTTATATTTAAATAGCACTTTTCTCAAGTTGTTAATATTTTCAATAATTCATGGCCTTACTTTAACATAGAAGTATTTCTGAACTGGTGGAAAGCCTTTGTTTGACAGACATGAGAATTGTGAATTGTCCACATCAGTTCTTGGCTAGCTGGTGAGATTGTCTCAAAAGCAACAATCACAATAATATATTATTTTCCACTATGTGTCTTCACCAATTTGTGAATAAGAATGCTGACCATGCTGCCAGAAAGAGCAATAGAAATAGGATGAATGTTTACACACTAAAAACATTCTGCTGATATTTCAAGGAATTCAGAGCATGAATGAAATTACAATATACTTTTGTTTTAGATAATGTGGTGTATTTTGTGAGAAGAGTTTAAAATTTTCAGAGTATCTTAAACACACAAGTTCTGACTTGTTGTTGTGTAATTTCGTCATTCCAATGTATAGGAGGCAAAGGACACTCAGATTCAGAGGATGGAGACAGGTATTTGCCCCTGGGCCCTCGGCTGCCTCTAAGTGACTGTCTACTGCTTTTTGGAATAGGAAACAAGGAAAAGATGCTTGAAATTTGGCTACACCACAAAACGGCTTCACTTTACTGCAGGTGAAAAGCGATAGTTTCTTAGCTCTGCATACCATTCCTGCTGATACTACATAGGGGTTGCCAAGCCACTATTTAAGCGTTATATGTGATATCAAGGTGTGTTTTCAATTGTACATAGATGGAAACGGCAAAAATCCGTCAAGTAGTAAACGGAAAAAGTGTTTCCTGGTATACAGAAATGGCATTGCCATATACATGAACACATTCCTTCTATTTCACCACCTGAAGGGTTTTTGGTGTTTCTGTTGCAATTTGTGTACACTTGAAAACAGCTTTAGACTGGCATATTTACTTATGCAACAGATTAAAGATTTGTTTACAATGTCAGTAACAATAGATTGGGCTAGACAAGGCAATTATAATTGAAACACAAATATTTTATAGAAAAATAATGAAATACTTTATAAAAAAAAGAAGTGATGAAATACAGTACAAAGAAAGGAGTGATCAGATACAAAACAAGGAAGTCTTAACCCTCTTTTCAATTTATGAATTATTCTATGAATGTAAATTTAAAATGGTGGTGATAGGGGAATCGAGGTATATGAGCATACGTACACACAAATTTAAAAAAAAAATATTGTCAGAACAGTATGTATTACTAATGTCTGAAAGAGTTAGACTGTACTTGTATATTTGTGATTATTTTGCTGTCCTTGGTTCTCCACTGTTGAGTGTATTTACTGATATTTGAGGGGAGTAAGAGTCTTATTAAATCCACAAAAGCATCACGCTCATAAGCTATTATTTTGTTCATAGATTGACAGAGGGTTACGAGGAAACATTTGTGTTGAAGGAGCAAGTCTTTGAACGAATGTTCATCCCAAACAAATGGCATCTTCTTGTTGTCTCATATGTGGAGGATTTGGATGGCAGCACTTTTGTAGGCAAGGTAAGGTTACCCTTATTCTAATTTGGGGCTCGAGGGTGAACTTGTAAGCACCCAAAAATGTCATTGCTATGGAATTATGTGTACTGCCTCATTTTTTTATGATAAATTATGTGGACATATCCATTTTGGACAACATGCAGTCTTCATTATTATGTATTTATGATTTTTTGAGCTGCATGAAGAAAATAGAATAAACAGCAACTTTTTGTCGAATAAAATGGAAAAGTTCATACGGAATTTCATTCTTCGCCTTTCTTTACACAGTACTGGTCAAAATTCGGCTTATCACACCTGTGCGTTGTGGAAAAAATTGTTTTGCGATAAGTTCAGACAGCCTTTGCATCAAATCCAAGTGCTGTTATTTATGTGATCTAGAGCTAGATGTTGGGGTTGGGGCTTGTATAAACAATTCGAAAGATTTATCTTGTTTCTATTACTTAACAATTTCTCTGCACAGTGCAGTGGAACATGAGCTGAAAACAGTTGAAACAAAATGATATTTACATACAGACATGACCTCTTTATTCCTTCCCGACAAAGTCCAAATTGAAATAATGGTACAGTGGTCACCGCCTAACAGCACGCCGGCTACCAGCATGATCCTTCTAACAGCACGCTTTTGAAAAAAAACATAATTTTTTCTATATAAAAGGTCCCCTCTAACAGCACGCTTATTTAAGTACCATTCGCCTAAGAGCACGCTTTTTTCATATCAGAGAGATGAAAAATTTTTACATACGAAGTGTATTACATGTACTTGACCACCAGACAGGCAGGCGCTATTTGCAATGAACCTGTGAAGGCGCCGCTACTTTAATCAGTTACGTACTTGTATAGGCAGATCAAGCTGGCATGTGAGGGTGGGGTTGGAGTCAACAGAGGGTATGGGACCCCCATAATCTCTTGCCAGACAGACACGCACTCTTTACAATGGACACATGGCGACGGTGCTGCTTTGATCGGTGCATATGTAGATCAAACTGACTGTATGGGGGGGACAACAGAAGGTTTGTGACCGTCCTAATCAGTTGCAAAGGTTTGAGTGGGCGGATAGGAAAGAACAGAGAAAACATTCATCCCACTTGGTTGGTTTTTGCATCTGATCGGCTTTTGCATTCGATTGGTCGGATTCTTACCAATTTTGTCATGATTAGGCCTTAATTTACCACACGGCATAAGGCCTCAGTCTACATTGATGAGTTTAGGGACACTTATGAGTGTTAATCACACAGTGCACATGCCTGCATGGTTCCCTCCCCCATGCGCCTAACAGCACGTTCGCCTACCAGCACGCTAAACACTGTCTCTCGGGTACCGTGCTGTTAGGCGGTGACCACTGTAATATCAAAACAATCCAAGACAGGTGATAAATATACTGAAAAGAGTTTTGAATGTGTGGACTTGTCATTTCACTTTTGTTCCTTTTTCCTGTAGCTGAATGTTGTAGTTGACGGATGGCAAAAGCAGTCAGCTGTACTAGACCATCCAGCCTCATTAAGTAGGAAGAACGGACAGCAGCGACCATTTTTATGTCTAGGTGATGCTCGTAATGTCCTGACCAAGCCAGACACTGGTACTTGGAGACTGGGGACACTCCGATTGTTTAGAGGTGAGGATGTTTCAGTTCATATGTGGCACACTGTCACTATGAATCATTACTATTTTCTACAATTCCCAGACATCATAGGCTTTATCAAATATGGGATCATTTCAGTTATATGTTTTTAGAGCATATATTGCAGAACTACACACTCTTCTCAGCACTACAAGAAACATATTGGCCCAAACCCACTGACCTAAATGTCAAACTCTATGGTGCTCTGCCAGAACTGCAGAAAACTGTAGATTTTCTTAAAAGAACAAATCTGTAGATTTAGACTGGTGAACGAAAGAAGAAGAATATTTCTTTACTGGCACATTTTATGGCAACAGAGACATAACTAATAATCTGTTGTACATATAAAACCTGGTCAATGTTTAACAAGCAACCTACTGCTGCTCATACAGCTCAGATTTGTAGGAAATTTTGAAGTGTCATCCTTTCAAGCCGCAGAGGGTCGGGGTTTTAGGTTGGGGTTTTTTTAAGTTTGGAGACTTGAAATGATGGAAAAGTATGCTTTTTAGTTTGCTTTGACTTTGTGGTGCTGATTTTTGCCTTCAGTTCTTTTTTCATGAACACATGAGGCTGTATCATCACTTCCTGCCAGTTAGTTTAAATTCGAGTTAAGCAATTTTGTGGATGACCATATGCATCTCTGCACCTATACTAATCTAACTTTCATTGCAGTTATGCCTTGTGGTTTTGTTGTTTGTAGAAGGAGGCAAATACTATACTATGAGACATTGATAAACAGTGCAGTAAGACGCCGTTTTGAGAAGAGAAGATTTTTTAAAGTGTTATGTACATAAGATTACAAAATTTTTATCCTGCCTAGCTTTAGAGTCAATTAGAAATGACAAAAAATATGGAATTTAAATTTAATTTCAAGTATTAATTTTAGATGTCTCAGATGCCGGCATAAGTGATGACTGGTGGTTTCACTTGTACTGTCTCGGGCCCAACCGTACAGGCATAAGCAAATGTGACTGTGGAGAACTGCGTGCCTGCTACACACCAGCAATGCTAAAACACATGGCCACTGTGCCACATTTGAATTGGGATGTTCTGGTGGGTGTCTCACCAGTCCCAGATATGGACAGAGCCAGGGTATGTAAATGCCACTCGTTTGTTATTTTGTTTCTGTGGGATAATTTAAATTCATCAGAAGATGGACCACACCTGTTTTTGTGACCCACCTGCCTGGAAGCTGTTCTTTTGTGTTATCCACTTTGTAAATGACTCACCTCCCTTACATGGACTAGTGTAGTTTTCTACCCCACAGTTGCAGGTGGTTGGCAGGCACTTCTGGTAGGTCTCCTTCTGTTCTGTCATTCTGATATATTCTGTCTTTCATTTTGTGTTTTGTTCTACCACAACCTGTCTTATTGTGACCATGTGCTTTCGCCAAACTCAGACTTCAAACTTCTAGCCCATAGTTTGAATGTGATGAAGCTTTACTATTCCATGTATGAAAATGTTTTTACTCTTTTTCAAATATGGCAAACTCCATGTTCATGTATTTTGTCCAGCATTGGAAAACATTTTGAAGTAAAATAAATTAGTGGCAGTATTAGAATCTGGAGGCACACCCAAATGATGTGTGGAAAATTTCTGCTGTTCAATGCACAATTCCAGAATACTGTCCATGAGTGAGCCAAGATTTTGTTGTGTAGCCTTTAGAAATGCCGATTGCCCCAGAAAGTTTAAATATAACATAAATAATGTTTAAAATATACCTTCATCATCAGACAGCTCAAGTGCTTCTTTACAACGTCAGCCATCCAGAGATGTTCTCTGCATTTGCCACACCCCACACTCCAACTGTAAGCCGGCATGATGATCTTGGCCTAGTTCCATCTGCTGGGGCTCCCTCAGACTTGCTGACTCAGAAACCCGTGATCCTGGCCACCAAACTTCGAGGCAGGCTGAAAGTCAAACATGTCAACACATTAGAGACTGCAGTGGAACAAGCTGGAGGAATTGAAGCATTTCTGTTTTTTGTAGCGAAGGTAAGAGTTAGTTTATGATTTATAGATACCAGATTAAAACTCTGTATATCTCAATTCAGCCAAAATACTCCATACATTTTTGGTTTGTCTTTGCCTTTCTAATTGAAACTGCGATGTCTTTGTCAATGTCCTCCTGAAAGAAAGAAAAAGTAGAAACTTATTTTTATATATAAGAAGAAATCTTTGGAGGTATTGGTCTTATATATATTTATTCTTTTTGAATTGACATAACAGCACTTTTCCCATTATAGTAAGTTGAGTTTAACTGTTTTACAAGCAAACCAAGAAGATTTTAGTTTGTTAAAGATAACCCTGGATCTGGTGATTGGCATGAAATTCGTTTCAGCACCCCGGGTGGCAGCTTTTTTTTCTGTGATGAAAAGTATATTTTCAGAGACTTGTATTTCAATACCAGTTGACTTACAACTTCTGGAGTGAAACTTGATGACCAGATTTGCTATATATTATAAACTTTTCTCATGCAGATCTATGAAGACAGCATGAAAGCAGTGAAAGATGGTGGCAGTGTGGAAATGGCTGAGCATCTGCAGGGGAAAGCTACACACATCTTGTTTCAGTTGGTACATCAGTTCCCAACAGTTGCACAAGCATTTGTTGATACCAGTGGTTACGCTATGCTGGCCAAGGTGTTAACAAGCTCCATAAGCATTGTCGGATACCAGCTATTGAAGGTACAAATTATATCATTTTCCCCATGAAATAGTTATTACAAGAGTGTATAATAATTGCATGCCAGCTTTGGAACATTGTTTCCATTCAGCTATTTTTATATTTCCAGCGTAGTCATAATGAAGTATCTTTGTATATTGACAAATTTCAGAGCATTTTCTGTCCCTGCCATCATTTAGTTTTCAAACCTTTAGCCTTCCTCATTCCCAAATTAGAAATTTAACTTGATTTATAAGTTTCCACCATTTTGATAAGTTAAACCAAATTTACTAAATACAAGATGAGACGACTAGCGCATTTTACAAAGCCAGTGTAGGGAAAATATTGAATTTTGTTGACTGTTCAGCTATCGCTGTAGGCCTCAATTGAAGTCACTTATATTATAATTATAACTTCAGTCACTGTAGGAAAACTAACTTTGGCAATAGTTTTTTTTTAGTCAAAGTAGCACGGTAACAAATCCGCATCATTAATTTATCCTTATATCAAGAATTCTTTTCATGCAGTGGGCTCGTCCACATCAGCAAGCAAAGGGTGTGCACAATTTTTTTTAGAGGTGTGAAGGAAGGAGCGCCTCATCTTATTGCATCAATTGTCTTTTGTTAAACGTCTTTTGTTAAATCAGTAAAAATTGAGTTCTTCTTTTCAGGTTCTCATAGACGCCTGCACAAAGTCAATGTAGGGAAAATAATGAATTTTGTGGACTGTTCAGCTATTGCTGTGAGCTTTGATTGAAGTCACCTATTTTATAATTATGACTTGCACTGTTGGAAAACTGACTCTGGCAATTGTTTTATTTAGTCAGAGCAGAACTGTAACAAATCCGCATCATTAATTTATTATTATATCAAGCATTCTTTTCATGCAGTGGGCCCCTCCTGGATCAGCACGCAAACTGTGTGCACAATTTTTTTAGAGGTGCAAAGACAGCAGCGTCTCATCTTATTGGCATCAATTATCTTTGATTAAATTATAAATCAGTAAAAATTGAGTTGTTCTTTTCAGGTTCTCATGGATGCCTGCACAAGTGAATCTGTGTTCAAATTTATTCCCGACTGTCAGCACCCAGTGTTACGGAACCATCCAGAAGCTGTTATTCGAGATGTGGAAATTCTCAGTCAGCTGTTGTTGCAGTGGAGAATCTGGCATAAAGCTGGGGATGAAATCACCACCATGTTATTTGGGGCTCTGGAAGCCTTGGTTAGCCCCAAACACCCGTACCGCAATTTTAATCTCAAGCAAATGCAGGCTGGAGGTGTCATGAATAAGATTTTCAGTATTTACCTAGTAAGTTTCAATTATTTCACTGTCAGTAGTCAATCTTTTCATTATCGAATTATTATATTTTCTAGCATTTGTTGCATTCCACATATTTAAAAGACAATTTCGACAGAGTGTTCATGAAGACATGCTTGAGCTGTGGTTCATGAACATTTTTCTGCATTTTTGGTTTTAATTCATACACAAACACATGTGACAGAACAGATTTATAAGCAGTCCAGTGTTTGTTTAAGCATTCTGAGCATTTCTAGTACATGCAGTGTTATCTCAAGAATTTGTGATGGCCTTTTTCCTGGGACAAACAAGTGGTCTGAAAGTCATGTGCTGTCTCAAAACATTAAGATATTAAGTACTTGCTGCTGCATTCCATCTCATCCAGTCTCACGCGGAGACGTCAAATTCAGAATGAGTTGCTTGTCTGCGCTGGATTAAGTGCTGAACAGTATCGTTGTGCCAGTTCTCTTAACTGGTTAATTAACAACAGAATCTGCCTCAGTGTACAAACATGCTGCTGTTCATGAATTACTGAGTAATTAACAATAGAATCTGCCTCAGTGTACAAACATACTGCTGTTCATAAATTACTGGATAATTAACAATAGAATCTGCCTCAGTGTACAAACATACTGATGTTCGTAAATTACTGAGTAATTAACAATAGAATCTGCCTCAGTGTACAAACATACTGCTGTTCATAAATTACTGGATAATTAACAATAGAATCTGCCTCAGTGTACAAACATACTGATGTTCGTAAATTACTGAGTAATTAACAATAGAATCTGCCTCAGTGTACAAACATACTGCTGTTCATAAATTACTGAATAATTAACAATAGAATCTGCCTCAGTGTACAAACATACTGATGTTCGTAAATTACTGAGTAATTAACAATAGAATCTGCCTCAGCGTACAAACATACTGCTGTTCATAAATTACTGAATAATTAACAATAGAATCTGCCTCAGTGTACAAACATACTGATGTTCGTAAATTACTGAGTAATTAACAATAGAATCTGCCTCAGTGTACAAACATACTGCTGTTCATAAATTAGCTAGTAATTAACAATAGAATCTGCATGAGTGTACAAACATACTGCTGTTCATGAATTACTGAGAAATCAACAATAGAATCTGCCTGAGTGTACAAACATGCTGCTGTTCATGAATGACAGAGTAATTAACAATGGAATCTGTCTCAGTGTACAAAGATACTCAGCTGTTGATGAAGAACTCTCTTTCACATTCGTGCTCAGGAACGAATCCAAGATGCTCAGCCATCACTGTCAGTGACTGTCAGTCAGTCAGCATCCAAAGTCATCAAAAGTCTGCTGGGGTCACCACCCGACCTACATTTGCTGATGGCAGTCATGGATTTCTTACTTCTGGTTCACCCCGCCCCTAATGGGTTTATCAGCTTTACACCTGGGTCATTCTACTTCAAGCTGTGGTGGGGTAAGTCCTTTCACTGCACTATGTCAGATCCTTCTTGGTAAACTATCATAACTCAGTTTTTACAACTTTTTCAGGATAAACCAAAAACTGATCAACTTCCTCTGTCTTGATAGTAATGACATTTAAAAAAAAAATTTAACCCCTTCCCTTCTTTGCCCAGAACTGTTCCGGGTTGTCTAATCTAGCTATACTGCCATGTGCCCAGAACTGTTCCGGGTTGTCTAATCTAGCTATACTGCCATGTGCCCAGAACTGTTCCGGGTTGTCTAATCTAGCTATACTGCCATGTGCCCAGAACTGTTCTAGACCTAGTTCGTATGCATTTTTTGGGTGATCATATGGAGACAGTTCCTGAATTATGATTGTTTTGTATTTTTTAGTAGTTCCCCTACTTGCTTGCGTCATTTGTGTGTATTTTGAAAGTGGGGGATTTATGGTATGCAATTTTTAAGATTTGCTTGTTTGTCCCCTTTTGCACCCGGCATACAAGTGGAAATCTGTGTGGCAGGAAAGCGGTTGACCCTTAGGTTTCAGATTTTAACCTCCAACTTATAACACAACATGTGGACTGTCAAGGGCTTCAAGCATATGAAATATCTCAATTTTTAAAAAAAAAGTCAAGTTGCAGTAGTTTGCCATGCAGCTCTGGATAACACATTTTGCGAAGGTCTCGTGAGTGTAGCAGCTACCAGCTTTTACTTCTGCTGACAATCAGTCTCCCACCAGTGGGGCATCCCCATCTAACTGATTTTGGTCTTGAAGGCGCATTATTATTATTATTATTTATACTGAAAGAATTTCTCCAGTTTCAGACAAGCAGTAATTAGAATTTAATCCATATCAAAATCTGTGCAGGCCCATTCTTGGGGATTCCTCACTCTAGATAATACTGAAATGTGACTAACGCAATCAGAATTGCCCAATAAAATGTTCTTGCAAAATTGCTGGGTTAATGGGCAAAATATTTGTCATTATCATTTATCAAACATGTAGTCAGACATCTTACAGAGTAAGTTTATGTGATCTGTGGCTTGAGTAAGTTCTCTGTGTTTTAACTCTTTGTGTGCCAATCACCCATATATTGGCGCCTTCCACTGGTCACTTTGTTGGAATCACCGATGTATTGGTGCACAAGAATGATAAGCTATTTTGATTCGGTTAGAAAGAAAGTCGACTTTCTATTCATAAATGTTGCTGCAGTCTTCATTCATCTCCCCGACTGTTTTCTTCCTGTATCAGCAAACATGGAAAAATTCATGGCACACAAAGAGTTAAACTATTTTTTTGCAAGTATCAGAAAAAGCTGATGATAGTGAAGAGAGAAAATTAACCTTTTCTTCACAGATGGTGTAAAACCTCGTTCTTCGAGTGTTGGCCAGAAACAAGTTTGGAAGAATGCCAAACCCACAGGTCTTGACAGAATGGAATCTGCACCAAATGACCACCAAGATAGAGACTATGGTAAAGTCTTATAATTGGCCTATCTTATTTATTGTTTCATGCATGTATGATTCTGAAATTTATCTCATTTACGATGCATTCAGTCAGTGTCAGTGCTGTCTCATGTCAGCATAATGACTATCTATTGAAAATGTGTGATAAAGTTTGTTGTTAATAAAGCATATATAAACAATTTTGGAACATTAAACTGTCAAGAGAGGATTGAGATATGTTGTTGTGATATGAAGGCAGGTTTACAGAATGAATATTTTTACCTTTTTATTTTGTAAAGTTCCAAGTGCTGCCTCTGAATGCATGTCACGTTGAAATGTTTTTTCCCCAGAAGAAAAATTTGTTGGTTTTTTTCCCGCACAGATTCGAAAGAGGAAGACGAAAAAGACTATGACTTTGAATTCAAAGCTGGGGCATCTATGTCCAGTGGCAGCTATAGTCAGCCTCATGATGATGACCTGGAAGAAGAAGAGGAGGAAGACTTCAAATATCCACCCCTCAAACCAACCAATACTGGTTTTGAACAAAGCCAAGACCATGATGCTGACTACGAAGAGAGTGATGTAGGCTGGACACACAAAGACAAAAATCAAAAGAAATCCTTTCATAGTAAAAAAGGTACCAGTGATGCCAAGCTGTCACCAAACACGTTGAAACTTGCACACACAAGTGATGTCACTAGCAGCTATGGTGAAGAAGAAGAGATGGAGACAGGAACCCATGGCAAAATGCCTGTAAACAAAACAAATGGTGTAGAGAAGTCTAAGACTGATGAGATCACATCTGTGCCAGAAGGTAGCAGTGATGAGGTGAAAGAAAAAAGAGTGTTGTCTCTGCGGAGGAAACTCATGTACTCCAGCTCTGATGCGTCCGATGAAAACAAGCATGGAGATTCTGAGGCTGAGTCAGGTAGAAAAGATGAGGATGTAAATAAACAAGATGATTCAAACAGAGAGGATGATGACAGTGTTGAAGGAGACATGGTTGATGGGGATTCTGCCGTACCTGATGTTATGACAAGTAGCCTTGAAGAAGAGAATGATGAGGGGTTGATGACCTTGTGTGTCAGTGAGTTGTGTTTAACAAGCTGAAACTGGATTTTTATGTGTACGGAAACAAACAGCAACGGAAACGCCAGAAAGCCTTCAAGTATGAAATAGAGAGAGTGTTTTCATGTGTACGGAATCACCATTCTGTACACATAGAAATATCCTTTCTTTTTACTCCTTGATTGATTTTTGACGTTGACGTTGCCGTTTCCGTTTCCGTAAACATGAAAACCTTGTAATTATTTTTTTTATGGCTGACTTTTGAGATATAAATGAGACTGCGACAGAATGTGATTTTGGACATATTTGTCACTCTCATCTATGAAATAACATGGGAAATCAGTGGTTCAAAGATTGGTCAGAAATTATAACATTAGATAAATTTGTAAATTTTTTTGTGTCATAGAAAAATTTCCATTTTGAATAACAGATGTCAAAAATGGTGGACAAAGTTTTGCAGCTTAAAGCAATCTTTTGTCACAGTCTCAGTTCATTTTTTCCCTTGACTTCTGGAGTATAACTAAACTAAACCTTCATATATTGGATTGGAGTTGCCCTTAAACAATTAAATTTGGATAGATGCATCAGTGATGGTGTTTTACTTCAGTAAGCTGTGAGTGTTGTTTTTTTTTTACAAATATGAATTAGCAGGTGATCATTATGGAGAATCAAATTGGTTCACTAGTGCATGAAAGTGGTTTATCCTTAGATCAATATATAGTATCTGAAGCTAGACAGTTTGGGCTTACGATCTAATCTTTAAAAAAAGACTGGTATATCGTCGACCAGCTGATGAAACCGTGAATCCCACATTAGACAAATTTTTCAGGAGAGACAAATAAACGTTTAAACATTCTCCTCGCGTTATAATTGAGCAAAAAACGATTATAAGTTGTTTGTTTCGATTTAATACACCCTCTATATATACATTTTTATTGAATATTGTAACAGTTTTTGAGAAATGTGGGATTAACGATTTCATCACATCAAAATCCGGCTGATGAAGTCGTGAATTCCCCAAGTGGTGGAATTCACGTTTTCATCAGACGAAAATCGGTCTATGGTCTGTTGGATTCACGATAATATACCATGATCGTCAGTTGGCTTTTCAGCAGTACTGGCATAAGACAGCAGTTTTCTTTTGCATACATAACGAGACACATAACAAAGAGGGTAACACTTTTTTTTTTAAAATAGCAAAAAAATAAAACAGCACAAAAACGTAGTTTTTCAAGAAATAAATTACTAAATCCGCTTTATTGTGGGCCAAATAATGTGGAAAATGGAATCATTAAAACTTGGAAAACACTAAATTGTACACACGCACTCATTCATTCACTCACTCACTCCCTCTCACACAGGCACACACACTCCTCTCTCGCTCCCTCTCTCCATCTCCCCGCCCCCCCCCTCTCTCTATTACACACACACACACACACACTCCAACAAAGTACATAAACCATAAAAATATGGGAATAGAAGAACGTGAGTACCGTTAAAGATTGCCACCCACCAAACATGCTGATCAAATATAGCATTTTTAAAGTTGTTTAAGCTACTTTGCTTTGCTCTTTGTGACAAAACGTGTGTTAATGATGTAAATGGTTGTTTTAAAAGTCATGGTAGTCTTTGGGTATTGCAGATTTCAGACTTTGTAGGTCATCATATTTCCTTTTAGCGATTTTGCGTCTGGAAGTGTAGAGCCTAGGTGCTTCCCTGACACCTTCTGTTTGACCCCTTGTTTTGGGCAACAACTCCCATTCCTGATCAAATGTCAGTTTGTATAGAATTTCTCCTTTAGGGGTGTATCGAAGGGAGCGGATGTCATTCACTGTTGGGTCTCCCTTTGCCCGTCCTGGTCTGATCGACTTCTGGTGGGCAACTTGTTCATAGTCCCGAAAGAATGCATGGTCTACTTCTTTCACTACATATGGCCTTTGAGTAATCCGAGCGGTCCCGGAGATAGTGAAATAGTCCATTGAACCAAAGATCTGTGTGTTCTTAAGCCTGCGTTCAATTACACTGTGCATGCTGTCCACTTCCATGTGTGTGTGGCCCTTCACTAAATACTTGTGTTCAATTTCAACATCGTTTTGGGCAGAAAAAACACTGAAAGCACTGGACAGGGTTGAATTCTTGTTTTGATACACGCACCCATCGCTGTACATGATCACTTTTTGAAGATGAGCACAGTGTGTGGACAAGTAATCCACCATGCAGGTTGTAAACTCATTTGCACTGAGACCACCTTCAGCCTTGTGCCAAACATAGCATACAGCATTACGAGTAGCCATATTGAAGATCGTAAAGTTGTGTACAGACAACTTCGTCTTAAAGTAAGAGGAAGACGCATTTATAGCAGGCGCCAACAAAACACCTTGAAGATCCATACAGATAACGGCAATGTTTTCACCTTTCAAAGCTAAGTCTTTGTCACAGACCTTTCTTTCTCGGCTCTCTTTTTGGCAGACATGTGTGCCTCCCATTCCTCTTTGCCAACATTTCCAGCTTCAAAGCTCACGCATAGGTCACAGCGATCTTTCTTGGGCTTGAAGATCGAAACATTTTTGGCCTCCAACATTTCCTTTAAAGCTTTGACAGCCAAAGCATGTCCCCCCTTTGCAAAGCAGGCCTGTTCGTAGCAACGATGGAGATCAGCAAGGCTACGAAAGCATGGCTCCAGATACTGCTTCCCCGATGCCTGGCGGCAGTAATATGAAGGCAACTTTGGTAAAGTGTCCAGAAAGTCGCCCATGAACTGTTTTGCTTGTTCTCCTCTCGAATAATGCGGATTTCTGGGTTTGACGTCGGTTGCTGGTTCTTCCATGACGCTCTGCACTAAGTGTTGCGTCAAGCCTGTTGTGTTGAGGAACATAACTCTGCAGACGCGAATGTTCTGGTCATCTTTCTTCAAATTGTAGAGCCAGGTGAAGGATTTGCGGCTTTCTGTTTCACCTTTGGAGTACCCCCGTGCCGGCTGTTTTTGTTTCGAACAGTCCCTTTAGGTACGACTTGCGCATGTCCCATGTAAGGCTCCACACATAATCAAAAATCTTTTTCCGATCGTTCTCGGTCAAAGCATGGCATTGTGTCCGTTTAGGTGAGCAGTCACAACGACGTTTCAGTTCTTTAGCAGTCTTTACTGTCCCATCAGCTGCCGTGTACTCCTGACCACTTTCACGAAGCCTTTTCCTGGCGTTTTGCTTCCAGTTGTCTGGTCCCTTCCTTTTGAATGCCTGTGAGGTATTCACTACAGAATGTTCCTCAATCTGGGGCTCTGAAACTACAGGAGCAATGGTGGGATCAATGGGCAGGTCATTGGGTGTCCCTGTGTCTGCCTCACAGGAAGGAAAGGCAGAATCAGCTTCTGGAATCGGCGTAGCGGCAATAAGTGGTTGGTTTGAATTATCCTTTTCTATCAAGGCAGCGGCAGCATGTGAGTTGGACGAGGTTGCCAACAATGTCTCTTGAACTGGTTGGACAATGGAGTCTGGCAGTGGTGGTACTTCATCTTCTGGTAAGTGAGACTCCAAGTCTTGTCTATCTTTAGACTCATTATGGGATGTCCTTTGTTCTTTGGAGAAGATGTGACCAAAGGATGGCTATGCACTACAGAAAGAGAAAGTGCATTGATGAAGGAGCCACCAAGAGAGGTAATGGAACAGTCCGCAACGTCACTGAAGGCTGTAAGGCTGACGTCTCTCAGCAGGGGGGACTCTTCAGATTCTGACAGAGGAACATGAACCGACTGGTTTTGACAACCAGTTTCTGCCTTGTTCTGGGTGTTTGGATTCGTGGGTTGAAGTGGGACTTTATTTTTCAAAGCCAAATTTAGGATCCTTTTGCCTCGTGAGTAAGGCTCCATGATGCCCTGTGGAATCATATACACAAAGAAAGTTCATTATACTTGTGTCTCTCATTTGCGTTTTCATATATATCTCTACACAGTCATTCGCCCAGATGAAAGGAGAGGGGAGAATAGAAACACTATCATGTGAAACATCACACACACACACACACACATATTCACACACAAACACACACATATATATGCATATTCACACACACGCCCACACACACACACACACATAGGAAGACACTGCATACCCTTACATCATACATACAGTGACAGACATATTACTATATTGATACATATCAACTTTTTCTTTTTCAATTTTGTGTTGGCAAGAGCAGTGCTTAATGGTTAATTATGAACAGTTTAATTAATGGAACATTACATGATATTCGCATCACATTTTCAATGATTTTGTTTTTAAATTAGTTGCTATATTGAGCACTTTTTGAAATCTTTTTAAGAAAAAAAAAATGCAAACTCACCTTTTACTTGGATATCTGTGGTGTCCAAAGCGTCAGTGTTACAGTTGATTAGAAAAACCGAAAAACGCTGTGCTTACGAGCACGTCTGTCCGAGCTCGGGGAAAATTCAACAAATTAAAAATAAAATTATGAATGTGAATTAGGAGCAATCGAAAAGTTATATGATGGAACACCTTTACCGACGGACGTCTTTGATGACCGTAACCGGCGCGTTATAACAATACTATTGTTAGACGGATTATTCCCATCGGGGACAAGCGCCAATATGGTTTTCACGGCCATATGTCTCGTGGCTAATACTTACAACAATGAAACAAGCCACACCCTATCGGGCGGACGTCTTTCATCACAGGAAAGGGCCACCTGTGACTATTTAAATTGTCAGTCAGTCATCGATGACAAGCGACGGTGTGGTTTTCACGACCGTGCCCCGTCGCCCATGAACAAAAGCGGTCTGATCAAGTCGTGAATACAACAACATGTTGAATTCACGGTTTCATTGGACCGGTTTGAAGGATTGAGGATTATTCACGATTTCTTTATTACGCAACAACTTTAATTACAGTAAAAAAACTTACACCAGGGGTCAAACAGGAATGTGTCTCTGTGTATTTACCATAACTTTTTGAAAAAAAAGTCACTTGATGCATTTTGTGGAATTCACGGTTTCATCAGCCGGCCGACGATATTTAAAATACTGAAACCAGTAAATATTTATGGCAATTGAAGTGAATGGCAATCGAATTGATAAAGTTCTGAGGAGCAGCAAGACATGTTACTGTGTGTTAGGTGACTGCAAACAAGTATTTTTCTGTATCCTGTACAGGTCTGATAGATTTCATGACCCAAATTATCAGCGACTTATCTGAGTCGTCATTGGACATCGTGTTCAGCAAAGTTGTCAGTCCCAAGAGCATGCTTGTGTTGGCAAAAAATCCTTGCAGTGAAATGAGGCTTGCTGTTATGAAGGTAATAAAGGTTTGACACCAGGTTATCAACTATGTTGCAATTACTGGCCATTGACATTCATCATATGGATTCACCTATAAGTGACAACAGAAGACCAAATAAAAAAAAAGGAAGGGGGAAAAACCCAACGATTTTGAAATTTTCTCTGGTTTGTTAATTCTATGTGAAAGAGTTTAGGAAATACACACTAACACATTGGTCTCATTTCAAGGTTTCTGTTAGAAATTGATGACATGGCTGGATGAGATAAATCCTAGAACTTCACATGTAATCACTAAAATGGCACACCGCATTTAAGAATTTTTATTAGTATTTTTCTTGAATGTTCTTCATCTACCAGCTCCTGGGTGCTTACTTATCAAAGGCTCCAGCCAATCTCATTGATGCATTTGTCAAGATGGATGGATTCTATCTCTTAGCCAATCAACTGCGCTCATTTCCTGTCAATATAAACCATGTGGAAACTGCTGTAACAATATTGCTAAGGCAGGAATTCCACTTTGATGATAAGTAAGTGATTTTCTTTATGTTACAAAATTTTGGGAAATTTGTGACTCTAGTTATCTGTATTTTCATGATTGATGGTATTGTCCTGATAGGTAGCATGAAGGTGTTTCACATCTGGAATATACATTGATCCCGTATTCTACTTTTATTCACAACTTAAAAGCGGCGCTTGCCTTTACGAAGGGCTACTTGCGCCATCAGCCTGTATAACTGAGGGTTTAGAATATTAAAAAATGAATTCTAATGAGGAAACAATTTATTAGAATAAACAAGGTATTCCTGTGTTCTAATTTTAGCCATGAGCATGTTGAATAGTTTAAATCAGGTGGCAGGAAGTGTTGACGTCACAGATCATGTGCTCAGGAAAAATAGGGATCAGAGGCAAGCAATCAGCGACAGACACGAAAAAAATACTACTCCACCATTTGGAGCCTTCAAGTGTAAAACAATTTTCTGCAGGGCAAAAGGGAGGCATCTTCAAAATTTCATGTAAATCCAAGCTGTATGAGCCAGTAATGGCTATTTTTTGCAAACGCACAGACACACACACATTTGCTTTTATTCACAACTAGTGCTGAACCCATACAGTGAGGGGTAATGTATAGCAGAATCAATGTTGACAAAATTAACAATGATAATTTCCTATGACATCAGCTTTGCCAAACCATAAAATCTCATAGATGGATTCTTAACAGAGCACAGGTAGGGGAACGGACGTTATGGGAAAAAAACTGTTTATAGATATATAGATTCATTTGGTTTTTTAACACTTTTTAACTGCTAAGGAAGTAGATTAAGGAAAAGAAACTGGAAAATGCCCCAAGTATAAAAGAAAATCATTTCCTTATAAAGAAAGGTGCTTTGTTTTTCATTTTGATTGACTATTTAAGGTAGACAAGAGAATTTAATCTTAACCAACTGCTTTAGCACCACTCTTTAATGAATATTGATAAGTACAATAAATGTAACCTGCTATAGAGGTGTAAATGCCAAGAGCAGCGAACCTCCTAAAATAAAGACCTAAAAAGAAGGAAAAAAAAGCCTGTCAAATGCATACAAAATAAAAGTTGCATTTCGGAGATTGTGAGTTTTATATACTTTCAGAAAGTTGAACATTTCGTTGCTAGGGATAAAAAAAAATATCTTGATAAGAATGATTAGAACTCCAGATATTCACCATTAAAGGGGAATGATCTTTATAACACAATTCGAAGAAAATGTATTTCAAAGTCAGAGGAGTGGTTTTGTGATAATATCAGTCCAGTGAAATCTTAAAAAAGATCAACTGTGAGCTTTTGCCCTTTATTGCCTGGATTCTCCACTCTGTTCAGTGCAACTTTTATTCTTTGAGACAAATCACAAGTTATGATGTTAGAAAACTTTAGATGGTTCTTGTGGAAACCTTATTGCATCCTGACTTTGTCATTGTTTTTGCCAGCTTCATGCTTGGAGACCTCGGTGAACTGTCATCAGTACAACAGGCAGCTCCAATTCTCTTGTTGTCACTCCTGGATGGAACAGCCTATGACACCAACCTGTGTCGCAATGTCCTCAAACTTCTTCCCCAGGTACAAACTATATCTAGTTGTAGAACTAAAGCGGACCATACCACATTGATCATGTGTTGTGATTGAATCAGGGCTGATGTTTTTTAGAGTTTTTCTATAATGCTTTTTGATACCCAGTCTTCACCATAGCCCCAATAGACCTTGTAGGGGAGGTGCTAGTGGCATTCATAATAATTATTATATGACAAGCCTGATTACCCGTTCTACGAACGGAATAGGAAAGAAAGAAAAGGCAGTGTGACAGTGACAGATGATGACAATGGGTTAACTATTGTGACATACCTTCACTGTAGAACTTCTGGATAGACGACGTTGCGAGTCTGATATTCCGCAGCCAACACAAAGACAGATTTATTTGTTCCTGTCCTGGGCAGTGCCACATATAGCATTCCATGTGTGAATACTGGAGATGTTAAATCCAAGCCCATGGTTTTTAAAGTCTGGCCCTGAGCCTTGTTTATAGTTATGGCAAAACATGGCTGAACGGGAAATTGACGCCGTTGAAAAGTGAAGGGCAATGCACTGTCAGAAGGCTGCAAAATTATCCGTGGAATGGCATGTGTTTCCCCCTTATACGGTCCTGATGATATCTGCACTATTAAAGCATTGGGGGTAGATTTGCAGACAGTGCACCTTGTGCCATTCATTAGATGTGGTGGGTTGAGACGCCGCATAATCATAACTGGCATCCCAACTTTAATGGTAAGTTTGTGAGACGGAAGCCCAGCGACCTCTACTGAATTAAGAAACTCTGTGGTATAATGCACTGCCTCCTCTTCCGTAACAGTGCTATCAAAGGACGTGTAAACTTTGCACAGCCCAGGCATCATTTGAGTAAGTCTGGCATTGATGGTGGCTACAGTGTCATTTAGTGGTGCCAATATGGCCCATTCTGCCAGCCATGATGAGCTAGTATGGTTCTGCAAAAAAATCTGGATATACAGAAATAATTAGGTCATTTGTAGTTAATACTGTGGTTCCAAATTACCATCAACAACACCCATTCTGGCAGTTACCTCAGACATTTCTCCATCGATGAAATAGATCTGAAGAAATTTTGCGTCAACACTGGCGTCAGTATTTGTATTTGGTAGAAGTCCACCGATGCGATGACAGGCTTGGCCCTGGATGCGGAATTGGGGATTCCAACCTGGAACATTAATTTCACTGCATCCGAAGGATGTCAGCTGGAAAGCACAGTTGTATTTCCGGATATTTGATAAAAAGTGCACTGCGTCAGGGGTTTCTTGGTGAAAGAGGGTGTGCAAATATTCAGTTTGAAGTGGATAAGGAGTCAGAGTTACCTTACCGTTTCCACAGCACATTCCAGGAGTTTCCAATTTAAATTTTGATGCATGACAATGGGGACATATCTTTGTCATCCCTCCAATGGCATTGTTATGCCTTTGAACAAATGCATGTGGTGCATAGTTAAGAGCCATTGGAATTCCTGGATCTAGAGCAGGGACTGGCCTTTCCTGCGGGTGCGTAGCTAGGGCAGGGGGTGGCCTTTCGTGCGGGTGTGGAGCTGGGGCAGGGACTGGCGTTTCCTGTGGACGGCGTTCTTCAGCAAGCTCATCAGGCACTTGAGGCACTGACTGAATAGCTTGAAGAGACTGCATGGCAATTCCATCTTCTTCAGTTGCCGAATCTTCATTGGTGGTAGCAGATCCACCCACATGCAACAATTGTTGCCGCTTGAAACGTTGGCCCTGTGGCGTCAATCTCCCTAATCCAGACCCTTTCCTTTTCCTAGGCATATTAAAAACTTAGATCTAGTCTAGACTAATTAGAACAAAGCTGAAACCTAACCAAAGCCAAAAAGGTTTGCTGTTGAGCAACGAAATGAAAGTCCTGCTGTTGGGCGCTGCTTTAAACAGTTAAAATGTGTGATGGCCACCCACGTGCAACAATCGTTGCCGCTTGAAACGTTGGCCCTGTACTGTGGCGTCAGTCTCCCGACCTAATCCAGAATCTTTCCTTTCCTAGATCTAGTCTAGAATGTAGGCATAGGCTATTGAAAACACATTCTAAAACACAGATATATATAGACCTAGTCTAGATCTAGATGTAAACTAATCAGAACAAAGTTGAAACTTAACCACAGTAAAGTTGTGCACTGTTTTAAAATGTGTGACGGCGGAAGTTGGCGGTAATCGTTGGCGTAAAACATCATGAGTTAAATTTCGATTATTTAGGTCTGATTACTTCAGTCGATGAAATATTATGAGAAAATGCATTCTTGAAGGTGTGTGTGTATGGCCTTTAGCGTCTTTACAGACGGTCTTAGCAGCTAGAATATTCACTTTCACTTTGACTGACAGCTTCTCTCGTGGCTTATTCTACCAATGTTTGACCCGAGAGTGCGATGGCAGTGATTGCAGGTCAGTCTTTTGGGTTCACTTTGGCGAGTGTTTTCATTCCGCCTCTGTCGTTTTGTCAGGTATGTTTCTTTTGCCTTGAAGTCTATTGCGAGCGTGCCACTGCGCAATTTTTGTCTCCATCTGCTTCGATCACTTGCAAGGTTCTCCCATTCATTGGGGTCGATGTTGAATGCTTTCATCGTGACCTTGCAAGTGTCTTTGAATCGCAGATGTGGCCTACCTCTGGGTCGGTTGCCAGTAGCAAGTTCCCCGTAGAGAATTTGTCTGGGGATGCGATCATTTTCCATACGGTGGAGATGTCCAAGCCACCGCAGTCTTTTTTTGCCTAGGAGAGCCTGAGTTGATGGAATGTTGGCTCGGCTCAGAACTTCGATATTTGAGATCCTGTCTTGCCACTTGATCTTGAGAATTTTGCGTAGGCAGCGCAGGTGGAAGGAGTTGAGGGATCTTTCATGTTTGGAGTAGGTGGTCCATGTCTCTGAGCCATACAGCAGGGTGCTTAGGACGCAAGTTTGGTACACGAGTACCTTTGTTTTGATGGTCAGCTTGCTATTGTTCCACACCCTTTTTGAGAGTTTGCCAAAAGCTGTGGCCGCCTTTCCTATTCTGGCATTTATTTCAGTTGTTATGTCTGTGCTACCACTGATGGTTGAGCCTAGGTAGCAGAATTTTCCCACTTGCTCCAGAGGAGAGCCATTCAGCATGATTGGGTTGGAGTTTCTCAAGCCTTGTGTCAAAACTACAGTTTTTGAGACACTGATCTTTAGCATGAATTTGTCACAGGCTTTGGCAAGGCTATTGATGAGAGCCTGGAGCGTGGTTTCATCGTGGGCCACGATTGCAGCATCATCTGCGAAGAGGAGCTCTTGTAACATAATATGCTCTGTACGAGATTTTGCTTTTAGTCTGGCAACATTAAAAATGGAGCCGTCCACTCTGGTGTTAATAAGTACTCCACCTGAACATTGACCAAAGGCATTCTTGAGTAGGGCTGCAAAATATATACCAAATAAGGTAGGAGCAAGAACACATCCCTGCTTCACACCGCTGTTTACAGCAAATGAATTGGATGTGCAGCCCTCAAAGTTGACACATGCCCTCATGTCAGTGTGGAAGGATGCAATAAGTTTTAGCAATGTTGGTGGACAGCCTATGGATTTAAGGACTGCATACAGGCCAGATCGGCTTACGGTGTCGAAAGCCTTTGTTAGGTCCACAAAGCATGTTATAAGCGGCCTGTTTTGTTCTTTACATTTTTCTTGGATTTGCCGAAGTGCAAATATCATGTCAATAGTTGATCGTTTGCTTCGAAAGCCACATTGTGTTTCTGGTAAGACTTTTTCCGCCAGTTGTTGAAGGCGGCAGAGGATGACGCGAGCAAAAGCCTTTCCAGTAATGCTGAGGAGGGATATGCCTCGATAGTTGTTGCAGTCGCCTTTGTCTCCTTTGTTCTTGTAAAGTGTGACAATTTTGGCGTCTCTCATATCATGTGGTATCACGCCTTCTTTCCAACACTGCAGTAACAGATTATACAGGTGTGGTAATAGTGGGCCTTTTAGGTCTTTTAATACCTCTGCAGGAATGTTGTCACTTCCTGTGGCTTTTCCAGCAGACAGGTGGTCGATTGCATTGGAAAGCTCGACTAAGGAAGGTTCAGCGTCAAGTTCGCCCATTATTGGCAGTTTTTGGAGGTGTTCCTCAAAATCTGGTGGAATATTTTTCTCAGTTGAATACAACAGAGAGTAATGCTCTACCCACCTATTCAGTTGTTCATTTTTATCTGTGATGGGTTCACCATTTACAGACTTAAGTGGGGCGCTTTTGGTGATGATTGGCCCAAGGGCTACTTTCATCTGACTAAAGGCGGTTTTCATATCTCCCTTTTCATTTGCCTCTTGTATGCTGTTACACAAGTCTGTCCAGTATTTGTTGGCGCAACGTCTTACCTCCAGCTGAAGTTTAGCTTTTGCATTTTTCAAACAAGTTTTTGTACTCTGATTGCAATTTTTGTTATACTCATTGAAAGCAGATTTCTTTTGCTCAATGAGAGGTAGGAGAATTTCGCTGTTCTGGGCTACCCAGTCGTTGTTTGAAACTTTATGCTGTCCAAAAGACTTGATGGCACAGTCATGAATTTTTGAACTGAGAGTGTTCCATGTTTCATCTACCGAGTCGCATTGGGTGACATTATCCATGCTTTCAGCAAATAACTTTTCAAATGACTTTCTATTTGATTCATCTCTGATTGCTGTTACATTGATCTTAGGGATTGAAGGGGCTTTTGATTTGTATATTTTCTTGGCCGAAATTTTGATTTTGCTGACTACCAGTGCATGGTCGGTGTCACAGTCAGCACTGTGGAGGGAACGAGTTATTTTTATACAGCCCAAACTCTTCCTCCTTGAGAGAATAAGATCTAATTGATGCCAATGGCCAGACCTGGGATGGCGCCATGATGTTCTTTGGCATCTCTTAAGGTCAAAGTACGTGTTTGTAACACATAATGAGTTTACGGAGCATAGCTCCAGAAGGCGCTGCCCGTTTTCGTTGATGTTGCCAATGCCGAAGTGCCCAATGCACTTTGGCCATGCGGAGTGATCTGCTCCCACTCGAGCGTTAAAGTCACCCAGAATTAGCAGGCCTTCGGTGAGAGGGATGTTGTGGAGAGTCCTCTGCAATGCCTCGTAGAAAATGTCTTTGGTTTCATCAGAGGAGGTAAGTGTTGGGGCATAGACACAGATAATGTTGGTAAAACCAGACTGGGTGTTCAGTCTGAGTGTCATGATGCGTTCTGACACTCCAATTGGAGTTGCGATCGAATTGATAAGGGAGTTTTTTACGGCGAAGCCCACGCCGTGGATTCTCGGCTGTTCGCTGCTAAGGCCCTGCCAGAAGAAGGTGTAGTTTTCTTCTTTGACTGACCCGGAGTCGGGAAGTCGAGTTTCTTGAAGGGCAGCGATGTCGATGTTTAGTAGCTGAAGTTCTCGATCAATAATTTGGGATTTCCTGATGGAGTCAATATTAGTGAGATCTTGCTGTTGCAAGCCTGGGCGCATTGTTCTGACGTTCCAGGTACCAAGTTTTAGTATTTTTCTGTTTTTGCCAGGTGCACACTTTACGTCAGCTTTTTGACTTTTGGTCTAGCTCCAACCACCTTATGAAGCAGGCTGACGTGGCGGAACAACACCCAACTGCCTGGGGGCTGCCCAGGTTACGGCGGGCGGTAGTTGATCAATGCAGCTGAAAAGCCGCTCCCACCGACAGAGGGGACCCCTGGCGCTCATCCGTACGCCAAATGGATTGAGCTTATCACCGGTAACTGCCACCTCCCGTGTTGTGCCCATCCGTAACGGATGGCTGGAGTGTCCTCTCCAAATCGGAAATGGGTGGGCTTATAGAGGAGAGACAGACGCTTGCCAAGCCCGAGCAAACGCCTCCTCGTTTTGCTGCCTTGCCTGGGCTATTTTTAAGAGATGGTGCTTTGCCCAGAGGCACGACCCCTCTCTCTGCCATTCTAGTTAAACCCAAGGGAGAGACCAGGTCAATACATTTGGAACTAGTCCGGCTGCAGGAGATGCTGGAAGCCAGTTTGATGCAGTTCTCCCTGACAACCACCTTCGGGTCTCCACTCCTGATTTTCTGTCTGGGTTTACTCCCATAGCCTTTGCTATCATAGCAACACACAAGGCAGTGTGGTATTTGTATTCAGGGTTACCTTCCCCTAGTCTTCCTCTCTCCCGAGATGACCCACAAGACAGTGGGGGTGACAGTAGCAGGCTGTATTGTGTACTGTCATACAATAGCAGAAAACTCTGGCCTGACATAGGTACGCTTGAAGGTACAGTGCACGTAAATCATTAGACTGCATCCTCATGATAAGACATGTAATTTGGGGGTCTATTCCGAGGCAGTTTAGCACAATCGGCTATATTGCGAGGCAATATTAGATCTGCGTCCCCATGATAAGACATGTAATTTGGGGGTCTATTCCGAGGCAGTTTAGCACAATCGGCTTTATTGCGAGGCGATTCAACAAAATCGGCGACTGTAATCGCTCAAGCAATTTGCGCACAGAATACTATAATCGATGACAAAAAATTGCCGAAAATTTGCCGAAAATTTGATGTGTCGCAACACAAAAACGGAAACAAACGTTCTGTTATTTCTCAAATATATTTAAATTTTATGTGCCGGCGACACGACCACAGACTATACTAAGCACTGTGTAAAATTTGAAGGCCATAGAATCAACATTAACGGAGGAGTAGCGACAGAGGCGCGCGCAATGTCGTAAAGTTTCTCTTTTATTAGTATAGATATTAAATGAGCGAAATAGTGCGCAGTAACAGAGAAATAAGCTAGAATGTGGGATGATCCATTCTAGCTCTTTTGCGACCAAATTTTAATGCTACTAGGGAAAAAGGGACAAGATGAATTTTCATCTAGTGTCCTAAAACTGATTCAGCCTAGGGATAAATTTCTTGTGCAAACGAAGTAATTCATGGAAATGAATGAATTTTAAACTGGCTACCGCCAGTCCTAGAAAACATTCACCACACACAATAAACTGCTTGATAGTGTTAAGTTACATATGAATTTTCTTATTATGGTATGAATAAATTAAAAATGAAACTGATAGTTTCGCAATGATCCTTTGTATAATAAGGACTTAATACTTTGTATAACGTGTATTAATTTGCTTCCACATGAATGACATGCTACTTTCCTGCTCATCACAGCTTCTGGATTCAACACCAACGATGAGCACTTTGCTATTGGACTTGGGCCTAGCAGAAACCATGTGTAATTTGGCTACCCACATCCAGAGGCGCTCTCTTGGGTAAGACAAAGTGGTCATAGTGATAACTACAGTATTTCTCATTTTCAAAGATTTGGAATAGGTACCCCAAACTAAAGGGGGGCGAAATCCCGTTTTGGCATAATTTAAGGCCAACATTACAAGGCTCTTACTGCTGTGTATTTATGTGAAACGACGTGTATCCTACATTAAAATAAAGTTCAATCCTTCCTCTGACAAAATATACTTCTTTTTGCATTGTTTAATGTGTTTAGCTGTGTGTTTTTAAAGCTTAAACAGGACATAGTCTTGCCGTTTTCACTCTGAGCTGCGCGTACCATATTGACCCCCTCATAACAATGGGCCGCGGCGCATCGATCTGATGTAGCGCACGTCTTTGAAAATAACTCACACAGAAAGCCAGATAAATGAGGTTTGATTCAATGTATTTTTCTTCGTGTTTTAAGTTGAAATTCTTTTGAAAATCATTTATTGAAAAGTTTGTAGGCCGAGAAACTAGCGGAAACTTTTATGGATCAGGAGCAAAATAATACTCAAATAAACCTCAGCCTTTGTATTATAAGGGGATGCCAAGATCAAACATGGGGCATGTTTCGGATCGAAGCGCCGACGGTTTTTATAGACCTACCCAATGCTTGATTTCATCACCTTTGTCCAACACTCAGTGCTAAGTCAATGGTGACACAGTTGACCTACTTTTCAATTTTAAAAAATGATGTCGGATGACGTTTGCTGACTAAAAAAAGTAAAATGAGATGTTTGTATTATGTTTGTACCCCTTGAAAAAAATTAAGCGTAGTGTACACCCCCTTGATTTGGATACTGAAAATTTTTAATGCCATGCATGGCTCAATAAACCGTCATTTTATGGGAGGTCATAGTTGACATCGCGGCTGATGACACAATTACTACAAGTTTTAAAAAATTCAAAATGACACAACTTTCCTAAATATGAATGGAGATACAGAGACAAATTTGGTATCAAAATTTTAGAATACATTGGAAGACAAAACCTATTGATACAGCCACTTTCCAAAATCAGTTTGGGGTACCTATTTGGAAGTTAAAAATCAAGTTGTTATTGTGAAAATTTAGTGAGATCTTTTGATTGTTTATAAGAGATGCTTTTAATTTTCCAATGAGCAAAGTCCTAGTAATTAAACTGTCAACAAAGAAAACAAGAATTTTTTAAATCTTTGAGCATATATAAAGGATCCGTTTAAGTGTCCAATGGTGTAATCTTAGTAGTTAAACTGTTCAGTACAGGAATTAATTAAACAGTTAAGTAAGGTAATCACTGACATTCTTCCTCCTGTTTCGGGAAGGAAGAGGGCGGTGTCAAAGAATGCAGCATGTAATTGATTTGTGATTGTTTACCTTCCAGTGAATCCACCAGTCCTGAGGAAGATGAGCAGAAAAAAGCTTTGCTGGTTGAAGTGCAGCATGTTTTGTGTTGTACAGCTGTTAGAGAATTCAGGTTGGAATTTGTACCTGTGAAGATTTTTTTTATACTTTTAATGTTGTTGTTTTTTAAAAATTATTTTTAGTACAATTTTTTTTGTAGATGTGTGCATTCAATTTATTTGATTTTTATATTTATTAAGTTTCATTGGCCAATTTATTTCTTTTGCATGTTTTTGCGCTTTTCTTCATAAGGTCGACAGATTGGGGCACAGTATTTTATCATGTATTGGTTTTCTCTTTTGGTTTTCAATCTTTATTCAGTCATATAAATTGAATTCAGAATGAAGATTTCCTGTAGGGCATGTAGTGTAAGTGATTTTTTTTTTCTTCTTTATTTTCTTTCTAGCTGGACTGGTGTCATTCACTTCCAGAATGTGGAGGACATGTTTACCCTCCTAAAAGCTGTAGAAGATTATGAGTATAACAGAGGTTCAGGTTGGTGGATGTCTAGTCAAGTCTGTTCATTGAAAACATTCTGGTTTCTGTTCAGGCAATGCTGGTAGAAATAGAAACAAAAAGTTTGAATGTATATAATATGTGAGTGGATCTATACAATCTGGCTTTAAAGTGAAATACCAAATTCCTGACGACAACCCCCCCCCCCCCCCCCCCCCGAGGGAAAAAGTTTTCTATGGAAATTGAGATTTGCTTATGATATGAAAGATTAGAAATTTTTCTGCATTTTTGCTAGAAATTGTCTTAGAAATATTTGATTTTTTTATTTTTTAAAGAGGTATAAAAATTCTCCCTCGAGTCTGGTTTTGTCAGGTCCACCCACATATGTGTATTGCATGCACTTGAGAGTGAGGAGTTTTTAGCTTTTATTAAATTCTGAAAGTTCACGAGCTGACAGAGGTAATGCAAGCCAGCGGTTTGTGAAAACTTTTCATTAATAATGAGAATGGACTTAATAAGTTTGAGAATATTTCTTGAGTACTTAAGACAATCAGGTGAAGCCATCAACAATGTTTGATAATTATTTATTTGAAATCTGCTCAGAGTGGTCATAAGGCCCAGTCCTCATTGACATATTAAATTATAATTAGTAATTTGAAATTCGGAGTTGTCGTAGAGCCCAGTCATATCAAATCATAATTATTTATATGAAAGTTTTTCAGTGTGGTCGCAAAATCAAGTCATATCAAATCATAACCCTCATTCTTATCATGATATTAGGATTTAGATTTTCTCTTATATATTCTCAAGAAAAGTTGAATCATTAGGCTCTGACATTTTGGACAGTGGTTTACAAAGAGAATTTTTTAATTTGTTGATGTTGTTTATCTTCACAGAAGCTAGCAAGAAAAGAGCAGACACTGCCAGGGCCTTTCAGATTTCATTTGTGGTGAAAATGTTTGAGTATGTGGAGAAACGCAGTGAGGAGTTGATGAAGAGCTCACAGGGATGGTTCACGGCTAGCGGTGGTAATGCCTATTTCCATGTTTTTTCAAATTTTGTACTTTCCAGATGAAAGGTACATTACCTTTACAAAAAGGGATGACATACATATGGCCTACTTCCTGAAGAAAATACTTCAGTGGAGTGTGTAAATGGGTGTCATCCAAATTATTGAAACATCATAGACCATTGTTTAGGCAGTTGATTCCTTATTGTTGTAGTTAACTGTTTTGTGTATCATAATCAAGTTTAAATGAGTGCATGCTAGCAAGAGGGTATAGAAGACAGATATGTGAAAAAATGAATGTTTCTTTCACACTTAAGCATTTCATTATTCCTTGACTAGTGGAGAACCATAGATTTAATCATATTTTTGGTCTCCCTAGTTCAAATTCTGATTCAAACCATGTGGGGACTGTCCAACCCAGACTTTCAAATAGAGAAGAACTACTAAATACTACTGATTCAAATGTCATGGGGTCTGTCAGACCCGGTTTTAATGATAAACTACATGATTGGGGCCTGGATCTCGTATGCCCCATGAATGCCTAATATGATTGAGCAAAATGATGGTCAGTGATCTCGCACTCACTTATCTTTGTGAAGAAGTGGTTTTACCAATAGTTATGTCATAACATTTTTGGAGAATAGTCCAAATGCCAGGAAGAAAATGCAGTTTTCTGCAGAGATATAGCAAAAAAACAAGATGCTCTGGATCTCACAGTCCATAAGGTTAAAATAGGGTGCTATCTGGAAGTTGTCCTCTAGTTCTAGGTTTCTTCTGGAAATTACTTAGGCTTTCTGCGTACTTCAACCAGTTACTGAGTTAATGTTAAAGGATGTTGTCACTGTACTGCATTTCAAGATTTGTGAGTTGTTGTTAGTTTTTATTGCTTATCAAGGCTGTAATAATTTTACAGACATGTCATTTCGTCCACAGTCCACTATTTATGAGATTGTTAACCCCTCCCTGTTCCATAAACATAAGAACAATATCCTGTGACCTTCATGCCTGGTCTTTCATTTGTTTTGTTTAGTACAATTTTCAATGCTATTTCAGTTGTATCTGTTAGAGAATTTTTTTTAAAAACAAATTTCAGATCATGTCAATAATGAATCAAACAACAAATCTTAAATCACTAGAAAGTTGTAATTTCCTCGACCACTTTTATATAGCTGGATGCATGTAAATAATCTGCCCAATCTTAACATATTGATATTGGCAGGGCGAGGAAATGGTTATCTGAGTATGGTCATCAGAATGGAGAAGTGTAAACAAGTGTTAATATCTGGATAAATACAAAGCAGTGGAGTTAGTGTTAAGAATCTCATAATTACTTCATTTTTAGATACCATAGCAGTACTACTGTACATTTCATTGCTCTGACATATGAGGCATTATGGTCCTAATTGTTTTATCATAGGCTGCATTATAAATTGTTCATAAAATATAAATTAATCTGTGATGTTGGCTAATTGAGTCAGTTTTTTAGTGCCCTTTGTGATGATGGAATCAAATTATGCTAGATACAATAAGGTGAGACAGCTAGCTCATTTAGGGTGCACTGACTTCACACATGCCACCTTGCGGCAAATATGAGGAAGTCATGAACAATGCTGTATTTTACATCACCAGTATAGGGAAAATATTGAATTTTCTTCACTGTTCACTTATTGCTTTTGGACTTATTTGAGGTTACTTATTTCGTAATTATAATTTCATCACTGAAGGAGAACTCTGGCTATTTCTTATTTTTTTCTTTAGTTGCAGAAGCACAGTAACAAATCTGCATCATTAATTTGTCATTATATCAAGCATTCTTCTCATACAATGCTCCACGGGCCCCGCCGCCGATCACTTCCCAAACTGTGTGCACATTTTTTTAAGAGGCACAAAGAATGAAGTGTCTCATCTCATTTTATCTAGCATTTTTGATTGAATCTATCCTTTTACCGTAGACATTGTTGATGACATGCAACAATTACGACCTAGTCTTTAACTTACCATAGTCCTTTCCTGAGTATCTTGCCTGGTGCAGTTGAAGTACATCTATGTATTTCCTACAAGCTTTCTAAGTATTTTATGAAATTTCAAAAAAATACGGGGAATGTAGTTACCTCTGCAATTCAGTTTCACGCATTCACCAGTATTAAGCATGGATCTTGCAAATGGAAAATATTTTTATATCAGGATTCATTCTTGGTACCTACAACTTAATTATGGTGTCTTTTCACAGAAGAATTGAAAATATAACCATTCTCTGGTCACCTCGTTTGCAATTTGATCTTACTGATGAGGATTCATCTCGAATTTTCAAGTACTAAGTACAGCTGTATCAGCGACGTTCACCATATTTTGTAGTGCATATGGCCACTCTTCTAGCCCCATCACTTATTTCCACATCATGTGTTTCCATTGAAATTTTCCAGCAATAACCTCAGTTTCCCTGAACTTTCCCCGTATATTTCCCTGTATCACAGTTTTGTAATGTGCACACACACTTGTTGTTTTCATATCACCTCACCTGTCACCTGTCGGCTTCATCGTCATCGATGTTAGCTGCTACAGTGGATGTCACGACAAAATTTCCTCCACCCAATCCTGTCCTGAGCTTTCCTAGTTAGTTCACTTATTTCCAGCTGGCTGACTTTCTTGATGTTATCGTGATATGTAATGGGTGGTCTTCCTTGTTTTCTCTTTGTTTCTGTCTTTCCTTGAAGGATTGATATCATAAGGGCCGTGCTTTTGTTTCAGGCTGCGTGGCCGATGTATGCAAGTCTTCTTTTATTTATTTCAGGTGTTATTCTTCTGGTGGTGCCAAGCTGTTCTAAGATGCTTGTATTTGTTCTCCTTTCTGTCCAACTTATTCTGAGTAGCCTTCTGTAAAGCCACATTTCAGCTGCCTCCAATCTTGTTATGTCTGCCTTTTTGAGTGTCCAGGCTTCACAACCATATAGTAGGACTGTCCAGATCAAGCACTTAAGTATGTTCACTTTGAGGTCCGTTGGTGTGCCTCTATCCTTCCAAATGTTGTTTAGTTGAACCATTTTGTGTTTTGCCATTCCTATCCTTGTTTTTATGTCCTTTGAGCAGCTTCCATCTTGCGATTTATGTGATCCTAGGTATTTGAAATCAGTCACTTTTTCTAGTGCTGTTTTGTTTACTAGTATCTCCTGGTGTTCATGGTGCCCTGTTCCAGTATGCATGACTTTCGTTTTTTTAGCATTTAGGTGTAGGCCTGCTGTCTTGCCCGCTTCATCCACTCTGTGCAACACTCTTTTCATGCTGGTGATGTTATCTGACATAAGAGCTGTGTCATCAGCGTAGCGAAGGTTTGTGATGTTTCGGCCTCCGATCTTTATTCCCATATCTTCTATGTCTGCGTTTCTCATGATCTGCTCAGTATAAATATTGAAAAGATGAGGTGAAAGTAGGCAACCTTGTCTGACTCCTTTCTCGATGTTGAAATATGGACAGTTCTCATTGTTCCATCTAATCGTTGCCTTTTGTTCGTGGTATAGTGCAGCGATGAGGGTCACAAGGTGTTTCGGGAATCCCATCTTAATCATTATATCGAACAGGTGATGGTGCCTAACGCTGTCGAACGCTTTGCTGTAGTCTATGAACGTGATGAAGGCTTCGTTTCCATTGCTTCTTATCTGTTCAATCATTATTTGTAGTATGAAGAGCATGTCAGTGGTTCCTCTGTTGGTCCTGTAACCAGCTTGACAGTCTGATAGTTCCTCTTCTACCTTTGATTTCATTCTGTTGAGTATGATGATGAGCAGGATTTTGCTGGTGTGACTGATGAGGGCGATGGTTCTATAATTTCCACAGTCTTTGACATTGCCGCTTTTGTATAGCATGACGAATTCTTGTAGCTTCCAGTCTGTTGGCCATTCATTTGTCTGCCAAATTTTGCAGATCAGTTGGTGGAGTGCTTTTATTCCTGATTCGCTGGTATGTTTCAGGAGTTCACCTGGTATGTTGTCTAATCCAGGGGATTTTCCATTCTTTATTTGTTTTATTGCAGCCTGTACTTCCTCCAAGAGAGGTTCTATTCTTTATCTATCTGTTGTGAGTCTGGTTGTTGGAGGTCCCTCGGGTCTGGTCTGGTGTTGTCCGCAAACAGCATCTTGCCGTATTCGTGCCATATTGAGAGCACATCTTTTGTGTTTGTCAGTGTTGTGCCTTCTTTGTTTTCATATAACCTCACCAAATGTATTCCCCACCCCACCCCACTTCATTTTATTTCAGCTTCCCTCTCCAGCTCCACTAAATCCCTTGCCAATGTTGGACGCCACAAGTCTTTCAATAACTACACTACCCCTTCCTCCACACCAAGTTCTCCCAGTGGCCCATCCTACCTCAGACCTGAAGCACCTGTCCAGCCCTTACATCAGAAAGCACTGACTAATGCGGTCATGCGACGTTCACCGTTTTCATCTCCTGACATCATTGGTTGTCTCTCAGAACCCATGCCGGATGATCACTCCTCTTTGAGCACCCACTTCGACAATGACTCGTCAGGTTCAGGACGTGCAATGCCCTTCTCTCGGCTGGACGTGGGGAGTGAGGCCAGACCTTCCCTGTTGGGAAATCTTTTTGGGCGGAAGAGAAAAATGATCTTTGCCATTGTAACTCAGTCAGATCTGCTGGATAGGTTCCGGAAAGTTCTTCTTACAGCAACTAATTTGGCAGTCATGTTCCGTAAGTGATTGTGTGATCTACAACACTAACATTCAACTTATTCACCCATTGTTAGCCCTCTGGAACCCAGAGTGCCAGATGTGAAATAGTATATGTATTCATGGAAATCTGACTTTTAACACAAAGTACTAATTTGCAGAACCATGAATTTTACATATTTGTCCATGTTCCGTAAGCCATGGCATATTGAACAACCCCATTATTCAACTTATTCACCCAGTGTTAGCCCTCTAGAACCCAAAATGCCAGACGCAAAGCATATTTATTCCTAAAAATCTGACTTTTAAGCACTAATTTCAGTATTATGGATTTTACATATTTGTCACGATGTAATTTTCTGTTCATGAATATTGATGTGAAGGAAAAGCACAGCACTGAAACCCAGTTAAGATTTAGTTAACACATCTGACAAAATTTGTCTGCTTTCTAACCCAGGAACTTTGAGGGTTAAGTATTCTTCAGTTGTTAATGTTTCTTGGCAGGCACTGAAGCAACAGGCTGGAGTGAATAATCACTTTGATGTACTTTGGGAGTAGTTATAAGTTCTTTAATTATTTGTTTGAATTAGATGAATTCACTCCACTGAAAATGAAGTATCAGCATTAGCCCTTATGGTTTTGTTCAGAAAGGCAAATAGATTTTAGGTAGGATAGTGCATGTTTCACTCCAAAGAGGTTGACAGGTTCTCATAGTTATACTGTTAAGTTTATGATGGGTGGAAAATGGTTTGGAAAATCTGTAGAGGAGAAATATAGCAGGAAAGAGCACATTTAAGCCCCCATCGCAATTCAGAGTTGGTTGTAGATTGTAATGTTTCCAGTTTTGCTTTACTTGATCAAGGCTTACCGACCATGCTCTAATACACTCTTGCCCTTGCAGCTCGTGTAGAGCACATGCGACCCTTGGAACAAAGAGGTCTGAACCTGTTAGTGGAATCTAAAACACCCACACTGGAGGATCGCTATCTCAAGCATTTGTTCTGCAGTGTGTTCAGATTCTATGAACATAGTCTGGTAAGACTGATTGGTCTGTCTTTATATTTGGGGCTTTATTTTAAACACATTTAGATCAGATGTGAAATTGCCATAATTGGATGTGATGTCAAGAAGTTGCTTTCGTAGCTGCCAGAAATTGCAGTGAAAAAAGAAAAAAAAAAATGTATAGATAAATATTGTTTTTTTCTGACAAAAGATAATATATATAATTTCAATTTGAACTTCTTGTTGCCTATTTTTCATTTGTTTGCGTAGAGTACCGTGTGCCTCTTTATTGAACATAAATTCCAGATTTTAAAGCAGTACATTTCATGTTCTTGCTGAAGGCATGTGACTTTATCATCCAAAGAAAAAAAAGGAATGGAAAAAGTTACACCATTATACAAAAAAGTACTTGCTTTTCTCATTCATTTCATCCACGGGTGACAAAAACAATATAGTAATCAGCGTCCTTCAAAAAGTGACTACTGAAATTGAATTATAATTATTTTGGTTGTACCATCTTTATTCCTTTTGTTGAGTTTATTAAATGCTCCATCACCACACAGTAGAGAGATCTTATGCTTTTTACCATAGTTTTTCAGAAAACTTTATTTTCAGTGCCGCGTTTTCCACAGAATTGATTCTAAATGGTCAAACAAGTTTAGTAGTAATCTACAGACATAGGTAGTTGTGAAAATTACATGTCTATACCCTACAGTCAGACTGATTCTATCTACTTTTACTTTTAATTTTATTAGTAGGTCAGTCACATTGCATTGCCCACCTTACTTATGTGGCGTGGTCAGTGGAATTACATGTATTCAAGACAGCCATTGAAAAATGCTCCAACATTTCAAAGTACCTTTTCACTATTGTGGAGTGCACTATCAGCCATTTCATTAATTTTTTTTTTCAGAATAAAGAAGCAACAGCCAAGAAGAACAGAAACCCCATTATGCATGGAGCAAGAGATGTTCTCAAAATGCAGGTAATAATGTGTTCTTCACTGAAAAGTAATTCACAGGATATATATACAACAATGCCTGTATATTTTTCATGAAAGAGAACTCATATTTATGATCAACGTGGGCAAGTTGGTAGTTCTTTTTTTTTTCTATTTCCATGATTTATTTACTTGCAGACTCCAGACTAGTGTGGTTGTAGATTTTTTACATGCATTATGAACTGTACTATAATGAAATTCATATTGTTTTGTCCATGAAGTGTTTAATCTTAAATACAGGCAAGAGAGAGTCATAAGTGACATGTCTCTTTCAAACTTATCTTTTAGTTCACTCGCCTTTTCCTGTGCATGATGTCCCCCAAAGTGGATTTTGAAATGAGATCTTTTGCTGTGGTCTTCATCATGACACAAGCAAGGGGTCCAGATGCTGTCAAATCTATTATCACAGACAAGCAAGTGGTAAGCATGGTTATACCTCACAAAGTGTCTCTTACCAATCACAGCTTTACGAATGTAAAGGGTTGGGAAATAAAGAATTCTGTTTAATTTCTATAACACTAATAGTGTAGATGCCGATACGCTACAACAAACAACTGATATTTTTATCTTTTGCGTTATGCATTTACACCTCCTTTTTCTTGTTCCTTTTTCTTGTTGGGTTGTTGATCTCGTCCTTTGGCTTTCTTAGCCCTTAAAAGGGCTCCCACATGGGCATCTTTTTCCTTCTTTCTAGGAATTTCTTTACTTTCAGTCCGGCTGCTTTCTTTCATGTTTTCTTGCTGGTTGGCACCAAAAAAAAAAAAAACTGAGAGAGAGTAAGGATTCCTATCATGAGGGGAGTAAATGGGGGATCTTTACAGCATGAAAGGGTTTAACCCTATAGCAAGGGCGGTAATTGTTGTTTGTTTAATTATATGTCTTTATTTGTTGTCGCCCCTACTATCGGCAAGGGAGACAGACTGTAGAGGGTTTTGTTGGTGGGGTAGCCACGACAGTGTGCCAAAAAAAAAAGGGGGGAGGAGAGGGAGGGATGGCCATGGCGGTGTGCTGATGGCGCTGGAAATATATTTATTAATTTACTGGTTTTGGGATGCCATGGCGGGGTGCCGGTGGCGCTGGTTAAAAGTTGGGGCAGAGTGGTCGGCTGATGGCTCTAGATGGGGGTGTGGGTAAGGGATGGATAAAAGTAGGTTAGGGAAGAAAGAGATGTGGGGGTATGGAAATTCTTCTGGTACTGGGGAGGGGAGGTCCTATTCCATAATGGGAAGCTGTTTACTGTAAATTTGCTGCAATAAATAGCTGAGTTACTATCTTTTTGTCTCCATGAGCACTCATGCACAATCTATTAAATATACCCAGGCAAATATACAACATTAAGCAAACACAAAACTTGAGTTATTTAACTGGGTGTGGCCTTCGAGAGATGTGAACATTAATATGGTATTTTGCCAGGGGATATTGAAATAAAGTGGAGCAAATGGGTGTTTGAAAATTTGACCCAGTCTGTAATAAAAGTAGACTCAATGGTAATGGAAAGATGGCATAGGCCATAGCGTTGATAAATCTGTACATTAAGTTTACTAGGCCACATAAGTCTTGCAGCAAACTTTTAAATGGCTGTAACTTTTGAACCACCGGAGATAATTGAATGAAATGAAAAGCCTTGTCATCTTTTATTCAAGTTATATTGATCCCATAAATGAACTAGATCCAAATGAGCATTTCAGGCAAGCCAGAAACAGTCAGAACACTTGACCTGACAGGCTGAAACCTCGTATTGCATTTTACAGTTTTGAGGTTCAAGCTCTGAACCCTGTTGTTTAGTTGTCCAAGACTGGACATTAAGTCATTTGAGAAATGAAAGATTTTTATTTCACATGAACAATCTTTGTTTATTTCATTAAGAAAAATTTTTGAAATAACCTAATTTGTTCAAAAGTTGCAGCCATTTAAAAGTTTGTTGAAAGACTTATGCAGCAGTGTAGCATGTAATTATTAGTTAAGTTTCTGATACTGTTGTCTGTGGTTTCACAGGGTTCAGAACTGAGCTTTTACCTGCATAACCTGCTGGCCACCTGGAAAGATTGGCTCAACCCCGCCCAGCGAGAAAATGGATTTGAACTGATGAGGATACTGAGGGGATCAGGTGTCAATGTCATCTCACCTGATCAGATTCTTAACCAGGCTCAAGTCAATACAATGACAGAGGTAAAAATCAAAAGCTTTACTATTTGACAACTAGCGTGTCTTGGTTTGTCCATGAGCTAACAGATCAATTGAGAAAAAAAACATATACATGAAAGCCTTTGTACATGCATTGACCAGAAGAAAATCAAAAAGATGAGTCAAATGACTGGAAAATAAGAACATGATTTATTTATACAGAGAGGAAATATGAAATGTGAGAGTGAGAGGTAAAGAAAGTGAATTATGTTAATCTCAGGTATCAGACTGTGTATTATTGATGACAGTGTCTTTGTCTTTGGACTTTTTGTATTTTGTTTTTTGCTTGACCAAGGCAAATTTCTCATCTGAGATAAATAAAGATTTTGTTCACCTTTCACCTAGGCATTGTCCATCCACTGCAGAATGTAGCCCTGCAACAATGACTTCCCTTTCTGTCTGATGTCTTCCTTATCCATGTTGTTCCCCCTCTCTTTTTAATATCATCCTGCCATCTTCTTCCTGGTCGTCTTTGTGTTCTTTTTCATGTCGATGGTTGCCATTCAGTGCAGTATTTTGTCCATCTATTGTCATTCATCCTTCCCACATGTCTGGCCCAATTCCACTTCTGTTGTAGCACGAATTTTACTATGTCCGCTAGCTTTCTTTGTGTGCATATTTCGGTCTTGTAGTTTGATGTCAAGCATTTTCTTTCCATTGCCCTCTGGGTACTTCGTAATTTGTTTGAAAGTTGTTTTGTTACTGACCATTTTTGGCAACCTTAGGTAATCGTTGGAATAATGCACTGGTTGAATACTTGTCTCTTAAGGGACATTGGCAGTTCGTGGTCTAGGAATATATCTCTGTTTTTTTCCAAAGCAGCTCCATGCTGCTCTTATTCTAGAGTCTGTTTCAGTTTTTATGTTGTATTCCATATGTATTGTCTATCCTAGGTATTTATATTCTGACTTTTTCAATAGGCAATGGCTTTGTTTTCAATTATTACCTTTTCATTTGTCTTGTAGTTCGTCATGTATTTTGTTTTGTCTTTGTGGATTTTCAGGCCAACCATTTTGCTTTGTTAATGATACCTAAATCGTTTCCTTTATCTCACTGGATTTCTCTCTGTTGTCAATTAGGAAAAGAAGCAGATAGATGCAAGGTACAGAAAGGAGCTTACCATTTGGCTGCAAAGGAGAGAAGCTGGCACATCCAGGTATAAGGAAGAAAATGAAGATTGCTCTTAAAGATATTATCAGAAATAATTAAGTATGATCTTTTGAATGCCCTAGAATTGTGAAGAACTGGACAGAAATTACTGTCATTGCATATGTCACCCATGGGTGTATGATTTATGTTTCTGACTTGAAATGTGGTTAGCTGTACTGTGTTACTTTCTTCTTTTTGTTTTCTTTTTTTTTTTGCTTCTATGAATGGACCAATGCTGACATGCTTTGAAAGACTTGGGTTAATTTTTAAGTCCATTTCTTTGGACAGCATTATTATGTCACCCGTAGATATATATATTATGTTTTTTCTTAGTATATATGCTCAGCTATACTTCTTTTTTTATTGGTAATGTACCAAATGTTGATATTTCTTTATTTTTAGGTGTGGGGTTTGACAAGACCACTTCTTTGGACAGATTTTGTTGTTTTTTTTAGTTTGCTTTCATTTCTGGCTGTTTTTCTTTCTTTCTTTCTTTTTCTTTTTTATCTAACTGCAACAAAGGTTTTTTACTCAGTGCTATGACCCATTGCTCACATTTTTTGCACAATTATTCCTTGCACAGAATCATACAGAAATTTGAGCCAGTCCGCCTTAGAGTCACAGAGCAAGCTATGAAGGTAACACAGGATGTGACTCGCTTGCAGATAGAAGAACGTAAGAAATTGGTGGCACACATCAAGCATGCCATGACCACACAAATACAACTGAAGAAACAGTGGCAAGAACTGGTGCAGACTTTGAGTCATGAAAGGTGAGCAGAGTTGAGCCACAGTACAGTTTTCTTCATCTCTACAATAAAAAACACTGACCCAATTTTTGTCAAGACTTACTGCTGCTCAATCGGCTCAGATTGGCATGAAATTTTAGAGATGCCATCCTTTTAGCCTGCAGGCGGTTCTTTTTTTAGATTTAGAGACTTGAAAAGGTAGGGAAGTATTTTCTTGACTTTGCTTCGTGTCTCTGATTTCGTCTCCGCTTTTCCTTTTCACAAGTGCATGAGCCTATGATATCGTCACTTTTTGCAAAGTGTTCACTATTGAATAAATGGCTAGACATGCAGATTATTGCCATTTCATGTCAATCTTTGTCTCAAAAGCTGACGGGATTTGTAGAGCATTAATGTGCGAAGGGGATGCAGTGAGACATTTAAAAGCAAACAAAGAACATCAACAAAATAAACCTAAAGAAATGGGCAGTGTGAAACAAATCCATTCTAGTCACCCAGAACTGAAATTAATGAACAGATTTATCCTGGGCAATGCTGGGTACCTCAGCTAGTAATGAAAAAAAAAATATCAATAGCTAAGCGCTCATCTCAGCGTTTATTTACATCCGATACCTATTTGTTCTTGTCCGTCTGTATGTTTGTTTGTTACCCATACAGGGCCAATCCACTGGCCTGAAACAACCGAAACATAGCCTGCGAGGGTAATTTGATGCAAGAATAGTCATAAAAAAGTTTATCAGCGTCTGTTCGTCCTTATGTTTGTTTCTTTGTCTTTTCACAGGTTCTTTCTCTGATTTTTGATGCAGAAATAGAACTGTTCAGGATTTTCCTCTTCTGTCACTTTTAATGCAAGATTTATAACTTATCCAATGTCTTTTTTGAAGTCAAAAACAATTCAGTAAATGTACTTTAACAAAAAGTATTTCCTATAACTTGCTCACGTTAGCTGTGTAAATAAGTCATACCTCAGTGCGTATGTGAGTGGATCTGGCAAAATTGGGCTCAAAATGAAATTTTATACTTCTTTAAAAAATTAAAAATAAAATATTTCTAAGAGGATTTCAAGCAAAATATTTTAACAGAGTGCAGAAAAATGGCTAATCTTTCATTTTATCAGCAAATCTCAATTTCCAAAGAAAATTGTCCCCCTGTGGAGGGGTTTTCTCATGAATTTAGTCTTTCATTTTATACCTGATTGCACCAGCTACACTTACAGATGTGTGGACATTTGTGTTTTTTTTTAATCAGAATTTGTCATGTGTATATAATTATGTACATGGTGTTGTGTTTTATGGCTATGGGGTAGTCAGATTTAAAAACATGCACATAAAGACATCTCTGTTGTAATTTATTAAATCAGAACATGTCATTCATACATCTGTATTTATGGTGCTATGTAACAGGGGTGTGTGGCATCAGAAAGCCTCGTATCCCCAGTCATGGCAGCTGGACCCTACAGAAGGACCAGGCAGAGTGCGTAAAAGACTTCAGAGATGTCACTTGGGCATAGACAAAAAGTTCTTGTTACCTGAGCATCAACAAAAACTTGGTGAGTAGAAAGTCAGAGCCAATGTGATGATTGTGCTGGTTGCAGCAACTCTTTGAAACAATGTATCGAGTCTTTAGCATTTCTAACGACATGATCCTTTGTTTCCATTCCTTTCTTGGGACAAAATAGGACCTATTCTAGACCCTCCATCAAAGTTTACAATTCCATGGACGGTTAAGTCACAATAAAGTCATGGTAAACTGTTGCAACTTGACGTTTTTCTAGAATTGAGACATTTAGCATACTTGTAGCCTTTGACAGTAGGCAGGTTGTGTTATAAGTTGGGTGTTAAATTCTGAAAAATATGGGTTAAGTAATATTTTAAAAAATATTTAACTAACGGGCTCCCAGGACTGATAAAGAAAGTCATTTTTTTTTTTTTTGCTTCTCCTGAAAAACTTGTAAAAACCAAAATATAATTGTTTACCAAGCAAGCCTCAGTAAGAACTCAAAAAAAAAATCTTTTGTCTTTGGACCATACTGTTTGTCAAAAGGTTTTCAGTTTCAGCTCACATTGGACTTAACATGACAGTGAACTTTACCAAAGTGAAGTTTTTTTTTTATTTTTTAACATTTTACATTTTTTGAAGTCTTGATTTTTGTTTTTTTTTGTTTGTTTTTTTGTCATTTTGAATGTAGACATCATAGGATACTGCACTTAGTGTGGAAAAGATACTGTTTCTGTTATGGTGTTTGTGGTTGGGAGGGGTCATTTTTAGGGGAAGACGTTTAAGCCTCCCTTCTAAAGTTTAATTGTGTTAGATCTTGGAGGAGAGAGAGAGCAAGAATAATTTGAAATAGGTTTTGTCACATTCATTTCATGCCGTTTCTTATTGCCACTTAATTGTATCCTTATCCTGTTTTATTTCTTCATGACAGAGGCAGAAAAGGTGGACCCACCCCTGATCTTTCTCTTTGAAGATGACCATCAAATGTCTGACTCTGCAGCTTTGATCTACAAACTTTACACCAATGAGAAAATACAGTATGTGACCCATTTAGTACCAGTAATCATTCATTTGTGCAGGGATGGGAATTCTTCTGAAATTTCCTGATTTCCACATCTTTTAAATTTGATTTCTTTTCTTAGTAAACACATTTTTGTGTATGGTCAAATATATCAACACTGCTTTACCTTAATGGCATACATTATGCCCAAAGGCAACTGACAGTTCATTGCATTCTTGAGCATGACAGCTATCAGATCATATAACACAAAAAGAAATGCATCAACAGGAAAATGTAATAATCCAATCGAATCATATGGCATAAGTCACCAAATGACAGGAGAAGAAACAGTTTTTGCTTAATATCCCAAAAGCATAAAGAAAGACTTATGTCCTCTTGCTCTTTTCCTTTTCTACGCCTCCACTCAGTATAACATTTTGTCCATCTGTTGTCTTACATTCTTGCAAATAGGGCCAGCCCATTGCCATTTTTTTTGCAGTATAAATTTCACAATGTCTAACCTAGGTCTGTCTCCAAATATCAGTGTGAGGGATTTTATCATTGAGCTTTATTTTGACAATCTTTCTTTCCATTCCTCTTTGCATGGTTCTGAATTTTTTAACCTGCTGCTTTTGTTTAAGAGCAGGTTTCGTAGCCATTATTAATGATAACGGACAAAAATCACAACAGGTTTGACTGTATATGGGGGCACCATACAGCAAATCATTGAGATGGAGAATCCCTTTACTTTCAGGCATACCTGCAAATGTACAGTAGTGTCTCCAGCTAGCGAGAGCAAAGGGGAACTGCTCATTGGTAGGTATGAGAAACTATGATGTCAGACCAATAATGCAGCCATTCGCTGCTGGACATTTCGTGGTCATTAGTTTAGATGATTTTTTAATGACATTAAAGGTAATCATATAACGGTTTCAGGCCTACTGCGTGTCAGTGAATGTGACACACTGTATTGGCATGATTAAGTCATTTTGTGAAAGTTTAAACAATTTGCAGTTTATGCTTTTTTTTTTAACCAGTTACTTGTGTTGATCTCAATACCACGTGTGGCAGACTCTGGTTAGAGTGGCAAATCATTGTTTTCTTATGTACTGATCAAGTGTTTTCTTTGTAAGCTAAGTGTACAAAGGAACTCAGTGTATTGGGCAATTTATTGATAAGGGTTCTTTTCCTCTGAAGATCTCTTGTTGTATAGCTCTTTTGGGAGTTTCAATCCCCCCTTATTGGAAAGCATGGTTTATGAATAAATTTCTATTGAACATTATCTCTGAAATATTTCTGGACAATCCATCTTTTCAGGGGAAGTATACATTTACTTTGTGGCTGATGAAGCCATAACCGTGGCCAACTACACCCAGATGTTGCTAGGTAACCTTGACCAACTGTCCATTACCTGGCCACACACAGACATCCGAGAGTTGCATAAGAGATGGTATCAGCTACAAGATGTGGGCCTGGAAATATTCCTCATCAGCGGCCGCACCTGTTTGCTGGCTTTTCAGTCCACACAAGTAAGGTTTAAATTTGTGTAAATAAAAAATTGCTTTTATAAATTCTATGCAGTTCATGTAATTTGTTTCAGGCTGTCTTGATAGAGAATAATTTATTGTATTTCACTCTGTATATTATAAGTCTTGAGTTTCGTTGTTGTCTGATAAGCTCTCAATCATTTCAGAGTTGGTCACCCTGTTTCCTTATCAAGCCATGTTCTTCAAGTTGCAAAGACGTGTTTACCAGGTGTCTGTAGAATAATGTTTGTACATTTCAGGATCGTGATGAGCTGTACAGTACACTGCGCCTGTCATTAGAGTTGCCAAATGTGATCGCCGGAGAGACTCTGCAAGCCGTCCAGCATGCCTGGCTGGAAGGGGAGGTCACCAACTATGAGTACCTCATGCATCTCAACAAACTTGCTGGTCGCAGTTACACAGATCTCATGCAGTACCCAGTCTTCCCTTTCATCCTTAGAGATTATCAGAGTGATGTGCTGGACCTGACTAACAAAGCATCATACAGGTAATCTGTTATAAAAGACAAAAATAGTTATACCATCTTAATTGTGTTTGGTTCTTCTTCTTGTATAAATTAACAAATTAGGGAACTGTTATGAGGTTCTTGTGACGTCACTGAGATTCACGTAATGTGCCTAGAATTCAGTTTCATCACATTCAGTATAACTGATTTTTGCAGCCCCTAAATTATTTGTTTGTTCTATAATAACAGACACTTTATTGAATGGTTCCTTCTTTACATTTTCCTTTTCTTTTTCATTCTTAATTCTTTTGCGATTTATTGTAACATTTCTTTATTGTTTGTTTCTAAGGGGTGAAACAGACAAAGGTTGGTGTAAGCGCCAGACCAGTGGTTCGCTGACCATAAATTTTGCTTTCCACTAGCACAACAGGCACTGACTGCTGCATCCCTCTGGGTCACGGTGTGGGCAGTGCCTATTGTGTTAGTGTGAAGCAAAATTTAAGGGCGGTGAGCCACTGGTCTGGCGCCTACACCAACCTTTATCTGTTTCACCCCTAATGCAGGGCTTTGGAACATACAACCATTTCTCTTTTTTTACCACAGTGTAACTTTGTTCCAAACCCTGGTGCAACCATACAGATTGTAGGTATATTTAAAAAAATGTTTTTGTTAATTCCCTTCTTCCTAGGCAGTACCCATGGAGTTTTTCAACTGGTAACATAATTATGTTCAAAACTGGGCGCTTGCGGTAGAGAATTTTGGCATGCACAGATTTCATGTTTACCAAAATCACTTGCATTTCTTACTTGTAGCATTCCACTGGATCTGGATGATATCTTTTCTTATTTTCTGTTTAGGAAACTGATGAAGCCAATAGCAGTTCAGGACAAGTCAAGGGAAAAACGATACAAGGACAATTATGAGGTAAATTTGACTCCCCCCCAAAAAACAGTATGTTGTTCTTGAACATTATTATGCTACCATGGTAAAATCAGGATTCCTGGAAATAAGAGAAAAGCCCTGGAATTTAAATTTTTGGGAAAGGCCTGGGAATAGCCCTGAGACTTTCCTGGGGTTTAATAAAAATAAAACTTTGGTAAATTTCTAAAAAAAAACAAATAAATAAAAAAATTAATTTTCTCTCATTTTGACATCCTGGAATTTAGCATTTGTGCTCACCAAAAATCCCAGAAAAACTTTCTCAAATACAGACATGCAGGAATTCTGTAGAGTTTTTACTTGTATGAAGACAAGAAAAGCTGTTCTGTTCTTAACCCTAGTCCTGCGGGAGGCCACTAGATTGGCCTCCCCGCGCAACACGGGAGGCCATTATTTTGTCCGACACGCTTAACCGCGGGTCCTGCGGGAGGCCACATTTTTGTATAACAACGGTGCGCCTCGCGCTTTGGTTATTCGGTTGCCAAGGCTGTCGTTGTTGTTGTTTTTTCACGTTTTTTTTCCACACTATTTTCGCGTGTTTATCTATCCTGTCACCCCTACTATATCTAACAAATGGTATCGTCCGATTACGTTTATTACGAGGCAACTATTCGCAACTATTCGTCATACTCGTGTAATAGTCCTGACGGTCTGAAGTTTGAACTGGGGAAAATCTTGGGAAACTTTTACTTTGATGCTGGTTGACGTCTACATGTGAAATGAGAAGAAAGGCGCCATGTGTGTATTTGAGACGCCGTTCTACGTCTGTAATTATGAATTCCGATGTAATGTTAGGGCATGCTGCATAAAGGCGTTTGTCAGTAGGTTTTTCATCAGGGAAAACTGGGAGAAAATGACCGACTTTGTTGTTGGTCGTTGTCTTTATTTGATGTGGTAATTAGAGAGATATTGTGTTGCTTTGATTAAACCGCTTTTCAGTACATGTATGTGCTCTACGACCTGGAACTGGAAATCAAATCTCTCGCTAAAACTAACATTATAGTAAGTGAACGCTTTACATAGTAGAGGAGGGAGAAGGCAATGTCACGATACATGTGGTTAGTAAATTAAGCGAATGGCTTAAAAAATAATTTGTTCACCTGTTCAGGCCATGACATAGGGACAGAAAAAGCGCAGAGGTCTTGGGAACATGATAAAACATGTGCTAAACGGCATGTAAATGCAGAACATTCTTGATTTGGGGCCTTCCATTGCACAATAAAACCTACTGCATATCATCACAAGTACTTTATCCAAATATCATAGGGATCACTTACGATTTATCCACCACTATAATTGTTGTTATTGCGTCCTGGAGTATACACGATACACGTGTTCACGAGGACCCGATTGACCCGACCGCCGAGGTTATCGGCAACACGCGAACGATCAGCTGACCGGCCGCTGGCTATCCCCGCACGGGGCGTTACGTGGACGAGTTCACTCAATGCAGGACGAGGGTTAAGGTAATTCAGAAATGTTTGCATTTTGGACCTAAATGTTTTTAAAGTTTGGAGACAAAGAACAGCATTCTCAGGCAGTTGAAAACAGTGAAATGTCTGCACAGCAATTCTGAAAATTTCAATTATGAAATTATTTATATTTCTTCAGTTTCTGTGCCAAGAAGCAAATCGTCCTCATGCAGAGGATGAGATGGTCAGAAGTGCACCATTTCATTATGGTAGTCATTACTCCAACAGTGGCACTGTCCTGTACTACATGGTGCGTCTCCCACCTTTCACTAAAATGTTTGTTTCTTACCAAGGTGAGTACAAAGAACCAGGAATCAGTTGAGTTGTAAGAATTATGTGACAGAGCATACTGCTATGGTCAGATGGAAAAGTTATAATGTATTGAAAACCTAAGTTTATGTATTCAAAAGCATGGATCTGAAAAGATAAACCATATCTGTATATTGGATGTACCTAAATGAGATTGGTGGTCTGTTTTGTTGAGGGGTTGTTTTTTTTTCCCTCATAATTAATGTTTTAATTGAGATACTGACACTTGTGTGCTTGTTGTTATTGTTGTTTTCAATCTGCTTGAACTATTGAGGGCATCGCAGGAAGAAAGAGCTTTCAGTCTGCAGCCAGCTGGGGGGCCTGTCTTGGTTGATGTAATGCCATGGGGCATCAGTGCTTTTTTGGCACCACTGATCCAGGTCTTTCTTGGTCTGATTCTGGCCTTTTATCCAGAGAACCACATGTTGTATGCACATTGGGCTGGCTGGGAGATTGGCATTTGCAAAAGGTGTCCAACCCATTTTATCCTCTGCTGCTGAATGTGCAGTGGGACTGATGTTATTGACACCATTTGTCCAATCTTTGTGGTTCTGATCATGTCGCATCTGGTCTTGTTAACGGCTCTTCGTAAGCAGCGCATCGTGCAGGTTGTGAATTTGCTCCCGAGATCTTTGGTCAGGGTCCAGATTTAGCATTGGTAAGTGAGTGTGGGAATGAAAATTACCTGTATGGTAATGTTAATGAGATTGGTCGTTTGGTGTCTTTTCTTTTCTGTTTGGTTTTTTTCTTCTAAATAATGTTTTCTTTCCATTTCAGATTCCAATTTTGACATCCCAGACCGCACTTTCCACAGCATGGGCACATCCTGGAGATTGTCAAGTTTTGAATCAAGTACAGATGTGAAGGAGCTCATACCAGAGTTTTTTTTCTTGCCTGAATTTCTGATGAACAATGAAGGTTAGTCTAACAGTAATTGTTCAAAGTCAGGGAATCAGTAGCTTGTAGTGGAAGTCTGTTGTCTGGATTATTGTCGGTAAATCTATGGTTTAGGGGAACTTTTGATTCATTGTTGTTTAGTCATGGATTTTCTCTGAGTTGTTGTGTAGGCTGTATTAGTACAGAGATTGGTACTTTGTGCATCTTAAGAGGAGATATGTGGAGTGAGACAGTGCCCTCACAACAGTCACTCCAAGGCTCTGGCTTATAGGTTAGTAAATCTAAAATCAGTGCTGTGCTCATCAAGGAACTTCAAGTTAATAGTCATCTGTAAAATTTATGGTTATTCACAAATCATTATGTAAATATTTTTGTGGTACTGACACTCTCCAAGGTTAATTTCCTCATTTTGTGACTAACTATGTGAGTGGATCTGACAAAATCAGGATTGAGGTGAAAGACTAATTCCTGAGAAAACCCCTCCAATGGAGAAAAAATTTTCTTCGGAAATTGAGATTTGCCTATAATGTGAATGATAGCTATTTTTCTGTAGTCAGTCAAAGTATTTTCCTTTTTTGAAAGAGGTATAAAATTTCACCTTTAGCCTGGTTTTGTCAGACCCACCCACATATAACTACTAATATAAAGTTTAACTCTTTCCATACTGCAATTCGGCCCTGATCTAGACCACAATTCCAAGGAAATTGATTTTTCATAGGAAGGGTAACCTATTCCAAGCTCTGTCACACATTTATTTATGAATGAAATATAACAAAACTATATATGAATGGAAAGGAAATTGAATACTGATTTTGAAAATAGAAACAAATAAGGTGTAGGTCCACAGGGTAGGCGTAGGGAGAGCTTTGAATAGAGACAAACTGAAAGAGTGGAGATAATTTTCAAAAAAATTTCTTTACTCACGCCAAGAAAACTGCACATAGGAGTGTTTGTATCCAACTGTAATCCATTTCAGTTCATAAACAAATTATTCCTGGGCACACTTCCTTTTGAATTTTGAAGACACTCCATGTGTGGGTAATTCTATCATGAATTTTGTAAAGAGAGGTGAAGCAAAAAAAAAGTCACATCTGTAGGTGTTCAGCACATAAATGGAAATAATGAAGAAAGGGACTATGTACAAGTCAAATACAGATGAATTACTCATCAAATGCTTCCCTTGTGTGATACACAAAGAAGCAGGTCTTGGGGCAGAGATGTGGTTTGTCATCACATCCAGTGCAAAAATAACTGGAGCGCTTTCGTTTTTGCTTCTTAGAACAGACGACACACTGTCTATCAGCCCCATCAAAATCAATAAAGTGCTTGGAGCCCTCAAGACGGGCTAATAGGGGTGCAGATCTCTTCTTTCCTGGCTTGACAATCTGCTGGGGCAGTTGGGGAGGGATAAGAGTTACTGCAGATGATGTCAGGTGCTCAATCAGAGCATCTTTGAAAGTGGCAAATGGCATTGGCTTCCTTGCATTTGGTCGTGACAGCACAAACAGAATGTGTGAATTCACTTGGAGCACTTCTAAAATCCAGGTGAAGACTTTTCTCCACCACTTGACTGTTTTTCGTGCATGCATTCCATAGTAGGAAATCATCTGATCGATGCGGTCACAGCCGTTCATGTTTTGATTATAGCTGTCAATTGGGGCAGGTTTGGTTACATCTGTCAAGCCCTCTCGCACATTGACACTTGTGGCTTTTCCTTTCGTTGACACCAGAATACAAGGCTTTTTGGCAGCTTTATCCTTCCAGGCAACACACAGACAGTCATCAGTGTCATTGATATACCATCTTGATTCTCTGTGTTGGAGTCTTTGTGTTTTGAGTTCAGGGGGGAAGCCCCTTCGGTTAACATTCAAAGTCCCAGTGAAGTGATGGCGCTTGCTCTTTAGATATTGCAGGAGTGCAGCTGATGTGTAATACCTATCTGAGAACAAATGGTGGCCATGTATAGTTATGGAGGTGAGAAGGGTGTGAAAAACTTTCTCAGCTTGTGAGTCATTGTGGTCTTGTTCAGGTTGGTATGCAGTATTTCTGCCGAAGTAAATGAGTGCATTGTGTACGTAGCCACATATTGAATCACAGAGTCCAAAAGTTTTTATGTGGTATTTGTGTGGTTTAGAGGCATTGTACTGTTTGTGGGAAAACCTCCCTTTCCACCCTATGACCATCTCGTCAATCGAAATGTTTTCATATGGATAGAATGACTCCTGGAACTTTCCGAGGAGCCGATTCACAAATGGTTCAATTTTAGCAGCTCCATGGGCATCAGGCTCGGCTGCATGTAGCATGGAGTGGTAGATCAGTTCAAATTCTGCTCTTGGAAACATTTCCCCAAACCATGGTGTACTCTTGTGACTTTTTGTAGACCAGTAGTCCTTTATGGATGGGCGGGAATCCATGCCGATAGCGATAACAACGGCCAGAAACTTGAGAAATTCGTAACGTCCGATGGGTTTCCACCTGCTGAAATTTGAGTGTTCTCTCAGTGGGGTGTTTTTCATAATTTTGTCAGCAGCATAGTCATTTATGTAGCCAATCAACAGATCCATGGTGTCATTATCCAAAAAAAGTCTAAGAAAATCAATAGGTGATGCATCATCAGTGAGGTTGTGCTGTGGGCCTGAATTTGTTTCTCTGAAAGTAAAGGATTTTACTTCAGTGTCAGCATCTGCAGGTTTCCATCCTCCTGTAGGAGCAGTAGCTGTAGTTCTAGCTCTACCTGTCCCCCTTCCCCTTCCTGCAGTAGTTGCTTTACCCCTCTTTGCTGGTGGGTTAGGATTATCCTCATCTGAACTATCAGTATCACCACTGTCACTAGATCTGGGTGAATCTCGGCCCACATGTTCCTCCAAATCATAATCATTGCCGTTTTGAGCCTCACTGTCACTGTCATCCGATAACGATTGAAAAAGATTGATCACTTGCTGGGCAAATAGTCTCTGTGGTCTAGATCTAGCCGTAGTACCAGATGTGGATGGAGTGGGAGTTGTCATTTTGTTTGTTTACTTGGAGACCGCAGCAAACATGAAAAAAGCACACTGTCTAACGCATAATTTGTAACCCACGCCAAAATTTTGCTAACAGGAAGTAGTTTTACTTGTTAGAAGGCTAAAATAGTCGATATAAAAACATGGAATGCGTTCATCGGGAAGAAACGAAACATTTGTGTCTAGACCATAGCAACGCCGATGTATCGGTGATTAGTCCAAATGCGTCAGTCGGGGGAACCGATACATCGGCGAAAAGTACGGAAAGAGTTAAGTACCGCCAACATGTAAACTCTCATAAATACATCTTTTGGCAGGTTTTGACTTTGGTCATCGTCAGAATGGAGAATCTGTCAACCATGTCATCTTGCCACCTTGGTGCGAAGGCAACGCTCGTTTGTTTATCCTAATCCAACGACAGGCCCTGGAGTCAGCCATGGTCACTGCCAATCTTCACAGTTGGCTGGACCTGGTCTTTGGCTACAAACAGCAAGGGCATGAAGCTGTCAGAGCTATCAATGTATTCCATCCATCTGTAAGTTTCACACCACATGCATATAGAAACTTCATTTAAGTTTGTGTGATTTTGTTTAACTCACACGGTGCCGAGGGAATTTTAAAGTTTTTATGATTTTGTTTAACTCATGCGGTGGCAAGGGGATTTGTGCCAAAGCATTCTGAGAATGTTTTTTCATTTGTATCTTGTATTTTGTATTCTTTAATCCCATTTAGGAATTTGCCTTAGTGTCATTGCATCCCAGTTTCAACTGGAGCAGACACGTCGCAGCCACAGTGCAGCATTTTGGGGATGCTGTTGAAAATGACCAGTACTCTGCTGGTGCATTACTGTTTATAGAGAAACTCTTAAATCGGAGACAGTGATATACACTTTTGTAAAGGATCAACACAGTCCTGACAACCCATATCATATAAATGATTGGCACTGAATTAATTAATATAGGCAATTTCATTGGCATCATTATTCATACAAATGTGTGTTCACCCTTAACTCTGTGCTCTAGAGAACATGAGATTTTCTATACCATCTAACATCAAGAAGGTGGAAGGTGTATTGTAACTGTAAAGATAAAGAAGCAAGACAGAATAGGCGTGTCGGTGTCAAAGGGAAAGCATTTTGCAACTGAACTGTGTGAGGCTGTTTATTACTCCCATTGTATATTTACCGCTGATATACTTTTATCATAGCGGAAATAAATACTTGTGCATGTACATTCCTTGACAGACTTACTTTGGTGTCGATGCAAGTGTTATCAAGGACAATGTGAAGCGTCAGGCCTTGTTGACCATGATCAAGACCTATGGCCAGACACCCAAACAGTTGTTTCGCCAGCATCACCCAGCTGGTCAACCTCGCATCCCTGCTTGGTATACTTTGGAGGAGAAGCACAAATCTCACATTGTAAGTGTGTTGTTTTTGTCATTATTTAGTCTACATTTAAAAAAGAATATATTTTTTATAAAAAAACATCCTCACCTGATACGGTTCTAATAATTGGACAAACCAAAGAAAAGTTTTGCACAATAGCACAGCCCAGAGTAAAAACAACGTAACTGACAACTTTGCAAGTATGTCTACTTTTTTGTTTTTATGAACTTGTCTCACACATAATTTTTTTTGTGTCAAAAGCAGATAGATTTATCTGCTGTCAGAATAGTAGTTTCTAGTGTGTGCAAAGCAATGTAAGTGACAGTGGGTAATCAGAGACAATAAAGTAGAAAAAGGCCATTCTTTCAGTTAAGTAATTTTTTCCTTTGGGAGGCAGAATGGCATAAATATAAATAAATGAAAACATAAAGTAGGAAATATCTTTTTTGTCGAGTATTCACTCTGCATTCTGCCAAGGTTGTGCACAGAATTACATTTTATCTCCATTTCATCAGTAAAACAACTTTATATCTCATTTTATTGTGCATTAAAAAAGGATGAATTGAAACTGGTTTGAGAACAGTTAAGGTCAATAGCCTTAAGCTGATATCCTTGAGAAATATCTTTACCCCCTCGTGTGAGAATAGGTCTCCAGGAGATCTTCAAAGAACGAACCCCAGTCAGGCAAGTGTTTACGCTCAATGTGGGCAGGGCCATATCCAAGTCAAAATTTTCATGCAGGTTTTTTTTTTCCCTAAAACACATTTCCTTGCAAGCTGAGAAAGGAGTGACTGCTTGCTAATATATTTCACATTGCCTTTTCTGTAGCCCGGGAGAGCATTGCCCACTGTGATAGGACTGAGATGGGGCAATTACTTAGGCTCCCCTGACCTGGCCCCTCCTGTCTACTATGAGATTGGTAATCTTGGACCATTTGCCATAGCCAAACTGGTAGCCTTGTCCACGGGCCAGGTGTTTGGGGTGGAGAAGAATGCCAATATCCTTCAGTTGCAGGGCAAGCAAAGAGGTTAGTCATTCACCGGGCTGTTTTTGTTAGCATTATTATTTTCTGCTGTTGTTGTTATTGTTTGTTGTATTTAAAAATGTAGAAAATGTAGAGTGGAGATGGTGAAGACAACAGTTGAGTTTCATTTTCCTCTGTGTTCACCAGTATGTCCCCATCCCTGTCCCTCTGTGTCACGTTCCCAAGCTTGGTGTCTCCATGGATTCAGTCAACTTGGGCATGATCGTTGTTTCCTTTTATTGAGAGAAGTGTGTAATCTTTGCCAGATTGCATGGAAAATGTGCAGTTCTGTACTCAATGCAGATTTTTTTTTCTCAAACCAATTCTCCTAGACATTTTAACTAATAATTTAAACCAAATGAAAATCAGATGTTGTGCAAATGCGTTAGTTCATATTAATTTTAGAATGTATACAGGAGAATGAATATGTTCAAATATTCTATAGCAGCATGGATGGAGTCCTGTCATGTTTTCTTTTAAAGAAGTAGGTAAAAACATTTATGAGTTAATTACCTGGATGACCCTGTTTCTAACAAGCACAATCAATGAAGCAGTGGCAGTGATAAAATGGTGAGTCTTATTAAAATCTAAAATTCATCTTGTATTTTCTCTGTATTGCAGAACTGGCTGCCAGATCAACGGATGCCATATGGGCTGGTGTGGTTACCTGGGGTTACTTTGACAACATTATCCGCATCCGCAGTTACAATGATAAACCCTTGATCAACTTCATACCACAGTATTCATGTGGAGAGGTAAGTTTTAAACATAATATCTTGGAAAATTTGACTTGTCTTGTTGCACATCCCAGTTCAGCATAATGAGACAGAGATGAGGCCACAGCCCATATTTGTCTTCGATGAAGGGGTGCCTTATAAATACTGAGAGAATTGAATTAGATTTTACCCAGCCCCAAGAGGATTCAAAACTCACTTGGGGTCTCTTGCACCTAGTCCAAGTGCAGCTGCATTACGAGCTGTCTGCGTTGGCTTTCTGTCTTTCTTTCCCTCAGATACATACAAAATATGCTCAGCATGATAACTTTGAAAAAAATCGAAACTTATGTATATGTTCTCAAATACAGATTATATTAATTTTACAGCTTTTTGGTTGAAGTTTTATTTTGTACGTTAATCCACATTGATATTAGGTAGGCCATTCTCAGCTGAGTGTTTGGCATTAAGTAGAAAGGCTATTCACCTAACTCTATTTTGGTTGGAAACAAGAAAGTGGGAAAGAATTTTTTGTGTCAGAATATTTGGACATTGGATTATACATTATATATACCTAAACACACTGAATTTCTCTGTCATTGTGTTTTCAGGTGTCCTGTATTGAATCTGTGCCCGACTGTCGTCTACTGTTCATAGCTGGAACATCTGGGAACATCCGTGTCTATTCAATGACACACAACTCCTCAAAGGTATGGTGAGCCACACGCTCTTAGTCTGTGCATGATTCTCAGCACTGGATACTTTACAGTACGGGCCTGTTCCCATTAGATTTTTAACTTCACCTTTACTTGATTTTACTTCGAGGCATCTGAGGGCTGAGAACTAACCCAAAGTGAGATAATGAAAAAACCACGGAAGGCGTATTGTGGCTGTTATCCTGCTGACACACCATTAGACCCAAACTCAAACTCAAACTCAGGACTGGATACAAAGTATCTGTTCTGGTTATTGCATCCAGGTGCATGAACATTAGAAGGACAAATAGATCCTCTAGGAATGCAAAAGAGACTTTTTTGGGGGGGTAAAATATTCACCTATTGCATTCCTGCTGTCCATGGTCAAAATATCTCAGGTATCATTTGTCTAGAGCAAATGACTTTTACGGTTTGCTGGTAACCATAAATAAATGAGAATGAACGTACATTCTGAACTTTATTTCTTGACAATCTGTGATTTTGGTTTAGTCAAGAAAAACAGATCTTAGTGGTCTTCAAAGGTATTGTTAAGGTAACAATGGTGGAAATAGAAGACTTATAAGCAATTTTATCAATGACAGCTGACATTCCGTCAATGACTCTTTGGAGAGATAATGCTTCATGTGCTGTACTTGGAAACTAGAGGATTAAGGTTTTTGTTTGTGGGTTGCGGACAACCTTACAAGGGAGACCAAAGTTATTTTTTGAGGTCTATGTTTAGAAGACCTTTGCTCTTGGCATTTGCACCTCTCTTTTTATTGTTTTTGTTGTTTGTAGCATTTGTATACTAGTTTTATCCTGGGGAGGGGGATCACTTTTTTTTTATTAAATTTATTTTGCCCGGGTAGCCAGCCTTGTTAATGGGAGACTGCAGTTAATTTCATGATGTGTTTACAATCAAAGAGTGCACTGGAAGTTGTCCTTTTCCTTGAAGTTAGTTGCACTTGTCAGACATAAAATCAGTGTCATTCAGTTCATGTCTTTCTCTTTCAGCCCAGCAGTTTACATGTGAGAGGAATCAAGAAGACTCTGTATGGCCATTCAGAGGCTGTAACAACACTGTGTATATGTCCAGAGTTCAGCATTCTCGTGAGTGGCAGCAGCGATGGCACCTGCATCATCTGGGACCTGAATCGCCTGACCTATGTCAGGTCAATCACCAGTCACTGTGCAGCTGTCAGTGTCCTGACTGTCAGCAGCACTCTAGGAGATATAGCCAGTGTTAGTCGCCAAGGTATGCCAGATAACTTGTGACAGTTCCGTGTACCACATTGCCATGCAAAGGCAAAGCAACATATGTGCTCATTTCAAAGTTTTGAGAAAAATGCAAAAAAAGTTTTGTGGCGTAGCCAGTCTATGTTGCAACCTTAGTTTTTGTTTGTCCTATCTCCATATTCTGAAAAACAGATCATTTAGTATGTAGAAGAGGTATAGCAAATGCACACTTTGACACTTGTTTGAAATGCATTGTGGCACATACCAAGTTGTTTCACATTACTGGTTTATTCTAAGTCCTGATCACAACACTAAGATCACAAATGTTAAATGTCAAATTTTTCGCGTGTGCAAAAGGTGAAGAAGAACTATGGTCACGATATAAAAAGGCTTCTGTTTATGAGTTTGCCGTTCTAGAAACTACTATTTTGAGAGCAAATACTTCTGTCTGTCTTTGACATAAAAGAATTATATATGAGACAAGTTCAGTAGAGACTGAAGTAGAAAAGAGCCACACTGTCAGTTACATCACTCTGCCTTTTCACTGCGGCATAGATGAGAATTATCCTCCTCAGGACTGACCTCAGACTTGTAGAGATTTTTGTCTGCTCTCAGCCTGTGTATATTTATGTATCATCATTATTCATAAGGATATGGAATATCCAAGATTTCAGCCAGGTTCTGGGTTATCAAGTGGTTTGGATTCATTTTTAGCCTTATAAAGATCTTCCAATTCTCACCATTTTTCATTTCCTTCTTTCTCGTTTTCTACCGGTTTGAACTGTGCACCTTGTTTTTCTGAACCTTCTGCTTTTATCGGTTAAGACAATAAACCTGTCACTAAGTATGTTAAAAATATCATAAGATATAATAATTTAGCCAAAGATTGCTCATTGGTTGGTATTTTTCACAAATGCGAAAGATTGTGTGATATTGTTGTATATCAGATATTACTCGTGATAGTGTAGTGCTATGGTTTATGATTTATATTGTTTTATTATGTTTAACAGCCATGTATGTACATAGTTTGATGCCTCTTCAGTCCTGGATAAGTTATTGGATTTACTTTTGACTTAAACTATCAAGCAGTGAGAGCTGGAGCTACAAAGGAAGACATTTTGTCCAATTATTGTTTGTTTTGTAAAATTTTAAAAAGAATTCGTTCATGCTAATAGATATTTTTACACGTTTATGTTTGTGCTGATCAGACCAGAAATCCTGTAGCCTGCAGCTGCACACTATCAATGCATCGCATGTTGCAACACAAGTTGTCTCTGACATCATCAATTGTGTGGCCTACTCAAGTGCACCAGAGGGCAGATCTATCAACGTCATTGCAGGTGCACTCCAGTCTGGCGTCATCAGGTTAGTAAGACCCTTCATTAGAAAAACGGTTTCTGATGATAGTATGATGTTTTGTGTGCACTTTCAGTATTTGTCTTCTACACTTCTTATAATCAAAGAAACTAGATACAATGAGATGAGATACTCCCTTCACCGCGCCCCTAAAAAAAAAAAATCATGCACAGTTTGCATGCAGATCGGGGCGGGGCCCGCGGTGCATTGCTTGAAAAGAATGCTTGATATAATGATAAAATAATGATGCGTATTTTACAGTGCAACTGTGACTTTAAAAATAAAATAAAAAAGAATAGAGAGTTTTCCTACAGCAATTAAAATTATAATTAACGAAATAAGTGACTTCAATCGAGGCCTGCAGCGAAAGCTGAACAATGAACAAAATTCACTATTTTCCCTACATTATATGGCATTGTTCATGACTTCTGCACATTCACTGCAGTGTGGCAGTGCAAAATCTGTGCATGCTAAATGCGCTAGTTGTCTCATCAGTGCAAAATATGTGCATGGTAAATGCACTAGTTGTCTCATATTGTTGATATAACACAATTTGTAGTTTGCACTGCTTCAACTCAGACAAGGACTGTTTTCAAAACTTTGGTTGAATGATTTCATCTAAAATTTCTTAATGTTTCTCAAACATTCCAACTTTAAGATAAGGAATGCTCAGATTTATGGTGACAGAACTGATATGAGTGAAATTTGTCATGTGGAGTGCTTGCCTAATGCGATTCATGCTAAGAAGTGATTGAATAAAACATGTCTGTATCATTGAGAAATCTCAAGTTTGCGTCGTGAAGTACATTCTTGACAGCCCATTTCATTCTTTAAGTAAAATTAAGAAGGAAATATATTTCAGTCTTTCTTTTGTAGAATGGATATCATTGTACAAGGGATTTCCTTAATTAAATTAGCTATATCCTCATTGGGCACAATCACTTGTTTTTTGCAACATTTAATTCAGAACAAGCGAATGTAATACCAGTTAGCCAAAGAATAAACAAGCAACTGCCAAGGTCTAAAATATTAATCCAGCTATCATAAATCTACTAATCACTGTAGATTGAGGCCACATTAAGTCTTTCCTGTCAGCCTAGACTACCTGTTTTATGTTAACACTGTGTTGACTTGTGAGGACCTTTGCAGTCATCATGTCTAGCTTGTTCTTCACTACCCTGCACTCAAATTTGTTTCTGTCAATGGTCACAGATTGTGGAGCAGCTGGAATCTGACCCCCCTGAGGGATCTGGTGAAAGACACGCCTCCACATCACTCCATTGTCAGGTGGGAATACACAGTGTTTGGAACACACAGTGGGAGTTTCCAGTGTTTGTGAATTAGGATTTGTAACCTATTTGCCACAAAGTCCTTTTGTTTAGGGTTGTTTGATGCAATATTAAGATTTCAGTTGCACTGAGATCAACCTGGACAGCCTGTTTATGTACAGAGGTACCTGTTTAAAATGAAAACAGATATTAAGAAACTTCTTTTTATCAGAAATATTTCCATGGCTGCCATAATCCTCCTTTATTCTTTATAAGTTTATGTGTGTTTACATGTAAAGAAAATGATGTCATTTCCTTTTAACTGAAGGATTCTTCTTCATTTACCTGGTCAAAAGAGGTGCACTCTCAAAATTTTTTTTGCCTTTGAGGTGAAAGAAAAGTCTGACAGTGTCAACTGCTTTTGAAGTGAAAGAAAAAGTCTAAGCGTGTCAATTTCATGCCCGTCTACTTGTGAGGGCATAGAGGAGATGATATAGCATCATTAAAGCAGCCTGTGAAGATACGAAACAGAAAGGTGCTGCCCCTCGGAGAGCAACATATCTTTTTTTTTTTAAAAGAGTCACCCTCTCATCTTCACACTCGTGCCCTTCCATGGGCAGTTACGGATGTGTCACACATGTCACATCAGCTAGAAGACATTCATTAGCAGTAGCTGTTGAGCAGTTCAATACATAATACTTGATACAACTGGTTGATCACCCCCCACTATTTTGGCAGATCTTTCCGGCAGCCTATATAAAGGCACCTTTCACTGACACACACATGCTCATATAAAGAAAAAAAATGGAGTCTAATATTCCATTTCTCTATAGAATTGAAAAAAGTGAAGATTGTCATTTTAAGCCAAATGCTTCTTATCCAAAATAATACAAAAAACAAGTAGCTGTTCAACTGAATTTCGGTATTAGCAGGTCTCACTGTGTACACAAAAAAATGATCATGTCTAGAGAAGGAGACACTTTGAGAGATGTGGAGGGCATTGAATAGGGGGACACACAGGAAGATCACTTTATCAGATTGTTCTGTATGTAAGGTATTAGGAAGAATGTGAGAAATCATATTTGTACAAACAAATTCCTGCCAGATTTGAGGAGAGGCCAGTCTGGCAAAGTGAGGGACAACAGTGTCACTAAGAACCTAGTGCTAATACCTACATCTAGAATATATTATGTGATTTTTTTAAGTTCATGAAAGTTTTTTTGTATTTGTATTCTCCTTCCTTTGGAAATCATAATGAACAGACAATATCAGTTTACTATTACAAGGCATGGGTTTACATGCCTGTTGAGATGTCCCTTTTTGGAGTGGTCAAATGGCTGGCAGATCTACTGTATGATCTGTGCTTTTGTGCACAGGTCATGCAGCATGTATAGTATGTGCATTGGAGGGACAGCTTCTGTAAGTGTATTAGAGAGACAAAATGTCAACATCCACCAGCAAAACATGCATTTTGACATTTTCGTGTATATTGATGTTTGTTGTGATTTCTTTCCACTCTGTTTAGCTTGACCTTCTCATCAGACTCACAGTATCTGATGGCTGCTTCAGTGGATGGCACTGTGATCCTGTGGGACAAGGATGTCAAGTCACTGCGTAGTCACATCAACAAATTTGTCCCTGTCATCAACAGCAGTGATGGGGACAGATGAAACTGTGAACACGGAGACCACAGTGTGTTCATAACAGTGACTACAGCAATTTTTGTATCTGGTTGGAATCACGTTAGAAGTGATCAGACCTGATTGACTTTAGAAGAAGATGCCTGATTTTCTGTGAAAGGACTGCATCAGTCAGCCTGCATAAATAGTATTGTTGCCTTTAAAATTTGTGCAGTGAGATTGGTAAAAAATGTCTACATTTCATGGAATTTTCTGAGGTGCGCTACTCAAATTAGCATCTTATAATCCACACATCTTCAGTATAACAGACAATGATACAAAGCCAAGATGTGAGTGATACCTACACTGAATTACCACTTGCACATGTGGTTTGACATGTGATAGGAAAGCAATATGTTTGAGGTGAAAATGTTCAAACTAAGATTTTTATGACAGGCATTTCAGAAATTGGAAAGAGTTGAAGTACAGAGACAATGGTTTGAAATGAGTGTGGGAAATGCCCACAAGCAGATATGCCATGCTAAATAGAACCAGTACATAGATACATGGACACACTTTGTGAACGACACGACACTAGCCCATTGGGTGATCTGTAAGTGGTGATTTTGTGGGTTTGAACACGAAGTCATTTGACGTGCGAGATGTATAATATTAATCTGGTCAGTTATATGGTTGAAAAGTGGAGATTTTGGACATTTTATTTGTATGAAATGTAATTTTGTGGATGTTGATAACATTCTGGTTGGTGATGGACATTGAGTTATTTATATCCCACATTGTAATTTAGCTGCAATGAAAGAAACATTTGTTTTTATCAGGTAGTGAGACATTAACACCTCGTAAAATTTTGGCATCATTAATATTTAGTAAGTGAAGTGACGAAGCTATTATTGTAAGATCATGTTGAAGTGGGAACAAGCTTTCTTTCCCAATCCAATGGGAATGTTATAACCCTTTTATGAAGGTGATGCAAAGATAGTGTTGCTTCAGTAATTGTTTTAAGAGGCACATTTTGTCCCGCTTATTGTAATTTTAACAATCACAGACGTTTTTGTGATATTTAGTGACAACATGGAGACTGTATTATATATAGCACTGTAAAAATTTATGATTGAGGCAATCATTTACTTTTCAAACTTTTAGCGTCAGAATGTATTTATTGGCTCAGAGAAAATGTTAATACTTGTTAGTTGCAGTAAGGGTGATAGTGATGTCCAGAAGAAATCAAAAGCTGTGGAAAGTGTTTTGCTGTAATTAAAAAATGCTTTGGGCAGCCATTCATTTCATTTTATAATTTTCCCTAGTTTACAGTGTTATGCTGGTGCTTGGAAGGTACAGTATAAAGATTTTACAGAATGATTTTCAGGTCTCTCCATATTTGCTCCAACTCCTGTAGAAATGTTCCATTTGCACTTTCTTTGTGCCATAAGAAATGAGTTGATTTTTGAAGTGTTCATGCATCTGTAATCTGATGGTTTAGGTTTTCTTGATTGCACAAGATTGTAGTCAGACAACTACAGGAGTTTTACAGTGTAAAACTGTCATTGAAATATTTCATGATACAGCGATGGAAGTAAATTTTCTGTATAAAGCGATGAAATACATTCACTTTCATGATTTTATTCTACAGTCCTATCGTTGCCTTACATGGCAACCCCACTGTTTGATCACTTGGTCCACTCATGTATTATAGCAGTCACAGAACACAGGCTGTGAGACAGATTACATTGCAGTTTCTGAGATTGTTGTGTTAAATACCTCACATTACAGAGAAACCTGGCCTTTGGGTCTTGATTAGTGCCATAGGTCCTTGCCATAATGTTTGTTATACTTTCTTTTGTTATCACAGCAGTGGTGCTGGGTGATCCAGTATTATGGATGTTTAAGATTCAGTGATGTTTGGATGTGCATAATGATTATCATTTTCCAGTTCATCATACCATGCTTTTGATCTTCATGCTGTATTATTGTGAGGCAAAATAAGATTGTTCCCAGCAACCATGGACAACCTTTTGTAGACAGTGTGGAGAAGCTATGGAAGGTCAGATATATCTTATTCCATACTTTCAACATGGTTATCCCTGACCCATGTTGTCATATATGGTAACATTAACAATGTTATTTCTTGACATGAACATTTGCACATAGATAAGTCAGTTGTATGCATGTTTTTTTAGAGGGTCCATGAGCTGTTTTTCTTGAAATGAAGATGATGTTTCAGCATTATACCAGAATATAAATTCATGAATTCAGTGATATACTTCGGATGTTGCTGTTTCCTTTTTGTATTTGTAGTGTGGAAGAGGTTTAGCTGGCTTATTCAGAGCTAGTTATTGCCATCTTTTTCTCTCCTCTGGATCAGGTTCTTAAAAGATTATATTGTATTTTCCTCCTGTACAGGTTAAATCAGTTCATAAACCAATATTTGCAAGGTTGAATGTTGAAAATGACAATGTTCTGCTGGAAAAACATCACAGTGAATGACTATGTGATTTGTTTTTACTGTGATCATTGATGATTGACTGAAACAGTGAACATGATTGTCAGTCTTCCTATGGCATTAAAGATTAAAGCTGCTACTCTATTGTATTCAGCTGCTTTCTTCCATATGTGATTTATGAATTGGGTGACTCATATTGTTTTTCTGATTAAACTATGAGAGCATTAGCAGTTTAAGTTTTCTATTTCCATATCGGTCGTGTCGGGCGCAAACCAGCTATGTCCGAAAATTTCGTATTTCTTTTTATAGTACCAATTCATGTAGCTTGGAATACCACACCATATGTAAAATTGCTCTTACCATTATTCAGTAGAAATACGTGATCAAATCAGCTAAGCCCATTTCCCTTTAGTTTTATTGGCAGTTTTTCGTTCCTCCTGTAAAATTTGCATATCTTGACTTGGCTGGTTCGTGCCCGATACCATCAATATTTGGCAAAAGTTGAGTTCATGTTGTCACTGGACTTCAGTTGATATATGCTATGTCTCCTATTGATTTCAAGTCTATACACAGTCGATATGTGGGTGATATTGCTCAACATTTCTGTATTTTCATTATTTCATGTTTAAAGGAGCTCAAACTTTGAAGCCAAAATTTTCAAAAGTGGAGTCAAGGGAGATGGATCGATCACTTGTATACAGGGTGATTAAACTTACAGAAATCTTGTAGTGAAAAATAAGAAAAGATTTGATGGCAAAAATTCACATTGTGTATTTAGATCATCACTTTCTATCTCCTTCACCCACCTGGTAACAGGTTTGAATGGAGGGGATGACTAGATGTAACAACTAATTTTTAAGTCACTTTCATATGAAAAAAAAAAAAAGATCAGTAGTTAAAATGTACACATATATTTTATATTATATTTTAATATTGCAAACTATTCCATATACAATAATGACACAGATATTGCAAGCCTTGTCAAATTTTTGTATTAGGATATTAGCTATTTTCAAACTCAGACTCACTCCACTCAGACTTCCCTTCACCTATTAGCAAACTGTAGATTTAGATGAAAACATAGTCGAAGCTATGTTATTTTGTCAGTATTGTTCATCAGAACTGCTACTGCACATATATGGAATTTCAGGTTGAATTGTCAATTCTGAAAACGTGCACATGGTGTTTATTTAATACTTGTTCATTGTGACAGCACAGAATCTGTAATATGTTGCAGCTACCGAAGTTCAGAAAATTTAGCAAAATGATGGTTGTAGGTCAAATACATGTGGAGTTTTTTTATTTTTGCTAAAGGTAAACATGAAGAATTGTTTAAAATTTTGGAAGAACTAGATATAGATGGAAAGTAGTTAAGAATTATTAGAAATCTCTACTGGACCAGACTGCTGCGGTTTGAATTGAGGGAGAATACAGTGAATACAAAAACATCGAAAGAGGAGTCGGGCAAAGATACGTCATGTCGCCGGATCTCTTCAACGCATGCAGTGAAACAATACTTTAAAATATAGAAGAAAGTCCAGGTCTTAAAGAAAATGGAGAAAATAATAATAATATTAGATATGCTGGCGACACTGTCTTAATAGTAGGTTCCGAAAGAGAGCTTTATTGGTAATTGCTTTTGGATACTATGGTGACTGAAAGTGAAAGTAAGGGGTTAGATTTTCTCAGCATGGTTGGCTGCAACAATTACCAACTCTGTGCCATAGCCTCACCAATTGGAAATCCTGTCCCTGTTAACTGTGATGTGTTTAGATGTCATTTAACCGGCGAAGTGATATGGAAATCTGCTTCTGGTTGTCCCTAGGTCGATAGGCCTGTGCAAGCTCCAGGATAACTCCGCAACTTAAGCACTGAAAATTGAAGACTATGTCACAAACCATGATATCGTGGGCTTTTCAACTAGGCCCTGAGGAAGTAGTAACACGAATTTGTGGCCTTATCATTGGTGGACAAGGAAAATGCAACCACAGTGTCGTAGGCCTGGCAACTGGGGCCTGGAAATAGAGGACCATGAAATCATGGTCATATCAATAGTGAACGGGGAGGGAAAAAAACACGATATTGTGGCCCAAACACTGTAAGGATTAATGCATTTCCCCCTTCTTGAGTTGTAGAGTGTATCAGTTTCCTGTCCCTGCTGAAAGGGTTTCTGACCCTACGTGATGAATTGTTCTCTATATGTGAATCTGTGTTTACCTTGTAAACCGAACACTAATTCATTCCTGAAGCTTTTCTTGATCCTTTTTTTTTCTACTTGATCTCCCAAGTCTTTCATCTACTTCACATTCTGCCTTTATATTGAGATTCATACTTCGGTCTTAAAATGCCTTGATTATTGTGCATGTGTTTTATATCAATCTGGAAAATGTATTCAAGAAAGAATGTTGTTCTCTTTGTTATGAATGGTCAGCTTGTTCATACGAATTTGCTTTACAAAATTGTCAAAGGCCAGCAACAGGTTCCTAGTCAGTATTTTCTGTTTTCATATGATGGAGTGATATTACAAATGTAATAATGAGCCTTATTCATTCAAAGTAATCCAGTTTCCTGTTTGTTGTGATTTGTAGTATAAAACACGAATCCAAATTTTTTGGAAAGGTTTATTTTAACCATTATCAAACACATGCAAATGATGAAAGATGATGCTGTAGTAATATCGTGCACCTGATTCTGTATTTAAACAGTATAACCATCCTTTTTTGTTATATTGTTGTTTTTTTTAAAGACACTTTTATCAATCAGTTGGGGGGGGGGGGGGGGATATTCATTTGCTTTATCGATTGTTGTTGTTTTTTTTTGTTAAGATACTTTGGCAGTATTTGAAACAAACAAACTCGCTTAGTTTTGTCATTTTGTGTAAACTTTTGTTAAAAGTAAATAAAATAAAATGAAATTACGGGTTTCATTGGATATAAATTACAAGTAATTAAAACTAATTTTTTTTTTTTATGATTCTAAACAATTTCTTCTCTTTAGTAGTATTTGCTATTTTTGTTTGTTTCAAAATTCACCCCTGTCACATTATGACCATTTAGTCACATGTACAATGTTCATTTATTAGATACATGTACGGAGAGTATTATTGAGCATCATAAAATGTTTACTTATGTCTACTTTGTACATCATTTGCCGTACATATAGATTCGGAATTCTTCATCCCCAACATGCATTAAAGAACCAGAAATATTTCATCTAATGACTTCAGTGTTTAGTCTGTGTCAAAAGTTAGCTGGAAGATTGATTTATTTCTCTTTCTGTCCAGGCAGTGAAAAAGTATGGAAGTGAAGTTGCAAATGTTATGCATTTTTGTATGTGCATTTGTGTGTTTATGTTGTTTTGGTATGCTCTGAATTTTTTAGAAAGTTTTACTGTTGATTTTTGTTGTAGCATTTCAGTTACAATCATAAGCAATAAATTAAATAATAACAGAGAAGACAGAAAAAGATAAGAATTGTTGAGACATGATGCACATTAATATATTGGTCCTCCAGCTGCACGAGGCCGTGTCATCCAGAAACATCTATATATGTAATATCTCACTTTGGATTTCAGTGATCCAGGCATTGCTATCAGAACTCTGCAAATTACTTCACTTTACCCAGATACCATAAAATTTACAACTGACGTGCACTTTTAGCTTTCTTGAACTTTTTGGGGATTTATGGTATTTTGGTTCACTGAAATTGAAAAACTTCATTGTTTTTTTTACCAACATGAGGAAGAAAGATGGAAAAATAGAGTAATGAGCAAGGAGGAGCAGATGACAAGGACATAAACTGTGGACAAGGTGGTCTTGAGGCAAGGTGCTCGCCTCTCATGCCAAGGGTCCCAGGTTCAAAACCCGGTCAGTGCAGGCATGTTGGAAGTTTGGGATTTTTCTCATATTTTCATGTCCCTGATCCTATTGGGGGGTAGGATCAAGTACCTAGTCTTCTCGGCTAAGAATGAAAAATTGGGAGGGCCCGTGTGCACGTTGCGCACGTTAAAGATACCTTGGCAGTTGGAAATCGAAAAGAGCAGGCCGAACAGGCCGCTGCCGGGGCAAAATTAAATAAAATTCATCCCTACCATTCCCTCCCCTCCTCCCTCACCCCCCACCCAAAGAAAAAAAACAAACCCGCCGACCGGTACTGCACTGTGGCGGCACAAAGGCAAATTTCCCAAAATGGGATTAAAGAGTTATACAAATACAAATACAAATACAAACTGTTCAATATTATATACATCAATCACACAGGAAAGTATCAAAATGAATCTATCACCAACATCGATTGCATATGTTTTATTTTTACTCAAAAACAAGACAATGGCAGTTTATTCATCATCATAATAAAACAAGTCATACTTTTATAAGTCACTCAGATCCAACTGAAGCAATTACTGCAACCTGTCATATTCATTTCATGACTACATGTGTATATAAACACACTTCTTCAGCATACTGACCATCACAAAGACGTAAATGCCTAGGCTAGTGACACTCCAATAAGGAAGATCTTCATTGATCATCACATATAAAACAATTCTTTTCAAAAAATTATTCATGAACAATGTGCTATAAAAGAGCCACATATTTGACATGAATAATACTGTCTGTATGAGATAATATTGGATCAGTTATAATTAAAGGTAGGCCTATTGTTCTGCAAGACAGGAAGCTATGATAATGCCAAAGCACAAGAAAGGCATTGATTTAAAGATACACATAAAATGCATGAAATATATCTTTCAAAACCTGCTGCGTCAAAGCACATACAGATAGGTATGAGAATGACATGACATTATTTATACGTCGTCAAAATAGGTCAGTTGTCATAATGGAAATACACTAATTTTTATCATATCGGGGTATTTGCCATTTGTATGTGACATTTTGCCGATATTGGGGTTTTGACATGGAAGTGGTTCTCTTACTTCTAATTTCATTAGGTACACTGTATATGAGTCATTCCAATCAGTTTAAAATGTTTTAAGATATGTGTTTATGATATAATAACTTTAAGCCCTTTTGCCGACCAAACTTCCATCCTCATTTTCTCAAAAAAGGCAAAAATGCACATACAACAATATGGCAAATACTCAACGATATATAGACTAAAGAAAACATTACGATGCAACATGTTCATCTCTGATCAGACCTGCTTGAGATGCCATGGAATAGAAAATGGAGCTGGGTTTGGACAGCAGTGATTTGGGAGAATCGAACTCTGCCACATGTCCTCTGTCTAAAACAAGGATTCTGAAATGGAAATTTCATATGAAATAAGTGTCAGGAGTCCATTAAAGTTCATGCTTCATGTACTGTATTTCTTATGGGTGTGGACGTGGGAATGAAGAATGATGACTGCTGCTGTCAATTGTTAATCAAGTTATATTTTTTGTATATTATTATAAGTCTCGTAAATTTCCCTAGGCAGCAAGGAGTGGAGAGAGTGAATGACCAAGTTTTTTTTTTGGTGTGTTTTCAAATCTTGTTTGCATGATTCTTGTGTAAATTTGAATTGGCCATGAGGCCTACAATAAACTTAAACTTGAAACTTGAAATGATAAAATTAAACAGTTACTAACAGCATTTTTTACACAACAAAGCAAAATATAAAAACAAAAAACAACAAAAAAAACAACTCTTGCAACATAATAAAATGTAATATTCTTCAATTCTCCACAAATAAATTATTACTTGCCAATTTCAGAGAGTTTTCCAAAGTTATTTGAAGTGCCACTGGAAACAAAATTTAATGCATCTTGCAAAGATATTGTTCCTATAACTTTCTTTGGCAAAACCAATGAAATCCTCAGAAATGTAAATATACCTGTCATAGTCCATGATAGTGTTGAGCCTGTGGGCTATAGTTAGTATGGTACATCCACTGAATTCTTCACGTATAGTTTTCTGAATGAGGTCGTCAGTCTCCATGTCCACAGCTGCTGTAGCCTCATCCAGAATCAGAATTTTGGTCTTTCTCAGTAATGTCCTGGCCAGGCAAACCAGCTGGCGTTGCCCCATGCTGGACAAAGACAGAAAAATTAAACAAAACAATGACATGTAACAAAATGTTCTGAAGAAACAGCATAAGAAAGCTGAGCTAATTGATTTATTTTTAATTCTAATTTAACTTTAATGCAAATGGGAAAGAAATGGAATGCTAGGAGAGTTTCTTGATCACACCAGTTGCCTAACTTGTCTTTTGTGAATTAAATGTCTGGCTGTGAAAGAAAATTATTGCCCAAGAAATGAAAACATCATGTGACAGTTTTTTGAAAGACAGAATCAGAGATTTTTTAAGATGGGATACAGACTTTGCTGGAAATGATTAAATGAGTCATTTTTCTATGACTTTTCTCTGGCAGTGTTTTTTTTTCAGAAGTTAATATATACATTGACACAAATATCAAGTTAACGCAGTTTTCCCATTTCATTCTTAGTCTTTTCATGCAAGCTTTTTGATTTTCAGAGCTTCCAGTCTCATGTTAACATGTTCAGGAAACCATCTGTTCATATTTTTTTTAATTTCCCATGAATACAGGTATATGTAAGAAAACAGTAACGTCCTAAGTGATCACCATATAAAATGTTGATCAGATCAATTTGTTTGACGTAAATGTATTGCTCTTGTAACTTTAATTTCACTTTAATTTTTGTCCCTCATTCTACATTAATCTTAACAAAATTTAAAACATTCAGATGTGTGTTTGATATAACAGTGTAAGTTAGAGATGTCATTCCCTTTTAGAAAATGTACCTCAGATTTTCTCCACCTTCTCCTACTTCATGATCCAATTTTTGTGGTAAACTTTCTACAAAAGACTTCAGATGAGAATGCTCCAAAGCTGTCCACAGTTCAGAATCAGATTTTTCTCCAAAGGGATCCAAGTTCATGCGCATATTGCCAGCAAACAGAACGGGGTCCTGAAACAAGAAAATCAACATTTAAATTTCACGAATCACCCATTGCCAAGAGCAGAGGCTACTGGTGCATAACTGAGATGCTGTCATGGAAACATAAGACTCCTCTCACCTCCAAGTCAATGAATCAACTGGGTTTTGCGAGGGGTATAGCATAGCCACATCTTACGTCTTGTTATTACTACAATAACGCTGTTAATAACTGATCATTTCTTATGCTTTTATTTTGGATCTAATTTACTTGTGGCTTAAATTTCATGCTCATTTCAGTTTCTCATATTACTGTGACTTGGAAAAAGCCTTGCAAGAAGTGTAGAGTGAAAAACATATGGGAATTATCATATAGCCAGAGACATTTCATGAACTACTGTCGTCAAAATAACAAAGACAGGACATCCCATATTTAATTTTGGTAGCTATGCATTTCAAGGCTGTCTTTGACTTTTCATAAATTGTAGGCATGTAAAATATTGCCATGATACTTTTGGCTGTTGTGAAATTCATACACTGGCAAATCTGTGTACTCTTTTTATTTTCCACAAGTACTGATCTTAATCATTTCTAATGAGCAATCTTAACATAATTATTCTCACTAAAGGAATTAAAAATGGTTGTAATTATAGCTTTTTTTTTTTCAGTGAATTGAGGTGTTTATGGAGGAAAATGGGTACTGACTTGAGGAAGAATCGTAAGCTTTCTCCTCAGAACATGGAGTCCAATCTGGGAAATATCCACACCATCAATAATGATCTTTCCACTGGCTGCTTCAATCAGTCGGAAAAGGGACAAAACCATGGAAGATTTACCTGCCCCTGTCCTGCCAACTATGCCAACCTGAATTGATACATTTTTCAAAGATTATGTGGGAGGATGAACAATTTTTTTTTGCTATGTGGAAATTGTAACACTAATTTGTGTGCCTAAGTGAGGCTGAATGGACTGTAGGCATGTCAGCTGGTTTTTTTCATAGGTAAATAAACAGAAAGCCACAGATAGGAGTTCTCGTTGTTGTATCACAAAATATACCAAGCCCTCTAGTAGCAATAGGAACACTCTCCATCCCACAGATAATTCCAAAATCAAATGATGGTAATGATAGTACAATGCATGTATTATGCTGATATAATCACTTCTGTCTACCAAATCCAACTATGCAAATACTAATATGCTGGGGCATTCGTTGCCTTTCTGCCAGCAAGTTTTCTGGGAACAGCCTCCAACACAACTTACTTTTTCTCCACCATTAATAGTGCAGTTCACATTTCGAAGAACCAGGTCAAGTCCCTCACGGTATCTGGTACAGTAGTTCACAAACTGAACCTCACCCTCAGAGGGCCAGTGTTCATCAACTGTCTCAGAATCAGTGAATGAAACCCAAGCTGCCTGTGGGAGAATATGAACAATCATTTTATTACTTTTCAGTCACAAGTTTGGATTACAAGATCTTGACTAAGGAAACACTGTTTCCTCCACCAAATTATGCATTTCACATGTGTTCATCTGGGATAAGAGGAGTGGTATGCTATGTTGTATCTTAAAGTGATGCCCCTATGCTTGGTTGCCCATAGCCCCGTTAACGAGTATCAAACATTCAACGAAGGCTAAAGTCTGATTTCTAATTGCAGCTCTGTTTCTTTGGTGTGAGTGTGTGTGTGTTTTTCAAATCTTTTATTTGTTTTGCTTCTTTTTTTTATTCTCATCTTTGAAACTCAAGTGTGAAATGCATATTTTCCCATCAACTACATGTATCTTGTTAAGGGTTTTGAGATGAATTGCAGTGACAGAGACAGTCGTCAAAGGAGGAAAGACTTTAGGAGTAGCCTACAATGCAGCCTACCTCACTTTTGATGACAGAGTATTCCCTGATTCGCTCCACAGATACAATATGAGTCTCCAGCTCACCAAAGAGAATTGTAAAGACATTCATTTCTGTGGACACCTGCAAGAGTGATGATAGCATAAGTATGTAAATTACATTGGGCTATAACGATATAAAGAGCATTCCTAAGCCTTGTGGGCTGCTTACCCATCAGCCCTAACAGCAGGGTTAGCAAACTTTCCCAAACTTTTTACACACAACAATGAACAACAAACTATGCAATTAATTCTAAAAGAATGAAAATAAAATTTGTTGTATAATTTTCTTGTTGTTTATTTCTAAAACAGGGCTTTGCAAAATACAAATTTTTAATTTTTTGCCGTATTCAACTCATAACAAGTGAATGTAATACCAATTAGCTCAAAGAATAAACAAGCACCTGCTGAGATCTATAATATTCACCATGCTATCATAAGTCTACTAATCGTTGTCAAAAGCAACTTACAAGCTTTCCAGTTAAAAAAAGAAGTGAAGAAACAGTTTACTAGGTTGAGTTACTAGAAATTTTGAATACATGGCAAAGGGGTTCTCAAAGGACAAAATCAGGACCTGTGTGTGGAGTTAAATTGTGTACTGCTGAAAACATGTTTTGATCATATACTGACCAGATCATTTCAGCAGCAGACTAGCCACTGGCAAAATACAGGTGAAATCATGAAGCTCTTTCAGATACGTATATATGATCTATACACAAGATTATAATTTTTCTTGTAATTTTACATTCAATGGTATCACTGATTAACTCGAGAATAAATGGACTAAGTATTAGCTCAACTCACTCTCAGAGCATAACTAACAGCCAATGCCACTAGACCAGGAGAAAGCTCGTCTCTTGACAATACAGCAAAAATACCAGCAGCAGCAACAACCACATAACTGAGTACATCAAGTCGAGCTTCCAGCCACCTAGACAGATCATAGGATTCATATAAAATATGATAAATGCTTTCAATGAAATGGAATTCTTGCTCCAGTCTTTACAATTTCTCAGATCAATCATGTGGGTTCTGAATTTCCAACTGAAATGTAATAACAGTGCAATATCATGCATCTAAAACATATCATATAAATATCATATAACACAAGTGTCTCCTCCAAGCATTCTATTTCTAAACGTGAAGATAATAATTAGTATATAAAATAATCTGTTCCCTAAAAATGTCTGAGAACAACAAGAGAAGATGTCTTGGAAAATTTAAGTTTTCAGGACTTTCTACAACTGTGTCTACCCCATCCTTTCCTTCCCTCTTCAATGCATTCTTCATCTGCTTGGATCATTTCAAAAACAAGATACCCAAATATTTGGAAAGATGTGTCAAAGGTTGATATTTTAAGGATTAAACTACATGTTTCAATAAACCACAGCTGCTTTATTCGCAAACCCTGTATAATATTTTCTTCCAAAACAAATTCAGATTGATCATGTTGCCTGATGCTGGGCTACATATTTATTCTTCATTTATTTTGCAAGTCCTCAATTCTCTGGTGGCTAAAGTCAAATTTATATTTATGTATATCTGCCGTCTTATCTATCTGACCTCTCACCGTGATTTCATCTTTCTTTAAAAACCTAGAGGGAAGGGTAACTACTGAAAATCCTCTTGTACAATTGTATGGCAAATGCTTTCAGTGTGAAGAGACGCATGTTGTTAGGGCAAGAGAGTACCGTTAAAACTGATTTAATTTCCTGTTTTCAAAATGGATGTTATCAATTATTTAGTGGCATGTTAGTTGTACTCTGAAGAAACAGGTTGACTCACTTATTTACAGCTCTGGAAGCTACCACTGCTTTTTGAAAGTTATCAATCTTATTTTGAGAATCTGTTATGAATCGGTCCTGGGCCTGGTATGCTCTGATGACACTGACACCTGACAAAGTCTCGCTGAAATGGGCAAACACTGGAGACCTGTTGTTTGAGGCTATACGTCTTAGCTGACATGATGTACGAATGTAAAATTGCTGTGGATTTTATCAGGAAAGCAGTTATTAATAACTAGGCATGCTAAATTGCCTTTTTAACACCAAAAGTTACATGACTTCAGGAAAAAAAAGCAAAAATAAATGCGAACTCTTTTCAGTTCAGTCAAATTGGTAGTCATTTACAAACAGCTGATTATGAATAGACTACCTTGATAGATTACTAGATACTAGTCTTTAGTCAGAAATTTACAAGTTTGACACTACTATCTGCATTATCATATTTTATTAGGAAAGTTTAGCTTGTTGATCTTCAATGTCATATTTCTATCCATATATTGGTGAGCATTTTTTTTTTTCAGGTTGTTTATCCCATTGTAATGCGTTACGGCCTGAAAGTGATAAGTAAATAAATGGTTCTGTTCTCCATGAAAAGGGTTCATAGGCATTTAATCACTTTAGGCAGTTTGATTTCTTGTTATCAATTAGGCATAATGATTCCTGTGATAAAGATCTAGATTTCATAATACAATGATAGCTTGTTGTGTTCTGTCATTTACATACAATCATGAAAATTTTAAAATTCTGCAGTCCTCGTGCATTTTTGTTTGATTCTGAAAATACCTGGATCTGGTGATCAGTTTTGTTTAATTATATTTTTTAATATTAGTTGTAGGATCAATAAAACAGCATAACTCTTAATTGCATATAATATTCCAAAGGATTAACCATGAACACTAACTATGACCTAAGTTGCATGCAAAAAAAAAAAAAAAGAAATATAATTCCTAAAAATACATGTCCATTGCCAGTTTTCATTTTATAATCCGCAGTCTGTTCAAGCAGATTATAAGCCATGTCACAAATTGTTTAGTACAAAAAATTTACCATCTTATCTACATGTATTTTGATTACAAATTTAGGCTTTCACATCAGTGGTGCTTCATAGCCCAAACATTGAGCTTCCCTGACTAACATCACTGAATACCTGAACAAAATAGAGGACAATAATGACAGGAACGACCACAGCCAGGAAAATGGGCATGGTGTAGCTGATGATGATAACGGTTGCCACACATCGAAGGGCATTGTCCAAAGCAATTTCGGCTTCAAGGAAGATATCATTGTCCAGGGTTTCAATATCTTGACTGAAACGATTCAAGATTCGGCCAATTGGGGTTGTGTCAAAGAAACTCATTGGTGCTCGCATGATGCAATCCAAAAGTTCTGAATGGAGTTTTCTGGATGCTGCAACATGTCTTATTTGCAAGACTACAGAGTAACCTATGACAAATAAGGCTGAAAGCAAAAAGAAAGAAAAATGCATTGAATACAACATTTTCTTGGAAGAATATTTTTTTTTCACCCAACATTCTTATCTATCATTTTAAACACTACTCTATTGTGTAATTTTTTAAAATGTACGCAGGTTTTGAAATTACACTTCATACAGCTTATACTTTTACTTTTGCATTTTTTTAATTTGTAAGGTGCATTTTTTATCTCACCAAATGCATGTGCTTAAACATGTAAAATTAATGTGTCAGTGATGTAATATAATTTAATACTGGTATGTAGAAATTTACAATGCTTATTAAAATAAAGTTTGCCTGTAAACCTAAACTATAGAGGCAGCTTGCTTAGGATTATTCTGTGAAATATTCATTTCATATCAGGAAGCCCTTTGGTACAATAAAAATGACCCTTTTCGTTGTTTCAATTGAAGATACTAGATACAATGAGATGAGGCAGTGAGCACGTTTAGCCTGCACTGATTTCACACCACCATCAACCATTACCTAGCAGTAGCAAAAGCACAGAAGTCATGAACAATGCCTTATTTTACAAAGACAATACAGGGAAATACTGAATCTTGCTTGATGACTGTCCAGCTTTCGCTGTAGGCTATGATTGAAGTCACTTGTTTTGTAAATATAACTTCCATCCCAGTAAGAAAATCCTGGTTTTTTTTTTTTGTTTCTTTTTCAAAGTCTCAGTAGCACTGTACCAAATCTGCATCATTGATTTATCATTATATTAAGCATTCTTTTCATGCAATGCCCCATCAGTGTGCAACAGTGTGCACAATTTTTTTAGAGGAGTATTCAGTATCTTTTTTTAATGGACACTGATTTATTCAAATAAGAATCTGAACATTAGTGGTGAAATACCATTCCTCATTTAATAATATAAATATATGTAAAATTCAACCAGTGATGAAGGTAAAATAAAGTATTCATTTCTTACATTTATGTTACTGTTATTGTTATGGTCACAAAATATGATCTATGCCTGGAATTAAGAATACCAATCAAGGTTCGACTTGGCCATGTTTTTTTTTTTTCGTCATGCTGCCAACTGAAAGTTATGCTTTAACCCCCCCCCCCCCCACACATACACACACACATTTTTAAGCAAATAGATTCATTTACTTTGTGCAATTCCCAGGACAGCAAAGATTGCAATGTAGTAGGTGTTTCTGTCTTCCCTTGCTGTGCTATTTCTTGGCATGAAAGTAAAGTTGCTGAGTTTGGCATCATCGTTCCAGTCCGCTACCCATACATTGGTATAGTTGTAGGAAGCATGGTAACACACCACAAAGAACAGGATAATTATGGCTGACCGGAATCCCATTCCTTTCATCAGTTCCAGATACACAGACCACTTGACCTAGGAGACAATTGATTAAAAGTAAAACTTTCTAATAATTATTTGTACAAACCCATTGGGCTCCGCAATTTTGATTGCCATATTAATTACAAAAAGGTTTAATAATTATTTATCAAGTCTCACTATGTGTCCAAATGTTTGTAAAATTTCAAAACTGAAGACACTTTTCAGAAATTAAACATTAGACATTCATTAATTAAACTCTCCATGAAATTCCTTAAAATCTTAAATTTTACAGATTTTGGGTGGTTCTGCGCCTAACTAACACAGAAAAGTTAGTATTGAACCAAGCCCCATCTCATCCTCAATTCTAAACATGACACATCACAATGGACATTTCATCTTTAGATTAAAATATTAAATTAAAAGGCACACACATACAGTTTAGTTATATGTTGCCTGTAGTCTTTGTTTTTGTTAAATTGACACGATCATCTGTGGCAATCTGGGCCAATCTGGCCCCAACAATTAGCTATCGTTTGAAGTCAATTTCCCCTCATTGAATTTGTATACATAATTTGTTACTCTTAAGCTGGTTTAAATGATTTTCCACATTCTAAAAAGTTTCATTTGTCAGAATGTACAGTTAAATATGAACTTTTCTAGCACTGTAATATTTGTCTTTCTCTCAAAATCACTCACTATTCATCACATTTCAAATTAATCTGACATGCATGATAAGTTTCCTACCTTTCCACCTTCCATGTCTTCTTCTGAGATCAACCTGCTCTGGTCAAGTATTTTGTCACCTTCGATGGATAACCCGAAATGTTTGTGTTCCAAAGTTCCAGATTTATGACTCAGGTCCTGGGACATTGTGCTGTTAACAGAAGTTATTTCAAATAAATGCTTCAGTTTTATGTCAGTCATGTTTTGTAGACTGAAATGAATTGCTACCTCGAAACAAACAGTGGGCTTGTATTTTAGCCACAGACAAACTGTGTATGAGATAAACTGAAGAATACATACGTTTGTGAAAAATACATAATTTTGTAAAGTATCCAAATGGGATTCAGCCAAAGAACATGCTAGTATAGTTTATAAATGTCACATCATGTTTATCTTTCTTCCTTGTAACTTGATAAGGGGTTGAGCATTCCAAGCTATCTGCATCTGAATCTCTGAAAATATATATTATTGCTTTATGGCACATGCACAGGCCCACAGACTGAGAACTCCAGACCTGTTTCTTTCCTAAACTGATAAAGTTAGTTTCATAATATCCTATTATTCCTGTCCAATAACATATAAACATGTATCACAGTTTCTGATAGTACCTGTGGGTTTTCCTCCTGGGACTGGCTTGAGAATGTCTCCTGCCAGTTGGTTTCTGTGGTGAATGTTCATCGTCTGTGGACAACATTCGCACCAAAGCAGGTGCATCAGCTAAGAAGACAGAGTCACTGTCAGAAGTTACTGACTTGAGTCGTCGGAGTATATCTGCTTTAATTTCTTTTTCTGAAAGATAAACATTATAATCATATCTTCTACGGCATAACTAGTATTTAATTTACATTCCCTAATATTATGAAACTAATGTCTATCAAAAACTCTCTTTCTGTCCATGTTAGGGATTCCACAAACCACACAGCCAAATCAACACAGACGAGAAAATCGTTTCACAAGTCTCACCACGACAGTTTTATTACACAAAATGATTGAGCTCATGATCTGAGCATTTCTTGGACTTACATGGTCACAGTTGGCACACACAACACAGTAAAGACATAGGGCTTATATATCTAAGCGGTACTGAAGTGACAACAAAACATAGTTCACAACAAAACAAGGGAAGTCTCAGTTTTAGATTAGCATTCACTGCTCGGTTCAAAGTCACAACAGGAGAGCGCCACACCATTAATAACAAACAATCAGTGTACTGAACTTTTGTTATTCCGTTCATGTAACATCACAATAGGTATAGCCATAGTTTTTAGTTTTATTAATATAGTTATTTTGATCACTAATGCAGTGTATTTCTGCTTATTACATTCCTTGCCCTATACTGATGTACCAAAAGTTAAGAACTTTGAAAACCGTAGCAATAATAGACTACTGAAAATAATTACATTTAGGAAAAAGTGATTTATTTCAAATAGCTATACCTTCTTCATCTTCATCTTCATCTTCATCAACACTATCATCCACTTCTGATTTCTTTCTTTTGACCAGATACTGAGCTAGGAATTGAGCAAATGCACCATTGTGGCTGATCAAATCCTCATATGATCCAGATTCAGAAATTTGACCATTATTCATCACAAAGATGTGGTCAACAAAAGGTAGCCAATGTATGCCATGGGTAACCAGGACCCGTGTCTGGTGAATATAAAAAAGGACCCTGATAAGTAGTGGATTACAAGAAGACTAAGTATAAAATTACAATGGGGAAAAAAGAATAATTGCTGAGCTGTATGGGAATGGATGCTAATACAAAAACCAAACTTAGTGTTAACCCACACAGTGATACAGAAATCTGCTTCCAGTTGTCCCTTGGTCTATAGGCATGCACAAGATCCAGGAAAACACCCCGACCCAAACACTAAAAATGGAAGACTATGTCACAAAAGACAATATTGTGGGCTTATCAACGAGGCCCAGAGGAAGTGGTAATACAAATTCATGGCCTTATTAATGGCAGACAAAGGAAACGCCATCACAATATCATGGGCTTTAGCAAGTGGGGCCCACGATGAGAGAACCACGGTATTGTGGTCTTATCAGTAGTGGACAGGGAGAAAAAAAACCAGGACATTGTGGCCCAAACACTGCGAGGGTTAAAGTAAGACTATAAAATGGAAATGACTTTGCAAATACAGAGTGTTTTTGTTTGTTTTTTTTCTTTCCACTGTAGTATTTGTGTAATAAATAGTAGAAGAGAAGATGAACTGATCATGGATGGGTGGCTTTGTTGACTGGTTGGTTGAAAGAACACCACAGAAGCTGAGAGGGAGATTGATTGGTCAGTTCATCCATTGTTTTCTTAGTTGTTATTGGTTGCGCAGTGGATTTCCTGGTTGATTGGTAGCTTAAGGTTGGTTTGTTGGTTGGTTGTTTAGTTGGTGTGTTGAACTGCCATGCTCAGAGAGAGAGGGAGGAAGGGAAAAGAGAAATGGGCACTGCTGTGCTCAACTTGATCCTAAGCTCACCTTAGTCTTCAGTAAACCATCTTTGCTCAAGACATGGTCAAATATATGCTTCCCTACATGGCTGTCCACAGCACTTAGAGGATCATCCATCAGGTAAATATCAGCCTGACTGTATACAGCCCTTGCTAGAGATATCCGTTGTTTCTGACCGCCTGACAAATTGATACCCTGAATGAAAGAGAAAAAAGCTTATCTCTAAAGATTTACGAACTATTTTCTGTCCATTGAAATCATACTTGCATCTTGCATGACTACAATACAACAAATTCCTTACATGTTGAGTTTGCACAGAGGAGTGGGGATTTAATTTTTCTCTGCTACCTTGGAAGTAAATATTTTGTGCAGAATATTCATGCAGAAATAAAGTAGGTTGTTGAAATGAAGATCAATATTTTTCATTATCATTGATTTTAAAAATGTGGGATGGCACATACTGCTCTAAAGAAATTTACTTATACTGTCATACTGCTCAGATCAAATGAATTTTTGAAAAAAATTGGACAAGGAAAGTCACACTTAAGTTAGTCATTGAAAAATTTGCCATATTATTTGCGAGAAGAAACTGCAAAGCATCTCTCTCTCAGAATTCTGTGATGTAAGCACATCGAAGGGACTGACTTGCATCTCTGTATCTCACAAGTCAGAGTCCTTGTGACCTATCTACAGATGTATGCCACCAGGCATAAAGAGCAATAGAAGAGAGTTTGACTCATATCAGACACAAATTATTTCCCCACATTTCTGTTCCCACGACTTTCTATTACAAATCAAGAATACAGTATTAACTTATAACCACTTGTGTACTGTACAACTAGTCCTTGACCAACCTTCTCTCCTATCTCAGTTCTGTCCCCTGCTGGCATAATGTCTAAATCAGATTGCAAAGCACAGGCATCAATAACCTGACGGTAGAAATCTTCATTAGCAGTTTGGCCAAACAGAATATTGTCCTTCACACTGTCATTCTGTATCCACGCTTGCTGGGGAACATAGGCCACTGAGGACTGAAATGATATAATAGTTGACACTGTAATTTTATTACTTTCTATTTTGTCTGTCTGTCTGACTGTCTGTCCATCCACCTCTCTCTTTCTCTCTCTCTTTCTGTCTCTCTCTCTCTCTCACCCATCCTTGTGCTTAGATTCAAGTTTAGGATTGGTGTTAGTCCTTTTGCCTCATCACATTAGTAAACTTTTCATCAACATAATCTATGTTTCGTTGGAACTCCCAACGCACTATTAGCAAGGACCAATATTCTGATTCTGAGAAACTTTATATGTTCAGTTATAGACGGCAAGAACTCATTCATTGTGGGGTTGACATCAAAGAAATTGTAACTTCATGAACTCTATGGCAATCAGATAACTCACGTTAAGATTGGCATATCCCCTAGGTTTATGCATCTCCCCCAGCATGGCTGAGAGTACAGAAGATTTGCCAGCACCCACAGTACCAACGATTGCCACCAGCTGACCAGGCTCCACTGATAGATTGATGCTGCGAGATGGAAATGACAAAAAGATGACTTATGCAAAATATGTCTTCACAGACTTGAAACTCCATGCAAGAAAACAATTAAATATATGTGGGAGATAAGCGCAAAATACAAATGTTCTAATGTCAGTGGTTCCATGACTGTGTAAAGCCCACTGCCCTCATCCAAAGGAGTTCACATTCTATTGTACAAGCAATCAACGATTCATTATCCAAAATATGACATCTAGTAGATTTTTGTAAGTATGTTATGTCAAAGTTTTGGATTAGTCTAAATATTGCAGTGCCAATTTAAAATCTGGCTCTGAATGACTAAAAACCAAATCTCCAAAAGACCAGATGGAATGCAGTTTAGCAGTTAAGTGTGAGACAAAACAATAATTATGTACTGTACTAGTACCAGACTGATTTGTCTAGATTACATGAGGCTAATGGATGAGAGGGGTGCAGAATGTGATGACAGAAACCTTTCCTCTTACTTTTCTTTATTAGATATAAAGTCTGTAAGTTTAAACAAAATGGATGTTATTTCAATATTTCAGTTAGTGTAAAGTCAGGCATTGAAGAGACACAATAAAAATGAGAGAGGAATTTTGGGGAGGAGGAGATAAAAAATTAAGCACACAAACTGTTTTACATCTGTGATGAAATCTGGACATGGAGACTGCCTCCCAACAAAACCTTACTTTTGCAAAATAAGAGGTCCATCCTTTTCCCATTTGAAATCTGCATTCATCATCCTCACAGGCAGTCCTGAAAATGTTGTGATGAATAACATATAAATAAAAGAACTGACCCTTTACAGAATAGTATTTATCCCACACGGCTAAACATTTGAAAAGCACTGGACAAGAGTTACTGAAAGAGTTTTTTCACTGTATGATTTGGGTCAAATTATTTTGATTGATTAGTCAAATTATTCCATCAATTAATAATTATTTTAATAATTAATTCATTTGAATTAATTAATCACATTATTTTACTGGCCACTTTCCTCCACAAGATATTTAATGATAGTTGATAAGATACTGTTGTGTGAATAGCTTAACCTGTAATGGCTCCAGTAAGCAAAAAGGATGACAATTTTGACGAAGAACTTAAAGTGATCTCCGGTGTAGGAGGTAACCTGCAATCAAACTTATGTTGCAAAACTGAAGCCTTAACCACATCCCAACTAACTTTACAAGGTGGGCTCCAAGTGGGTTGTTGGGATGTTGTGGATTTCATGCTCGGACAAGACTTTCTAACAATTTCTGTGTTGCAGTAAGAAAAAATTTGCATTTACTTGGTGATTCAGTCATTTCAAACTCCTTAATGGGATATTTCCTAGCTCAGGCAACTTACTTTCAGTTGTGTCTCTAAGCAGATTTTCTGCATTCAGATCATCTGAATTAAGAAATTTGTTCAGTCTCATCACAGAGTTGGCAGCCTGCAAATAAAACCTTCTTTTGGTATAACTGAAACTGGCAATATTCAGCCTATCAAATTGACAACAAAACACAGTGTGTTTCTACAAAACTCCTCTATCTGCTGATGAGCTAATTTGGCGTTAATAATGGTATAAAATTTCAAATCAGTGAATGCAATAAAAAAACATCTACTGTCAAAATATTTGATAATGAATATATGTTTGAGATTCACTGATTACTTAGTTGTCACGTAACCATGTAAAATTAAGGCAATGTTAAAATGAGGGGTTATCTTAATGTGCTAGAAATATGGAAAAATATATGTCAAAGGTGAAAAGTTGATGAGAAAACATTGAATAGCAAACCTTAATCCAGTCTTTGACCACAATAGGCAGAACGTTTATGCCAAGCTTGAGGACATCTATGTAGTTCATGGTCAGAAAAGCCTTGTTGGCATCCAAGTAGTGATCATCATCCACGAGAACGAAAGTCAGGAGCATGAAAAACATCATCTGCAAACATAAACAAGTTAATCCCCATAACCAAAATAAAATAAAAATGTGGGGAGAGATGGAATTTATTAGATTTTATCACACACATAGCGGGTATAGAGCAAAATTGTTGTATCTCTAGGTTTATGAATTGGGGTTCATAATGGCAGTACTGTAATAATGACAAACTACTTCTTGCAATTTTTTCGTTATTTCGCTATCTAAAAATTAACCAATTCCAAGTTACAGAGAAGCAGTATGTTGTATCTTCCTTAAAAATGAGATCATTGGGAGCGATATTGTGGCGTTTCCGAGACAGCTCCCATTATTCATAAACCTGGAGATACAACAATTTTGCTCTACACCCGCGACATATCATCATTTATTTCCTGAAATACACTGCTGGATCTGGAAAGCTGACTACAATCTCTGAAATCCTGTGTTAAGCAAGGTATGTGGCTCCATGGATCATTCCATGAATTGCACAAGGTGGCATACATAGTTAACAAAACTGGACTGCTGATGTACATACGACTAAGTGAGAGTAAACACATTTTCAGATAAGAGAAAAAAGCAATCACGGATTTAAACTGAATGTGGACAAAACAGCAAGGTGGTAGAGAGTTAAAAAAACGTTTGTGGTGATAAAGGGGTAAGTCAGACCTTCTGAGACTTTGCATTAGGCTTTATGAGAGTTTTTTTTGTTGTTTATGGCAATGTATCCATTTTTTTCTTCAAACTTGGCAAACAAGTTGGCCTGTAATTTTGGGACCCTAATTTATGAAAACCTGTGGAGCTGACAGTATGGACAGCATGCTTCTTCTGTGTCTGTGACAACAAATACGATAGGTAATTTTTAATTGTAACATTAGCACCTAGTGGTAACTGCTATTACTGTACTTTTTTATATGTAATCAATACAATATTGTTTGTTCATAATAGAAGTTAAAGAGTGTAAGTGAGGGAGCCATATAACTCAATTCACTGCATCTTTGGAAAAAATTAAAAGAAAATATCATCATCACTTACCCAAAACATGGCAGCCAGCCAGGCAAATGACTCAAAGCCATCGAGAAGAGCACATTTGATGAGAATACCCAGCTCCCGTTCACGGATCTCATTGATTTTCTCAATGAACATCGGCTCCCAACCGTACAGTTTAATCACCTGCAAGTGGTAATGAAAAATTAATTAACTAATTAATCACTGCACGTCTGAATAGTGTCATTTTCTTTGGCATGGTGGCTATTATCATGAGTTATATGTAGGCCTACATGTTCTCTTAGGCTGAAATTATACTAACATGAGGAGGAGGGTGTTTGGACAATTTCGGAATATAGGACAATGGACTTGCAATTGGATTAAATTGAAATTTTATTTATTTCCTTCAAAAAGGTGGACACATTGTTCTTCAAGAATATGCTTAATATTAATAAACATACCTTCATGCCATTGAGAACTTCATTTATGACCTTTACCCTCTCATCTTTGACCACCATGATCTGGTCTTGTAGCTTCCTCATTGTATTCATCACCCAGAAATTCATCACAAATACGAGAAAGACAAAACCCAGACCTACAAAGAAGAGAGGAAACAACATGTGAAGTGATGTTAATAGAGTCAAAACTATAACTCAGTTCAGAGACAAGAATAAAACTACCATTAAGTGTTCTGGAGCAACAGAATGCATTTGTAATTTATGACAAAGAGGAAATCCAGCAGCTAATGGAGAAATTTTACATAAAGAACATTGCTAGTTATTCTCCGTATTTAAAATCAATAAACATAATAGGTCAAGATAACTACAATAATATGCAATAACTTGATAAGAACGATGCTTTATTTACCTCAAACATCAGGCCATTTATCCCTGCCTTTCAAATGTTAATAATTCTGTAAAAAAGTGACCCCAAAAAAATCTACATATTGGCCAAGCATTAAATTTAACCATTGTGATAAAAAAAAAAAAAAATTATTGCAGATGTAGGAAACATTGAATGCCCAGCAAAAAAATGGATAATCACTTTATAATGTTTTAACTACACAAAGTATTCTAGCAGTATTCAGAATGCTTTACATCTCAAATGAACTATTGTCAGTTATATTCTTTCCAGACTTCACTGGATTAATTTTTGCTCAGCAATATGAGAGCAAAGGTTATAACTTGATATGAAAACCAGGAAGATGTAATCAAAACATGAACTCACCAGCAAACATGGCAATGCCAATAACTGTGTAAATGAGGTAAGTACCAAGGATGCAGAAGGCCACACTCATCCACATCCAATAGGAATAGTTGATCATCATCTCAATATGGGTTGAATCCACAGACATTAGGTTTACTATCTCACCAACAGTGGACTCTTTGCGAGCTTCACTGCTCATGGAGAGGGCCTAACCACAGATTTGAAACATATGAAAACATATTGTAAGCTGGAACACCTGAATGACTTTTATTTACTCAAAAAGTTTTTAATTGATTAAAAGTGTGAGGATGCTTTTATAAAACTCAAATCCTGTGTAAAGAATACCAAAGATCCACCAAAAATGTTCCCAAATGAATAATCATGGTCACTTTGATCAATAGAGTATGTGAATTATAGTATAATCATCTAAACATCTGCCCCATGTCCTGTTTTCACATACTGTAACCACTACCTCCATCATATTTCATTGTTCTTTGTGTTGACATTATGATTTTTTTTAAAAGGAGGGAAAAGCTATTATCACAATTGTTTTTAAAAGATTCAGGCCTTTTCTTACAATTTGTGCTTCCCATTGAATATCCCTGCAAAACAGATAATACAAAATATTATACCAGCAATGAGACTGCTTGTGTCTTTGTTTTTCTTTTATTTTTTTGCTTTAAATCATCCTTAACATACAAAGACACAAAATAACCTATAACCATTGAATGATGTGAAGGCAATTTTTTGAGTACCACAATAAAATGAAATGTCAGTTTTGTTTTAAACTCGAGTGACAGTTTTGTTTTAACCAACCTTCCTGAATACAGTAGCTATAGTAGCACTGCGTGCACGAACTGCCAAACAGTTGGTGAGATACTTGGACACCACACCAAAGGAAGTATACAGCATCTTTGTAACTATAAAGACAAGTGTGTAGATGTAACCATGCCATGTCCGTTCTGATGGATCTTTAGTAAAGTTGATCAGCCAACTGAGGAAAACAAATAAATCAGATTTGTAATCATGCTTATTCTCTCACTGTCTTGCTGCTGCAGCTACATCCCATGATTTAACTGAATGCCCAGCAGCCTACAGTAGGCTATGAAATGACTTATATGAATCAGATCCTTTCCCATCGGAATTTGTTCTTTCGATTGCAAGCAAGATGTCAGGAATACGTCTTCCCTTTGGTGTTCGATTAACTCAGTTTTCTCCAGTTTTGGGCATGTAATAAATAGGAACATTGGTTCACCCTAGATATTGTTACCCTGGCCCTCTTTCCTTGCTGATACAGTCACCTTTCTGTATTTAGTAAACTATTTAGTGTCTATGTCACTTTAAAATCTAGAAACTCATATGGTATTGCTATGGCATTCACAAAGGAAATCAGTACTTAAACTGTATATCAAGTTTTTAAATGTATTCTATCAATCTCAGTCTGGCTGCTAAATGCAATAGAAAGGCATTATTTAATGTTGCCAAACGATATCTCAGAAGATTGACTGAAAATTTCACTTCATTCAAATTCTCTGATTAGAAGTTTTAGTGCTATACAATGCATCACCATATAAACATCCTGTGGAAGGGACTAAATAATCTGCCTTGAAATACTTACCCTAAAACAATAGGCGTGAACAGGTTCATTGCCACATACATCACCATTCCCCACTGACACTGAAGTGCTTGCACCCAGTAGCATTTTAGTAGTGTCTTGAAATAAGGTACCCTTACTGTGGTGGCTGGAACTTGATCCTCCAAATGTGTAATGCTGTTGCTAGTGCCTCCATAAGAGATTCTCCAGTTGTCTGCAACTGCTGAATTTGTTTTGCCATCATTTATTGACGGTTGGTCTGAATTTTGTTTCCTAGATGACTGTACCTTTGATAACAGAGATGTTTTTTCAGTGGCATCAATGATGTTGTCATGAGCTCGGTCAAATTTCCGCTTTCTGGCACTTTTCCTGCAATAATATATAATTAGTTTGTGCATTTAGCCAAACCTCTTCAAAAGAAAGTCATTGTTAAAAGTTGTATTAGTGTAAGCACTGAAGATTTGTAAATCCACTGTAATCGGCTACATATGGTAATAACAAAGACAAAATGTTAAGTCTTTCCACTGTTTGCTGTTCTGTAAATCTGTTGGCAGGCCTAAATTGCTTTTTGAAATCTCGTTTGATCTTGAATGCATGTAAGTTAAACTTTAGGCAACTAGTGCAAATAATTAAACAGGTAAAAAAGAAACATTTCAATCTTTGTTAATGGTACTCTATTCCACGTTCTGGTCATTACTTAACTGAGAAGTGAAATATCATTACTAAGCTGCAGTAATTGCTTATTCATTTATTCTTAAGTATCACCACATTAATTTCAGTTATTTTATCAAATGACCATGGATTATATGCAAAACCATAATCAGAATTGGCAGAATAACTTGTCAGGCCTATAATGTTAATACTACAAAGTGTGTCAGGTTTAATAATATTACACACATGTCAATATTGTTTTAGCTATAAGGGATACACTTCCTGCTGCCTAATGTCCTTGCCATTGAAGGATTACCTCATTCTCCTTTGTTTTTCGGTTTCCCACGAATGAAGATATTTGTTGACTGCTCTGTGGCATTCATCTCGGGGATGGATTTCATAAACATCTTCACTCTTCAAGGGTGACTTGAAGCCTTTAAGCATTAACCTGTACAATTACATAAAAATAGTTCTTGCTTGTCAAGGTGAGTTGAAACAGTGCCCCAAAAAAGGCATTCTTTTTTGGTGATTTAATGCCCTTAAAATATGGAGAGCATAAACTGCTTGCATGATGTCAAACATGTTCAACATTTCTCTAAAGTTTCCTATCTTAATGGCTGAGCCAATTAATAAAATATCTGGATTATAAATTTCTGACTATCCTGTTAGGATTTCAGACAAATATAGTCTCATTTAAGGTTTGATTTGTAATGAAGAATGAGTGAATGGACATGTTAATCATATGGGCACATTCAGATGTCAGTGAATTCAGTGCGTTACCAATGACAAATTAATATTTATACATGTATATATTTTTTTTATAAATAAGCAAGATAGGATGTGTTGGTTAAGTGGAAATTGTTTGAAGTCTGTGGAATTTCAAGGGCAATGCTGAGCCACGGGCTGTTAGATGTGGTCAACAGCTGATTTCTTACCGGTCAAGCCAACTGTAGGAAATCCATGACAACATAGATGCTGAAACTTCAGGATTATGACTCTGAGAAAGGACAGATGAAATAATGCACGATCAGGTCCACAGGAAATTTAAGATTTTTATTATTATTGTCAGAGAGATTATGTTGTTATCTGATAATTAATCGCTATAAACATTATTCTGATATCGATGATGATGTTGATGATATGATGATAATAATATCACCACTGTATGTTCAAATTTAATGTTGATAATACAGTACAGACATGTACTACAGGTACTACTCAATTTTGTTTAAAAATTAATGCCATAATCGGTGTACTTGACTCACCAAAAACTGATCTGAAAACCAACAAAATCAAGAGTATTGTTTGTCCCTAATGCAAATTTCCTTGATGGAATACCTGTGGTTTACATGTCCTTGAGAACTGTGACTGATCTTCAGAATATACTATACATTTAATGCAAATCATTGCTTCATATACTTACTCTAGCTTTCAAATACTATTTTATCAATCCCGTCAGCTAATTGTTTCATCTCTTTGTAGTTTGGCAGCTTTTGATAACTTCATTAATCAAACCACTTGTTGGAGAGTAGTGGCCATCAATGTCTTGCTATGCACGGTATACTGTTGTACTGCTCTGGAACACAACCAGCCTCCTTGTTGGCGTATTTTATTTATTTATTTGTGATGGTGTTTTCGGAGCTGGGGAAAACCGGCGGTTTGGGGAGAGGAAGGGGGGGGGGGGGAGAGACTTACCGCAGTTTTTTCTTTGTCATATGCAGTGAAGCAGTTGAGAAAAAGCAGTGATAAGACTACGCCGTACTTGATACAGAGTATGACAAATGTGCCGGAGTCTGTCTCATACATCTATCGGAATGGAGAAAAAAAAATAGTAACCGCAAATAAACGAGCACTGAACGCATGGGCAAACGTTTAAGACCAATCAGAGAAAGATGAAAACATATTAGGCTATCACTTACTGTATTGAAATAAACCCTTCATGCCCACGTCTTAAATTATCATATATAAACTGTGCATAAAGTTTACTAATGCACAGCTAGCTATATTATAAAATTACTGGAAACTATATCGGTAGAAGTATCTGTCCTGGCGATGATAATATATACAATGAAGAAAGCTCCCGTGTCTACACATGCTCGTTTTATCACACCCTCTAAAATTCGTTACCCCAGCGTGTATACATTCTGTTTCGCTGTTCAATTGTCCCAAAATGTGCATGTCTGGCGATGTGCATTTGTTCACACTTTTTGACAATGATAACGTTGTTTCTGCATTATACATTGGTATTGAAACGCGCAAATTTGATCAAACACACGTTTTCTATCTTGTAAGTTTTCAGGGACGGATTTGGCCGTAACTTTTGTGGTTAGGCTCAGAAGCGTCCTGGTGTTTGTCTTTGTTGCTGTTTGATGGGGGGGGGGGGCTATGATGGTGGTGGTGGTGATGGTGGGTTTTGCATGACGTTTTAGGGATGAAGGCGGTGTGATAGTCATAGTATTATTGATCATACTGATGATAGCAATGGCCTTACTGATACTTCTATTGCTCGTGGTGACAATGAAGATGATGATGACGGAGATAGATCGATGGTGATCGCGATGATGACAATGATAATTCCATGGCCACAATTATTTCGCTACTGAACCGCAGGCATAAAGCACTTGCAGTCTTCAAGCTTTTTTAAAAATGTTATTTTGCATCGTGTCAGAAATCTGGCAAGAACCAGTCTCTAAGCACTGAAAACGTTGATAACCCCAAATCTTGAACTAACCTCTGTCATAATAGATGTGTAAAATAAAATGAGAGTGCTGAGACCTGCAAGTACCCAGAACAAGAATAGAACTGGTGACCGAATGACGCTGCGGGAGCGTTCCAGGAGCACAACACCTGCATGTAAAATCTGAAAATTCATTATTAAAATAAGTTACACCACAACAACAACAACAATATAGATCTAATAGTAATTTTTTGTTAAGCTGATGCCTTTCACAGACAAAGATCTCTCTCTCTCTCTCTCTCCGTGTCTCTCTCTGAAGATCCCTTGTAATCTGGCTCTCTCGGGATTTTTTTTAAACATGAAAATGCAATGGGTTTTTTAAAAAATTGGGGGGTCGGGGGGGGGGGGGTCATTTTTAAGTTCACGGTTTTAAACTTCGGTTCATTTTAAATGCCAGTGGTAATGATACATCACAGGTGACTACTAAGCTGATGAAGTGAAGGAACTGATAAAGTGGGGGGATAAGGACAGCGTTATCTCCGGTTGTCATGTAGTATACAGAACGTGCCACTCAAATACTTAATGTGGTTGACATTAATGCACTGTAGTCTTGAATATGATGAGGGTTGGGTTGGCTGCTTGTGGTGCAGTTATAAGCACAGGAATATTGTTATAGCTCTTCCTTTGTCCATTTCTTTGTTCTTCGAGTTATCTTTCACGTTCGTTCTATCCATCTGTCTGTCTGTCTATCTATCTATCTATCTTTCTGTCCGTGTGTCCATCTGCCTGCCTGCCTGCCCGCTTATCTATCTATCCATCTTTCTAACTATCTGTGTAGCCTATCTGTCTGTCCGTGTTTCCATCTGCCTGCCTGCTTGTCCCTTTATCTATCTATCTATCTATCTATCTATCTATCTATCTATCTGTCTGTCTGTCTGTCTGTCTGTCTGTCTGTCTGTCTGTCTGTCTGTCTGTCTGTCTGTGTGTCCATCTGCCTGCCCGCCTACCCGCGTATCTATCTATCTATCTATCTATCTATCTATCTATCTATCTATCTATCTATCTATCTATCTATCTATCTATCTATCTATCTATCTATCTATCTATCTATCTATCTATCTATCTCTGTTGTCTGTCTGTCTGTCCGCATGTCTATCTGTCTGTCTATCTACCCGACTGTTCGTCTTAGTATCGTTTTCAGTTTGTCTGTACATCTGTCTCTGCATCCATTCATCCATGGTCTGTCTGTCATACCTATCCACTTTTTATGCACAGTTCCTATTGAACATCTATTTTAACTTGCCACTGGCTCTATTTGCTCACAATTGTCACAATCCAGATCAGTGAAGCCTGAACCTCAGCAGGGAAGGTCTGTGCATCTGATCGTTCCACGGCCTCGATCAAATCTACAAGGAAAACCAGTAGTAGCACCAAACTGCAGAACTGTGAACAAGTAGCAAAATTACAGAAGGTGGGACCACGCGCAAATCTTTTTGTTGTTGTTTCTCTCGGAGTGTCATTTAATGATAATTGCTTGATAGATTAGTAACAGTAGGCCTACATCATCATCTCTCTCTCTCTGTCAGTCTTTCTCTCTCTCTCTCTCTCTGTCTGTCTTTCTCTCTTCTTTCTCTCTTTCTCCCTCTCCCTGCTGTCTCCCCCGGCACTTCGTTAAAAGGTGCTTTACATAACCCTAATTTTTAAAGAATTAAAAAAAAATTTTCTTCACATACCAAATAAGCGATAATGCGTGTATCTTTATACAGAAGTGTATGGGCGAAATACTAAGTGTGAAGATGAAGATCTGAGGAAAACGTTCTAAATTAAAGTATAAATTGCAGCTATGAGTCTTGCCTAACCAGGCTATTAGAAGGTTCTTCCCCTCCTCCCCCCGCCATCAATTTACACGCCTGACCGACCATGTGGGTAGTAAGCACCTTTTATCGGCGGAGCACGTGGCGACTGAGACACCTGTTCTGGGTACGAGAGACAGATGTGGATATATATATATATACTGTCTCAAGTGTGACGGCCACTGATAAGGTTCCTTTCGTGCCTTCTTTTTTTTTTTTGAAGGGTGGTTAGGGGAGAGGGGTTTGTTCTTAAAGAGGACTCATTATTGGATTATGTTGGCCTATCAATCTCTTTACACGGGTCATGGAAGAACATAATATGGGAGTCATAGGCCTACCATTTTTGTGCCAAACAGGCATTTTATTGCCTGTGGAGACGCTTCCGATTTAGCCAGGTAGTAGGTGTAAATCGGTATCGAAAGCCATAGCCAACCACAAGGTATCCATTGCAAAATCGTGCTCTGGAAACAGTCTGTGAACTGTGGCCAAGAATTATTGGTCCACGTAAACTCTGTATCCTGTGAAAATAAAATTACATAAACTACACTTGAAGATGTTTTCTTTTATTACCCTGTAAGATTTTGATGCATTTTATAAAAACGTTATGTCTACTGTCGTTAAATGCTGTGCTTGAGGCAGGCAATGGGTGGGTGGATGGAGGATGGATGGGCCAAGGAATGGATGGATGGACAGACGGAGATGGCTAGATGGGTGGGTGGATGGACGGATGGCTGGATAGATTGGTGGACAGATGGATGGATGGGTCGTTGGGTGGGTGGACGAACGGATGGATGGATGGATGGACGGACAGACAGTCAGACGAGTGGGTAAGTGGACAGATGGGTGGATAGGTTGATGTACACACATATGTACATGTATTACGTATATTATATATAAACAAACAATAAACGTTTATGTGACCGATCGTCTAGGAAGAATGAACGGATAGCTGAACCAGAGGCTGGGCGGGCGGATGGAATGATGATAGTCCGCAGGTAAATGAGCAGTCAGACAGATCAACGAACTCACAGGTAAACAATTGAACTGTAACCGTCGTACTATTTGTATGAACAAAAACAAAGTACCCCTGTTTGCAGACAGTTAACAGGCCCACGTGTGTACTTGCTGGATTGTATCGTGTCGACAGATGGTAAAGTAAAAGTTTACTAAGTAAGTGCCTTGTTCAGTGACAGACCACTATAGATCCACTGACGGTTGGACAGATAGGCAGACAGATAAGATACCAAATAGCAGTCTGAATGTATATGAGGCAGAGTGCTTGAGATTGAACGAGAGAACTCATTCAAATTATTGTGTGTGCCCGTCGGCCTAGAAATTGTAGCAGGATTTTAAAAAAGTGAAACAAAAATTACCAAAGAAAGAACAATCATTTATGAATGAATTAATGAAATAAGTTTATGAATAAGTGGAGAGAGAGAGAGAGGCAGAGAGAAAGAGACAGAGGGAGAGGCAGAGAGAGAGAGAGCGAGAGAGACAGGCAGAGAGAGAGACACAGAGAGAGAGGAGCATAGAGATAGAGATAGAGAGAGAGAGAGAGAGAGCCAGACAGAGAGAGAGAGTGGGGGAGAGATGTACAGTCAGTTAAGAAAACTTACCCAGAATGAAACATTCCCACACAAACCGTCCATTGCCCACTGTTCTAAACTCCCGACTACCACTAACAGTGTCTCTGCCCTCTGTCCTTCACAAGCGATGACAAATGCCGAAGCACAGAGCTGAATATGAATTATGATGTGACGAACAAGCGGTGGCACAACTAGTTTTTTTTTTCTTTCCTATTCAAGTGGTTCCACAGAAGGGCTGTTGATTAGGCAAAACCTGACAATGGATTGAATTGAATGTTGTGTTACTGAAGTAGGCCTATAAAGCGCAGCGGTCACACACGCAAAAAAACAGCTGCGATTTGAGATATTATTCAATAAACAATATGTATAACAAAACATTATGCACAGTATTACCCGGTAAACGTGAACTCTTTCAATGTGCCTCACCCTAAAGATAGAAGTCCGACATGCTTTGCACGGGAGGCGGTGTACTTGCTATCTTCATACACGAGCATACATTTTGTTTTAAACTATAAGGTCTGGGTGGACCTGGGTATGGTATAGATTTAACCACTCCTATAATATCACTGGTCTAAATTTCACGACTTTGTTAAAACCTCCTTTCCAGTAAAGCTGTCGTCAGCAATACTAACACTAGTAACAGAACTGAAGTTTTAAACTTGTTTCACACACTTTGGGCCAAATTCTGGGTCACTCATAAGCATTTATTCCAAAATCTTGTACCAAGTTTATTTTGGGTCTGTTCTGTTTAAACTAGGCAAATAAATTTCAGGCGATGGGGCCAAATTCCCTATCGTCGCGCTTTTTGATTTACCGGGTATCTAATTTATGTCATGCCCACAAAACAATAGAAGAACATAACATCCTAATATATAGGCTAAGTACTTTCTGGCTGAAGTAAAAGTCATTTCTAAAACACAGGCCAAACTGTTTTGGGGATACAGCTTTTTTTCTTTCAGCATGATGCGCTGATTGAAAGACGTACAAGTCTTGAGCAAATATAACCGACAGACCCAAAAGCTCGAACGAGCTGAAATACTACATTTAGTACATGTATAAAACTTAGGAAATGACAGGGCA